>NW_019776002.1:622805-762421 GCF_001039355.2 Lingula anatina | reverse complement strand
AGGATATGTGGGTGTTCCCCCTGTCCCCCAGGGAAAGACACTGTACCCAAAACTAAGGGGTATAGAGGATATGTTGGTGTTCCCCCACATGTCCCCCAGGGAAAGACACTGTACCCAAAACTAAGGGGTATAGAGGATATGTGGGTGTTCCCCCTGTCCCCCAGGGAAAGACACTGTACCCAAAACTCAGGGGTATACAGGATATGTGGGTGTTCCCCGTCCCCCAGGGTTACCATATGTTACCCCAGGTGATTTTGGCTATGTCCTTGGGGGAAAAAGCCAAGTGTTACGAGTGAAGCAGATAATTCTGTATGACAGTCAAGATCTATAACATCGACAGTCAAGATATATAATGTCTACTTCCATTCCAAATGATACATATCTCGTATGTATGACTATCTACAGATTGTGCAACCCTGATAACTATGACAACTAATTCTAGCAAAGCAGGCACCTTTATATTTAGTAAATACTACACTTATGTGACATTTGTAGTAACTGTAAAGAGGCCATCACTTTTCCTGTATATATAGTTCATTTATAAAAAGTGTATTCATGAAATTAATTAGTGTTTTAAATAATTTCCATCTAGACATAGCACAGAATACATGGTATGTCGACAAAACCATAAAACGAGGAGAATTTTTTCAAAAATGAATATTTTGTCCACTTGCGATTAATTGTGCATCAAGTATACATTTAAAATAATGGTAATGACTTAATCTTTTCAATGAGGAAAATTGTGAATTTTTCAGATACTGTGAGTGTGGTACTTTAAGTGATTAATTCTGAAAATTAAAACATTCCAGAAGAGTTGTTCCTTAGCAAAAAATTGAAAAGTAGGCTTCTGTATACTTCTATATGTAATGAAAGCACTGTAAGGGTTACTATCAAATTATCTAGCTTATTGGTTTGACAACACATAAATGTGTTTTTTTACCTGTAACCTTTCAAACTCCTTTTGTTCTAGAGATTGTTGAGCAGCTTTCTCCTTTCTTTCAATGTCTTGTACCAGGGCATTGTCTGCCACTCCATTTACTTCAGAAGAAACAAAGACAGGCATTAGGAATTTCAAATTAATACAATAGAATATGCACGGTCACAAATTCATTACAACACTGATATTTCCTTATGGGTGAAAAATATTGGGAGTTCTTCCATTCGTGATTATTTATTCCTTTATTTAATTTACAATTTGAATAAAAAGTCCTCCAGAAACTAGTATAAATGTCTTCTTAAAATTACCCAAATGGCCTTGTAAATGAGGAACTATAGAGTGAAACTCTATATAAAAAAAACCATATGAGAAGTCCAACAATTTACGTTTCAACCATTTTCCTTTCGTTAGAAAATTTTCTTTTCAATAAATATTGGTACCTGGTGTCTGGGCAGCAGAAAAGTGACCATCTACATGGGCCGTTAAACTGGCCAGACATGCAAACTCCATCCCACATACAGGACAACAGTGGCTGTCATCCTCCTCAATCTCTGCTATTGGGGCTCTCAGCATACCATCCTCTGGACTCAATATATCTTTATGTTTTATGTTCACATGCACTTCTAAGGCATTAGCAGTATGTGTGTGTAGCCCGCACAGTGGGCACTCAAACAGTTCCTTGGCACCACTGCTACTAGTAGATGGTATGTTTATGTCATTCTGATTCTCCAGTCCCCCCTGTAGGAGCCCCTTCCCCCTGGGGTTGGCTGGGCTCAGGATATCCACATGTTGAAAGTTCACATGGTGCTGTATTTCAGCAGAAGAGTTTGTGCTCCATGCACAGAGTGGACAGTGGAATGGCTGACCCCCACTGTCACTGTCTGAACTTTGAGCTGTGTCCATGGGTTCACTCCCGGTGCTGGTTTCGCTGGCACTGTCCATGTTAGAGCTGTCGGTGCTGCCAGCCCCTGGGGACCGCACCTCCAGGTACAGCCTGGCCCTCATACTGGCCTGGTTGGGGGTGGTAGAAGACTCCTGCCTGGTCATCTCTGACCCTTGTCTCACTGGACTACTGACCAGCAGCTGGGGGGAATCCCTACCAGACACTGTCTGTTTTGTTTTTGCTTTTTTCCCATAGCACGGCATTTCCTCCACGTCGTCTGCGTTACTGACTGGGCGGCTGCTCTGCGCTGTGGAATTGTTTCCTCCTCTGCTCTCCTTTGATGGACTCAAATAATCTAAATGAACCATGTTAATATGATAATTCATCTCGTCAACAGCACTGCCCTCTATATCACAAAATGGGCACGATACTGAGCCTTCCACATGTACAATCAATACATGGGACCGCATGTCTTCCTCACTTAACCCTTCCTGGCCACAGATCTCACAGGTAAACTGCGCCTTTTCTCCTCCTTCTGCCATCCCAGAATGTTAGATACACAGATATCAGTCCTTCAATCCTAGCTGTCACTTTCCAGTGGCTCTTCTGAATAACTAGATGAAATAAAAAAGCAAGAGCAGTGTACAGTTCAGTCTATAGCTTCCAGACAGTTCATCTAATCGTTATGCTGCAGTTAATAGCTTGCAAGTACCTGGGGAATACTGCTCCAAGATCTATGCTAAAGCTGCCTTGGACTAAAATACAAAATTCCAGCTGGACAGCACCGGGTTTAGGAGAATAGCAAACAAAGTGAAATCATTAGCGTAGTGTGCTGACATATCCTAGTGCAGCAGTAACACCTCTGTTAATGTGGATGATGTATGAGCTTTGGAAGAGAATGATATTGGAATTGCTCTACAATGCATATCAACCAAGTATAGATTTTAGTGCTCTATTCTAATTAAAGGTGTTCTGGCATCAACTCTTTTATGACAATGTTGTTTTTCTAAACGGATAGCAACTGTTGTTGTGATATCTGCCACAGACAAAACTGTAATGCTATTACTTCCATTACAATGAGCTATAACACGGTTCTTCTGGGACGAAAATATTATTGGAAAAAATAATAGCATAAAATGATTTTGAAAATGCTCTGCAAAAAATTTTAGTACATAAAAACATTGGACACATTAAAAAATTACCAGTACTTAAACATATGTGCACTTACTGATCAGTATTAAACATACAACCATATGGCATAGAATTACAGAGCATATTTCTGGGTAAACTCATTAGCTGTCATTTCAGTTCATCAGTTTTGTTTTCATTTCATTTGATTCTATTTTGAGGTATGAGAATCATCAGTTGTTTTCTATTCCCTTTTCTATTTAGTGACAACAAGCAGTGACAAGTCATGTTTTGAGATTGAATTACTGACCTGGCAATAAATTCTGTTTACATCTCTTAATTAATAATCCAATCACTTCATTTGAGCCTTGGGTAACATTAATTCAATTAACACTGTATTTTGAGAGAATTTGCAATCATATAAGTACCGGCATTATGGCCAATTTCTCTAAGTTAAAACATGAAGTAATATAACATCAATATTATTACTAGTGTCCTAAACATAGTATGCATAGACAACCATTTTAGTAATTGGTTTCATGGTTGTCAATAAAACTATATTAGGCAATTAATACGTGTATAAATAAGACCTTTTATAAGTCTGTGGTTACTCTAAAATTACAGTAAAATTTTGCCAAATGCTAAACATATTTCGACTATGAGAAAGAAAATGTAAAAACATTCTTACTGGCATTGTTCAATATTCTGACATGTCTGAAATCATCCAGATATAGTTTATGTTTAGTATCAGGGGCGGATCCAGGATTATTTGAAGGGGGGGGGGGTCTAGAATGACAGACCTCAGATGCGAAGCTGACCATTGCCCCCTTTGTGTGGGGGTCGGGGCCTTTTCAAGGGCTCCGAAAATTTTTGGGTTTTCTGGAGAGCAAACGGTGCCCTTTGGTACAGTTAAAAACACACACAGAGTCGGGCAAAAAGCAATTTAAAACTATACATATGGTTTAGCTAGTCAACATTTTAATTTCAAGAGGGGAATATTGTTGTGTTATATTTTTCACCCCCTGACTCCCCCACCTCTAAATCCGCCACCGAATATGGTAATTGTATTAAATGTTTCCCGAGTCTGTATATATACTACATCCCACATGTACACTTCATGTAGTATTACTATTAGTGATCACACTCAGATGAATAACATCAGGTTGAACCATGAAGACTAGGTTAAGACCAACGATTTTAAGGGCAGCATTTCATCAGATGTGTGAAGTAATAACCCGTGCACTTATATTTACATATATATATATATATATATATATATATATATATATATATATAAAGACTTTCACTTTGAACAACTGTTGTACATGTACTGTAGCTGACCCTGGCAAAGTTCGTCACCTCTCAAGAAGAGATCGAGCGTACAGCTAGTTGACACTCGGAGAAGTCCTTTATGGCTAAAATCAGCTCTTGACACAAGTTTACCTAGAGTTGCACAGAAAGTAAATAAATTTTGTTTAAAACCCGGCTTCCACTTGCGTAGAAAAAATTAACAACACCGAATTAAAATTGCGCGCGCACATTTAAATAGGTCACGGCATGTGTGCGGGAGTGGTGGAGAGGAGGTGGAGAGGAGAGAGGTTGAAATAAGATGCCACAGCCACAGCAAGCAACATCGCTGGCGTATGTTATCAACATGTCTGTTTTCCCCCGACACTAATGTATTTAATAGTCATTGAAATATGTCACCGTCATCTGAGTAAGGATATTAATTTTGTATGGGAGTTGGGAGGTACGAATCAAAAATGGACGCGATGACATTTTTAATTAAAAGTGTTTCCTTTCCTTTAGATGAAAAACGAGTCAGATTCTGCACGCATGGTCGAATACGGTCTGTCAATGCCTTATACCGAGTAATTTATCTGCCAATAACAGTAAGCAACAACTTCATCATCTAGTTTGTTAAAAAGTTCATTGTGTTTTGTAGGTAATAAATTTATTTTCTGCAGGTCTGTAGGCAAGGCTGTAGCACTAGGTCAGTGGCTGTCCCTGCTGCTCTGTGGCATGGCTGTGTGTAGTGGGGGGCTACAGCAGTGGTATCACACACAGGCCCCAACAGGTCATTACTCAGCTTCTGGTTATGGTCATGTCTCTGTTATTACTCCCAAACAATATACAGGGATGAGATCAGTCCTCACTGAAAAGTAGAAAAATAAAGGGAACCGGAGAAGATCAGCATTGGTCAGAATTGTGCCGGAAGTGACTTGCAGTGGTGTTAGAAACGAAGCTGAGTGGTCATTTTAACATAGAGGTGAAAGGCAGTGAAGACGGGTTGTCGGAGGAAAAAGAAGTTTTCTAAACAACATGGTAAGATAACTCTCTTTTTTTTCGCATTTTGGGCAGAGAAAACTTGTAGAAATAATAAATGCATGATATGAAAACGTGACACGGAACTTGAAGGTGCAAAATCGTGCTTAATTGGCGGTCAACTTGTTTAGAAATAAATGCTGCGTCGACCGCCAGCGCGACAAAAAGCGTAAAGGGGAAATAATTCCCGGGAGTCTATAAATCGTTGTCATGTGGAAATTTGGCATTAATATAATCCGATATGTCCATATCTAAGTATTTTTGGGTGTTTTATGGTATGGGCTGCAATTACAACGATGTTTTAGAGGTCTTGAAGGACCTTGTGAAAACCAGGAAGTAGTTCGTAACTAACAAGTGGAATGTACCGATCTCCGACTGCTGTGCACAGCTGTATCTTTTTNCACAATTCTGACCAATGCTGATCTTCTCCGGTTCCCTTTATTGGCCAAGGGTCCAGGGTACACGTTTCACAAGAATGACCCAAATGACCCAGAAAAATAAGGAATTCTGACAAAAGTTGGAAAAGTCTCATCAGTGCTTTTTCTTTACCTTTAATTTGTTTGTGACAAAAGAGTATTTACATTGCTTTAAAAAGTTCTCAACAAATTTTGATTCAAGTAGCAACGTGTTTATTGGGGTTACAGGCTGAAAAATAAAAAAAGTTAAATAGGAATGAAATAGGTATATGTATATTTTATTTATAATAAACTTATCCATTTTATGATTATGTGACCTCATAGGGACATGAAAAAAGAACACTTTATCTGACGCTCGTTTTTTTTTTTTAATTAATTTTTTTTTTTCATTTCTTTTTTAGCTCAATCATTTGTTGGTTACTGTCTTCTTGGTGGAATCTATGGCTCCATCCTAGCTTCTAGGAAAGAACATCAGAATATTTGCTCTGTTCTCCGGAGTCGTGGCTGGAAGTATTTTCTGGTAGCAGTGGCTGATGTGGAAGCTAATTACCTAATAATCAGTGCATATAGGTACACCACTGTCAACAGTGTACAGGTAGGCATTGACTGCTGTGAATTATTATTTTCATATTTATTTAATTTATTAGATCAACAACCAATTTGCAGATTTTTCAGCATGAAAATTGTGCTTTATGTTGTGAATGAAAATATTACTTTTCAGGACGCAGATGTTTTAATTCCCGATTTGCATTCTAAGTAAGCAAAAACAGAGGAACTTGAACATGCTGTTGCCAGCATTTTGAAAGGGGGGGAGATCTTTAAAAGTGAACCTTTTTACAATGGAACCTATATATGTTCATAGAAGTTCTGTCAAATTTTGATTCCTTGTGGATCTTTTCCCAGCCAAAAGTGCAATTCATTCAACCTGCCCCCAAGGGCCCACCCACCCACCCACCCACCCATCCACACACCCAAAGCTCTCCTAGAGATTGAAGCATTTTGATCAGATAAGTGACATTCCATCCATTCCAGCTCCTTAATGGCTTCAGTGTCCCAGTGGTAATGCTGCTGTCTTGGACTGTGCTAAAAGTGCGCTTCCAGGCCACTCACATCTGCGGAGTTCTGCTGTGTATCGCTGGCGGCGGAGGCTTGGTGGCTGTGGACAGTTTTGCCAATCCTAGTCAAGATACAGGTGAGACATGTTATATGACTATATTGCCATACACACTTCTCCACCTTACACTTGGAGATACTGAGGTTAATTCGCTGAGACCTATACACCCAAACTTGTGCACAAAGCTGAATCCTATACAGAATTTTAATCAAATGAGTACTGTTTATTTAATTGGGGAAATGTCATTCATTAAAATGGCAGGTTTCATGTTTTTAAAGGAAGAATTTGGGACCTTGCAGGTGATGTGAAATATAGCTTTAGCTCGCTCTCACGCACACGCACACTTATATCAGTAAACTGAAATCAAGATTTAAATATCTACCACTTTCTGGCTTACGTAGCTCCCAGACAGTGGCAGGGTGATATTATGACCATAGGTGGCGCTGCATTGTATGGCGTGTCCAATGTTGCCCAAGAGGTGACTGTCCGCAGCCATGGCATGGTGGAATTTCTAGGCATGATTGGACTTTTTGGGAGCTTCATCAATGGTGTTCAGTTGTAAGGACCTTTGTGAGGTTTCAGTTTGAATAAATTTCATTCATATGTTTAACTCAAATATTCCTTTTAATTTGATGTACACTCTGCTATAATAAAATTCTTTTTATCGGGTAAAAGATTTGTACTGGGTTTAACTATTGTAATTAACATGGTGTATAATTTTTTTGGTATGTGTATTTGAACATATAAGTTAAGTGTCATTTGGAATGTTCACATTTTAAAATTATCTTAATCTCAGATGGAATGTTTCAATTTTTTTCAGTGCCATCTTAGAACACCATGAAGTCAGAGGCATAGATTTCTCTTCATATCACATAGGTAGGAAAATGTGAAGAAAATAAAGACTTTACATAAAAATGTTTTGTTAACATGATATAAACTATTTTAAAAAGCTAAAAAACTATATATTGAAGAAAATTCTTTTTTTTTTTAATTTGTTAAAAAGCATTTTAATTAATGATGGGACCCATCATTACCAGGTTGATCAGAGAGTTTTCTTCAATTCCAGATTTGCTATTGGTCAGTTTTGTCCTGTGTCAGTTTGCGCTCTACTCCAGCATGCCTGTAGTTATCAAATACACCAGTGCCACCTCTGTGAATCTCTCCATTCTGTCCACAAATTTTTATGTTTTACTCTTTGGTCTGTTATTGTTCAAGTATCAGGTAAGCTTGAATGAACGCTGAAGAGCTACAATATTTTAACTGTATCTCACAATTATGTGGTATAGCTCTTTTGTGTAGGTTCTCAGGGGAATGGGGGGAGGGAGCTAAAGGATCTTGGTACTACTTAGAAGCAACTTCTGCTTTTCTACCCCTCTCCCTCCTCTCCGCTAATTGGTCTCTGCATGAAAAGACCCTACTTTAAAATTGCTTCTTTAATTTTTGTTAATTTCAAATTGAAATCACAGAAAAAAGAACTTAAAATGTGACCCTATGGATAATATTCTTTAGTGAGGGCACGTTATGTCTGCTGTTTTTTTTTTTTTTTTGCAAGTATAAAAGGGATGTGTATAATATAAATACTAAAATAGCTACAAAATTCATTATTTTCCAGTTTCATGTCCTGTACTTTGTGGCTTTTGCTGTGATAGTAGTTGGTCTCATTATCTACAGTGTTCGACCGACAGCCACAAGCTTTGAAACTTGTGAGAATGAGGAAACAGCAGACAGAAGGACCACCACAAAACAAACAGAAGAAAAAGAAAAACTTTTAGACAAACAAGTTCTAGGAGATGAGAGGACACAGCAGGGAGTCAGTAATCCAGAAAGCAGTAATCCAGAAAGCATACAAGGGGAGGCGGAGGGTGCTTTGTGTGGGGGGAGATGACGTCTTAGAAGATATTTCAGGTTTGACATTAACCAGTCACAGTTATTGTGCAATAATTCATAATAGTTCTATTTTTCACAGAATCTCTATAAAAGCTGTACATAAAAAAATACCACCCTTAGAGGTGGGGTGATTGGCATAATAGATAGAATAAGTCGAAGGCATAATAGATAGAATAAGTCAAATTTCTCAGATCTTTTGCATAGAAGCTCACTTTGTAGCAAATTTTATCTAACTGGGCCTTTAAAATGCATATACAAGACTGGGTACTGGCATGCACTGGTCCACGAAAATGGATCACATTTATATCACATTTTCATTATGATAACTCTTGGATTATTTATTATGTCCACTTTTATTCAACTCACTGTTCAGTTGCATTATTCATTAGTTTAGTAGTTGGATCATAGATGACTGTTTAGCACAAGGTGAAAATTTTGCGTCAGGCTGATGAAGACGGACAACCTTGTTGGCTGCAAGCTTATGGTTGGAAGAAAATTTTCAGCTTTTGTTAAATAATTGTCATCTGTGGTAAGGTATTATTTTTAACAAGTCTTATTTATGTCGTACTGTGCTAAGCAAACTTAAAATTTACTAAATTTACTCCCTATGATTTTAAAGAGATAACAACCTTTCGTAAGATATCCATATTTCACAATAAATACATTATAAATAACTTACAGAAATACAATAAATCCTATTTTACCCCCAAAATGGCGGTTAAAACAATTATTTTGGAATTTGTGCTTGCCATCACATCACGTGACCTCCATAGGTGGCTACACTCTGTAATAATCTCTTAAGAGATTATAACAAAAAAACAAACTTTTTAGAAAAAAAAAACGGACCAATTTTGAATGTGGGAATGGATTCATTTACAATTGGTAAGTATGGAAAATTTGTCCATTACCCCAGGAAAATTCACTTTTTTTGCCAAAATGAACAGTTGTTATCCCTTTAAGGTACCAATCAAGTTTTTATTTTAAAATAATTTTGCAAGACTCATTGCAAATGGACTGCCTAAACAATTGGACAAAAAAAAATAAATCTTGATATTGTTATTTTAAGGGAGTTTGATAAGAATCAAAACCATGGTGCTATTTTATAATTTATGACAATTTAATTTTAAATTGCCACACAGAAATTGTTAATAGTGACATGTTTTGTGGTACGGTAGTGATAAGGCAGCTGCTGTAAGTTCTTTAAGATTTTATTATTCTAGTCTAGAATATTTCTGTGGTATGACATAAGCCTGTTGCAGGGACAGCAATTTTTCTTCTCATGAAAGTTATACTATGTAATAGATGAAGTCATATTCAAGGTTAAAACTCCACATTCACACAAAAAATTGATCACTTTTATACTCATGAGATGTTCTGTTGAACACTGGCTCCTTGACTACAGAAAATTTGATCACATCATCTAACATCGAATTATGATGCAAGTACATTAAACAATTTTTTAAAATTTTTTATTGAATCAAAAGTAGTAAGTTACAGAGTAAAAAATCTAAAGCAGCATTCCCTGATGTAAAGTCTGAAACTTTTTGCCCAAATCATAAGGGTTGGCAGGTATGACTATGGGCCAAAACATCACAATCATTTCTTCTCTTCTGACTTTCTGGGCTCCTTACCAGGTACATACTTAACTAATGACAAGTCTGAAAAGGAGTTACAGACCTTTTTCTTTGATTTTCCCTTACCCTACTATCTTGGTTTCTCTGTACAAGCGACCTCACCGTGGACCTCTGTGGTACCACTTAGCTTCAAGTCATTTAAGTAAAAAGGACAGCTACCACATGTTTACATCTGCCATTGGCACCAGCTTTGCATGTGTAATAAGCTTGTTGGAAAAAAGGGCATTGGCACTCGCAGGTTAGAGAGGCCCTTACCTTTCTAACCACTCTGATCCCCTAACCAGGTCGCACCAGGCCTGGCCAAGTTTGTCAGTTTTATGTCTGATAATAATTCAGAGATTAGTTTACATTATTATGGGACCTTGCAAAGCAACCTCTGTCTTTGCACAAGGCAACAGCACAAGTTGTACATTCCCAGGATGTCTGTATTCACTTGCCAGATGATGTTGTAATGCCCAACCTTGTACAGTACACACAGTTACGTTTTCCACGTTTCGTCTTGACTTTGCTTGGCTCATGCTCAGCAGGTCTTTTGAGTGTTGTTGGAGATCTTGCTAGTATAACACCGGGGCTATGTATCAGCGGGTCAACAGTACAAAAGTGGTCTTACCTTGGCTAGATGGTCAGCCAACTCCACGATTTCTTCACGTTATCTTGTCACAATATTCAGAGACGTCCTCGCTTCAGCTACTCTCTCGAACTCGCCTCTACGGAACTCCCCAGATTCCGTCTGCGCATGCGCTATGACACATTTCCGGGTCATTTCTTGACCCCTAGGCACTACACTCCTCTCCATTTTACCTTGAAGGACTGTGCCTTCTTGGCTGTGTCAGTGCCTAGCCATCCGACAAGTCCTCTATCCTCCGTGGGGAAGGGAAAATCTCCTCCTGTCCCCGTGGGACTCAGGAGTAGGTGCTCGCAGCTGTGACAGGCACAACTACTGATCCTGTTTTTTTATTAATTTATTATTTTAATATTATAATAGATTAGGTATTAAGTTATGGGCCAGCAATAAGTAAAGGCAGTCTTAAAAATTAAGGAGGGACTCTTAATTTAGTCTTAAGACTAAAAACAAACTTAAACTGCAGTGAGTAAGACTATAATTGGTCTAAATTCAACTGAAGTGGCAAAGCAATTATCTCCCCACACACATTCAGACCAGACTTGGACTTACTAGAAATCAGAAATCAGAAATAGTTTATTCTCATTTACTGTTTAGAGAGTATATATATATATACATCAACCTGAAGGCTTGACCCCCTTATTCACAATACTAATGAATTTGTACAAATTATTCAGTTTTTTCTTATTTTTCGTTGAAAATATTTCATACATTTTAATTACATTCGGTCTAATACATGCTTTTTTTGGAATATATATATATATATATACATGTACGGGTATATGCGGGCATGGGGCGTTCTCGTTCGATTCAATAAGGCAATGTAAAATAACTATACACACGACTCACAAGTAAAAGAAACGATAAATAATGAGTTGTAAGTAACACACTTACCCAGCCTTACACGTACAAA
The DNA here is from genome assembly GCF_001039355.2 of Lingula anatina. Next base: position 750,562 of record NW_019776002.1, on the reverse strand, counting down.
ACGGATTTTCAATCCTCTTCGCGGTCTTGTCAATCGACAGCCGAACAATGTGTGGCGCCTCGTTCTTTCTCTGACTTTTATAAACACCCGCTTTAACACTTATAGTTGAGTGAACTTCCTGTAATAGTTCTACCCCAGTAACGAAAGAACCTTTGCTGAAAGATCTTGCCCGCTGTCTTTGACGTAAAGATGGAAAATACGTTAAATAGCTCTCTCCAATATCTACTGGCACAAGCTTCAGACTAATGGGAGCCGCCATGTTTTTTCAGACTGTTTGTCCCGAATATCGTGACGTCATCAAGTAGGCGGAGACTGTTGATAAGATAATTGCCTCATCATCCTTTTCAACTGGGTCCGTTTCATGTACCTGACTGGGACTACACTGCTTGGCTCATAGGCTCGAACTAGGTTTTAAAGATGCAGTGAAGTCAAACAAAAAGTACAAAAGTGCAATTGTGCTTCTTATGGGGGTGTATTATTTTTATCACAATTCTCCAAAACAAAGGCAGAATCTCAAAAACACCTTTGTAGCCATGAATATCCCATGCAGTATGCCAACACTTTTGTAACTCGTGCACCCATCGAGAAAGACCGGGGACTGGAGCACACCTTCTTAACATAGTGCGTCCTGATTTTGAGAGCAATACATAGAAATCATCCCACTGTCCTTCTCCATTTTTAACCATGGCCTTCCATTTAGGAAGGAACCCGCACTCTCTTTTTTTACATTTAGTGCTAGGTTGTTCGCTTTCGTCACTTGTCGGTGTTTTTCGTTTTGGAGGCTCTGGCAGCTTTGCCAGACCAGGCAAAAACCTCCACATCGCTATAAAATTGTAAGATAAGTTGAACATATTCAATTTACACACTAAATGTAGTTTTGATTTCAGTTTAATTTCCAATAAGCAAATATTTCGGCAGCATGCTAACGGCCCCAAGGGGAAAAGTAACGTTTCTTGTAAAATATTGAATGTAACTCGGTGATCATTTTACCTTTAAATATTATGAGTCCAACAGGATGCACATGATATTGAACAATGGGTCCCTGCAGATTATGATGGGTCCCTGTAATTTTGAACAATAAAGGTTACCACAAAACTAACAATTTGTTACTTTTATTTTTTCAAGTTTCTTTATTTAAGCAATATGACAGTGACGAGTTTACTTCAGTTCATATATCCATCTTTCCTTGTCCTTTTGCCACAAATCAATAGCCAACTGATAGTCAACAGACTTAGCCATTTCAACCAGCATCAATTTGTGCTGGGATTCAACATTAAGACGACATCTGTCCTTTGTCAATATACTATTTTGACATGAAAAACCCCTCTCACATCCTGCTGTGTGAACTGCAGAGGTCAACACTAGCTGTGCTAGAAGAAGATTGGGAAGATCAGCTTTATGATAAGTGGAAATCAACTGCCATAGATTAACTATTGAATCCCTTGGGTACTTTTCAGCAATAACCACTTCTTTCACAAATGACCATTCTGACAAACACTTCTGTGAATCAATTAATGGAGGAGATGTATTTTCACAGGTGTTTTTGTCACTGTCCTTCCATGTCGCTGTCTGGCTGCTTCCATAGTAGGCTACTAGCTTAGAGATTTCCTCGTTTCCATAACTGTCTCTCTCTTCCTTGAACAGAACACTTATGGGTCTCATTCCAAGCACAGAGAACGCAGGGGGGGGGGAGAGGAGGGGGAGGAGTAGGTGCTTGCAGTAGTGATGGGCGTCCCAACACAACTACTGATCCTGGTCAGGTCGCACCCGGCCTGACCACACCCTCGCCCTTCTAGGTATCTGGGCCTCTTTTCTCCAGGTAAAAACGCCGTGCGTTGTCCCTGGTGTGGCGTAGAAGTTCCCGCCATCGCTCACCTCTGATCTCTGCCACTAACTTGGCCACGTGACCAAGAAGAGCCGGTGTGGAACACTTGTTCCTCTGGATGTTAAAGTATGGAGAATCCGTCTCCAAAAGCAGCCTCCCAAGGGGTAGGGTCCTAAGCATATTACGCGCCTTAGCGTTGACCGGCCCCTCTTGCTCTGCAAAGCGCCCCGTGACGCCGAAATAGGTATTCGGATAATAGCGGACAAAGGAACGCACCATATCCGGAGATCCCAGGAAGCAATGACAATGTATCAGCTGTCGGGTCCCTATACCCACAGCTCTGAGTTTATCCAGGATAACATGCCAGACGGCGTCGTCGGCTTCTGTACTTGTGCTCAACCTTCTCCCATGGAGAACTAGCACATGATCGGGCTCCAGAAAATGAAGGGCAGCCTCCAGGTTACACAACTGGTCCTCCCACCTGGACGGCATCACTGACATATCCAAACCTACCTCTCCCAGTGCTGTGACTGAGGGGTGATTGATGATGGACTGAAACTTAGCCCACTCCGCAAAGGTGCAATGGTGTCTCGGGTGCATTCCATTTCACCCTCCGTGGGGTAATGGTTCGGGTCACAGTCAACAGCTGTAAACCCATCAATCTTCACCGGTTCCACCGTGGGAACTGCCGCCAGTATTTCCTTCAAACCAGCCCCGGCGTCCAGGGACAGTTTGGTTCTAGTCCGGTCAATGTGACAGTGGGAATCGTACCCCACTGGAGACTGAGGCAGCGTCTGCAGCTCCTCAGGTGATGGGCTGAACAAGGAGCGGAATTCCTCCTGCCCCTGGATCAAGGTCATGAGATCCAGTAACACCACCCATCTCAGCAATTGTGGTATTAGTCCTTCTCCACCAGTCAGTCCTTCTCCACCAGTCAGTCCCACTCTACCAGTTAGTCCTTCTCCACCAGTCAGTCCCACTCCACCAGTTAGTCCTTCTCCACCAGTCAGTCCCACTCCACCAGTTAGTCCTTCTCCACCAGTCAGTCCCACTCTACCAGTCAGTCCTACGCAATTATTCCGTAGCCTATTCCACCAGTAAATTGTAAAAAAACTACCACCCCTTACACATCAGCCTTTTAGCAACTAATTCAGGAAACTTTTGTACCACCAGTCGGGCTCACTGATAAAGATAAATTGACTGGTGGACACCAAATCTTCCACCAGTCACTAGAGTCAGTCCTAGGCCTACGCAATTATTCTGTCGTACTCCATCAGTAGGCCTAAACATGGTAAATTGTAAAAAAAACCACCACCCCTTAGGCCTACACATCAGCCTTTTAGCAAATAATTCAGGAAACTTTTGTACCACCAGTCGGGCTCACTGATAAGAAAAATTGACTGGTGGACACCAAATCTTCTTACCTATTTCTTGAAAAGTTGTCAGTTGTCATACATGTCATAGTTGTGTTTCTATTAGTTTAAAAGTTCGATTGTGACGTCACGGTTTCGTTTTCTCGCGAGAACGAGACCTGACCAGAAGGTATAATTGATAAATAAATCCTAATAAATAAAGCCTTTTGCATAAATAAATCCTAATAAATAAAGCCTATTGCATAAATAAATCCTTATAAATAAAGGCAACGGGCGACTTCGGAAATCTTCGGAATTGCCTTCGGACGCATGCGCAAAGCTGCTTCCGGAAATCATTTTCTTATATCATGCCTATCCTATCCTTTTGAATCTGTATCAAATATAGACCTATGTGTCTACAGGGCAGTATAAAACAAATTCGAAATTGGGGGTGGTTTCAATAAATATTCAAGACAGTTTGCAAACTCTGTCAGAATGGCACAGAAAGAAGACGAAGGCCAACAAAAAACCCCAGGAAAAAAATGCACGAGACGAGCCCTAGGAGATGCCTTTGGTGAAAGGTCAGGTCTAGATTCCATACGGCTATACGATGACGTCGCGAATCTTGGTATATGCTGTAAACGTCATTTCTCTTTGTGTACAGTATACAATGGCGGGGAATTGCGATTCGCTCGTAGCCCAGTTCTCTGATGAGTATGCCACTAACATCTTCATAAGAGATTATGAAATCAAAACTGGCTCCAAGTTCGTGAGTCTTATGCGTGATAAATCATATGGATCAAGGGGTAACTTGTGACAGATTGGAATTTTTCGTTTTCTTCGATTTTCGTGCCCTCTTTTTTTTAGGACCCCCTCTTCTGCATTGATTAAACAATTCAGCCCCCTTCTGCCATTTAAAATAATGTCAAGACCCCCCCTCTTATCTTTGCCTACATGTACCAGTATATTAGATTTGTATGGAATTAGTGATTTAAAATAATGAGTATTTGTTAATAGAGTAAAATAAATTAATATAGCACCGGGGCTATGTATTAGCGGGTCTGTTAAAAGGAAAAGGGCTTACCTTAACTTGATGGCTCGCCAAATCCGTGATTTCTAAACTTCTTAACTTCTCTCTTAATTGATACCGCAGAGCGCCTTGCGTGCCATGCTCTAACTTTTAACACTTCTCTCACTGCGCATGTGCCGTGACATGCTTCCGGGTCATATAATGACCCCTCGGCACTACACTCTCCCCCGTTTTACCTTGAAGGACCGTGCCTTCTCGGTCGTGTCAGTGCCGAGTCCACTAAAAAGTCCACTAAAAGTCCACTTTCCTCCGTGGGAAAGGGAAAATACCCTCCTGGCCCCGTGGGACTCAGGGGATAAGTGCTTGCAGTGATGATGGGCGTCCCATCAAAACTACTAATTCTGGTCAGGTCGCACCCAGCCTGACCACACCCTCACCATTCTAAGTATCAGGGCCTCTCTTGTCCAGGTACAAACGCCGTGCGTTGTCCCGGGTCTGGCGCAGAAGTTCCTGCCATCGCTCCCCTCTGACCTCTGCAATCAACTTGGCCATGTGACCAAGAAGAGCAGGTGTGGAGCACTTGTTCCTCTGAACATTGAAGTATGGAGAGTCTGTCTCCAAGAGTAATCTCCCAAGAGGTAGAGTCCTCAGCATGTCATGCGCCTTGGCATTGACAGGCCCCTCTTGCTCAGCAAAGCGCCCCGTGACGCCGAAATATGTATTTGGATAAAAGCGGACAAAGGAACGCACCATATCCGGAGACCCTAAAAAGCAATGACAGTGAATCAGCTGTTGGGTCCCTATTCCTGGGTAAGTGTTTGGGTCACAATAGACCGCGGTGAATCCATCGATCTTCACCGGTTCCACCGTGGGAACGGCCGCTAAGATCTTTTTCAAACCAGCCCTGGCGTCCAGGGATAACTTGGTTCTGGTACGATCAATATGACAGTGGGAATTGTATCCCACTGGGGACTGAGGCAGCATCTGCAACTCCTCAGGCGATGGGCTAAACAACGAGCGGAATTCCTCCTGCCCCTGGATCAAGGTCATTAGATCCAGCAACACCTCCCATCTCAACAACTGGGGTATATGCGCTCTAAGGGCATCTATGCCCACTTGATCAACAGGGCCACCCCTGTCCTCTACACTGGCAGCATCCAGCAAAATCTCTAGGGTCAGGTGAGACCCCACAATTCTCTTCTTTAGGTAATGGAGAGCTGCCACTCTCCGCTCCGTGATCCCTGGCGAAGAGCTCAATTCAGGATGAAAGATAAGAGGCAGATGCTCCTTGAAAGCATGCTCCTCCAACATTGGCTGGCCGCAACCTGCCAGATAATACTTAGGCCGTGCCTCACAAGGATGTTCTAATCTTTTCCATGAGGATTGCCCCTGATGTGTACTCCCTTGTCTCCTATTAGGAGAACAAGAACTGTCACTTCCATGTCGGCGTCGTGGCCTTTTGGCGGGAGGGTGAGTGGGCTTACCCCCTCTCTTGGAACATCCTCTTGCTGCGGGTGGAGCCATCAGTGCAGCTCAATAACTCCCCGGAGCCTCGCTAGGGTACCGTGACCCTCCTGCTCACTCCTGTGATCTCGGGTACCGTGAACCCGTTAGTGGGTGTGGCGGGGGCCCCTTTGGTCTGGCACCCCTTTGGGCACCCCCTCCTCTAGCAGAACTACGCCCACGGGATTCCTTCCGCCTTGACTCCTTAATTTGCCACTGGAATTCTGGGCCCTCTGATCCTGACCCGTGGTCAGTGGACTCAGAGACCCGTGTCCCTGATCCTTCGGTCACTGCCACAGAGTCTCCTGCCTCTGACTCCATTCGCTCCGGAGGCCGTGCTCTGGATTCAAGGCTTTCCAAGCCTGCCTCAACACACATAGGCTCCGTGGCCCTTGACTCAGACTCACCTCCGGTTCCCAATTCTCCTGGATCGGTCACCGGCGGCACTACTTGGGGAACCCGTGATTCCCCCGGTTGCTCCAATTGCGCTCCAGAGCTCCGTGGCTCTGTCTGCTCACTCCACAGCTCAGAGTCCTTAACCTTTAGCACTCCATATTGTTTGTCAGCCATTGTCTCTGGCAGCCATATTGTTTTAGCAGCTTCTGCTGTTTTTGATACTCACTTCATTAAAATGTTTATAACTTTCATATATTAAGTTTAATATTGATAAAACTTGGTGTGTAAATGTGTTACATATTAAAGTTGACTTGGAAATAAAAAAAAAACTGAAAGGAAATAAAAAATAATTGTTTCTTAGTTGAAAAACTAATAAACAAGTAAATAAACAACAACAACAACGTTGTTTATTTTTACCTTGAACTTGTTTTATGGCATATTTATTTTACTTATTGGTTGTGAAGGTTTTCAGAGCAATCTAGTTTTTAGTCCAGCAGGGTGTGGTATCTCTTGAAGCATGGATAAGGGCACATGGGCTCCAGACACTTATCACAGATATACTGTGTCTGATGACACTTTTTCTCTCTGTTAGAGCACACGATACAATCTGGCTTAGATGGCTTGCCATTAGCAGTTCTTTGTCTGTTTATGGCAATGAAATGCTCACAATTAATCAGACGACAAGGTGGATCTCTGGGTGGCCTCCCCACGCGAGATGGTGCTGACTCTAATCCCACCAGAAGACCATGAGCAATGTCGAGACGAAACTTCTCAGCATTAACCCGCTTTGGGTGCATTTGCTGCTTGTAAATAATCAAAGAATTGCAAAAGCACACCTCCAAAAGATAAAAGAACACCTTCTTCCACCATTTTACACATCTGTGCAAGACCATGTAGTATGTCATGGCTTTATCAGCCCGGTCAATACCTCCCATATGCTGTGAATAAGCCTGCACTGCTGCTGGCTTCTGAACCTCGCTAACATTCTGCCTGTTGTGTTTGGAACGGAGTTTTTTTGAACACTTCTGCACTGTGTGCTGATGTTATGAGATTCACAGGACGTTTATCAAACCAAGCAATGTACAATATATGACCATCTCTGGCAGTCAGTGGTGGATCACCAGCCTTTGGTTTGCTTTGTTTGATCTTTGGAGGAACACCCTGCCTGTTAATCCTCAATGTTCCACATGCTGCCATGTTGTTCTCAGCAAGATGATGAAACAGTACTGGAGATGAAAAAAAAATTGTCCATATACAAGACATGTCCTTTCCCATATAGTGGAGAGGCTAAAAAAGTCACAACATCATAGGCAACACCATGTTGGTGCGACGGGCGGTTTCTGTCCTTTCCTAAATAAAGATCCCAATTGTACATGTAGCCGGTCTTCACATCGGCTAGACCCCAAGCTTTCAGGCCCCATTTATTAGGCTTAGCAGGCATGTACTGCATTATGTTTGACCTTCCTTTGAATGGAATCATTGATTCATCAATTGAAATTTCTTTCCCAGGTTTGAAGTACTGTTGCCACAGAGGAATAAGTTTCTCAAAAAGACCACGGATTTTGAAAGCCTTATCATGCCTGGGATCATCTTTTGGCAAAATGTTATCATTGTTGCACAAGTGTAAAAATGTAAGAATATTCAAAAAACGATTTCTGGACATAACACTTCTAAATCTGGGCATCTCTATCAAGGGGTCTGTTGACCAATATAACTCATAAGAAGATCGTTTAGTAAGTCCAGTCAACAGCAACAGTGAAAGAAACGCCCTCATTTCACAAGCGTCAGTTTCTCTCCATGTGCGCACTTTATACGAGTCAGGCTTTACTTGTTTCACCTGAACAGCATATCTATTAGTTTCTTGTACAAGCATGTCAATCACTTCATCGGTAAAAAATAACAAAAAGTAGTCAACTGCTGTCATATTTTCTCCTAAATTCGTTGCACCTACCGTTTCTGAAAAGTCAATTAGCCAACTGTGATCATATCTGCTTGGTACATTTTGCTCGTCGATCCCGTCATCAATTTCCGTCTCACTTGAATCACTAGAACTCCCTGAATCACTTGACACGTGTGCAGAATGAATTTGAGAATTATCCAGAAGATCTGCAGGCAAAAATCCTTCAAACTCTTCGTCTGAATCACTGTCAAGAAATATTTCCATGAAATCAACAAACTCCGCTTCCGCCATGTTACAACGCACTCGAAAAATTGATCAAATATCGTATTTTATGTCACTAACTTCAAGTAAATGGCCGACATTGGCAAGTTAGCCTCAATTTCGAACCAACCTTGACCTAAAATGAAGGCCACGTTTTTGTCCAATCAAATTTGAAGGTACATAAGTGCATTGAAGTGAACCCCTTTTGTGCGGCGATCTCAGTCGCCGCTGGCTGCAGAAGGTTAGTTTAACTCGGCGACCTCAGTCACCGCTGGCGTGCTAAAGGTTAAACTCTGCCTGTGTCTCTAAGGGCGGAGTGTCCAGCACCCGCTCGTCAGGGGGCTGTCACCCCCTGCCTGCCCCTCCAAGACGGCCTCGTCAACCTCCATAGATTGACCTACATACGACCTATGCTGCTCAATAGTTGGGTCCGTGCCCAATCTTAAATCACGAGCGGGCCCTGTGGGCTCGGCTTGCCAGATGGAACCTGTGCCACGTTGTCACAGATCCATGCGTGGGGGCGGATATACACTGCTAGCAGCCCTTGTGCTAGCTTTTTCCTCCACTTCTCCATAGCTTTGTGCCGTGCCAAAGCTACTTGGCGCAATATTAAGTTGCTGGCTTGCCCCAGGCAGTCCTTGGGCGCCATAGCCACTCGATCCACCAACTCATCCATTTTCTGAATTGGCCATATTCGTCCTTCTGCCGAGCAGATTTCAATGTCCACCACCAAGTCCTTCCATTTCCGGCTGTCCATCTAGAAATAGAATGAAACAATTAAGTGCACATTCCATCTCATAGCTCTTAAGCTCTGCGTATACAGTCTTGACATTTATGTTTGTTAATGCTTAAGGCATCCGTGGCCGTCACATTAACACATGACCCGTGATACCACTCCCCGCAGTAATCACATTGCAGCATAAATCTACCCTGCCAGGGTTGACGGCAACTGCAATACACTCGGTCCTCGCCCCTCGCCGTGGAGTCGGGCAATGGATTCTTCCTCCAATGTTGTATCCACTGGGGCACCTCCTTGTCATGACAAGGTTTCAACCTATCATGGTTGGTCACAAAGACCTTAACACGGAACAGGTTAGAGCTGAGCCTAGCTACAATCAAGCCAGGGCCCCTCAATGGTGGGCACAGCTTTTTACACTTTTCTTTAGTTGCGGCAGTGTCCAGCACATACTGCATCGCTTAGAGCATATGATCGCTCTGATATCCTCAAATCGTAGTCTCTTTTCATTCTCTTAGAGGCTACTTGAAGCTTGCCACAAGCTCTCTCGTGCTTCCTTCAGATCAGCTGCCAACAGTGTGGCATCACTATACTCCTCCGTAGGAGCATTAACCTTTAGCAATTTATATTGTTTGTCAGCCATTGTCTCTGGCAGCCATATTGTTTTAGCAGCTTCTGCTGTTTTTGATACTCACTAAAATGTTTATAACTTTTATAAATTAAGTTTTACATTGATAAAATTTGGTATGTAAATGTATTACATATTAGAGATGACTTGAAAATAAATAAAAAAACTTAAAGGAAATGAAAAATAATTGTTTCTTAGTTGAAAAACTAATAAACAAGTAAATAAACAACATTGTTAATTTTTACCTTGAACTTGTTTTATGGAAAATTTATTTTACTTATTAGTTGTGAAGGTTTTCAGAGCAATCTAGCTTATAGTCCAACAGGGTGTGGTATCTCTTCAAGCATGGATAAGGGCACATGGGCTCCTTACACTTATCACAGATATACTGTTTCTGATGAGGCTTTTTCTCTCTGTTAGAGCACATCTGACACAATCTAGACACAATCTGGCTTAGGTGATTTGCCATTAGCTGTTTTTTTTCTGTTTATGGCAATGAAATGCTCAAAATTAATCAGACGACCAGGTGGATCTCTGGGTGGCCTCCCCATGCAAGATGGTGTTGGCTCAAATCCCACCAGAAGACCATGAGCAATGTCAAGACAAAACTTCTCAGCATTAACCCGCTTAGGGTGCATTTTCTGCTTGTAAATAATTAAAGAATTGCAAAAGCACACCTCCAAAAGATAAAAGAACACCTTCCACCATTTTACACATCTGTGTAAGACCATGTAGAATGTCATGGCTCTACTGGCCCGGTCAATACCTCCCATATTCTGTGAATAAGCCTGCACTGCTAACCTACAGTGCAATGCATTCTCTACTAACTGTGCATTTCAATTACCCAACTGCTCTCTCAACTCCACTATCTTAAAAACTTGGTCTTCTGTGAGAACAGGTATCCTCAGTAACTCTCCAACGTTGGCAAAGTTGACAAAAATCCTAGTGTGCGTCACCATTTTGTTTCTGCTGTAGCATATGTGCCGATGAAAATCTGAGTTTTCTCTAAAAAACTCCAAAGAACTATCCTAAAAAGTACTCTAAACGCATACACCAGTCCGTGCTGGAGGTTTTTCTTCCAAAATTATCAACAGCTACAAAAAAATGGTAGCAAATGTGCCCGAGATTTGGAGTCTGGCTCTGTGGCCAAAAACTCCATGGCAGATGACAGCTTTTGGTAAACTTTCTCCTCATCCATCTCATCATCATCATCCCCAAAGCCTTCATCAAAATCTGCATCATCATCATTGACATCATCCAATTCATTGTGATCAATATAATATTCTGGTATTGCCTCATCATCCTCTTCAACTGGGTCTGTTTCATGTACCTGACTGGTACTACACTGCTTGGCTCATAGGCTTGAACTAAGTTTTAAAGATGCAGTGAAATCAAACAAAAAGTACAAAAGTGCAATTGTGCTTCTTATGGGGGTGTATTATTTTTATCACAATTCTCCAAAACAAAGGCAGAATCTCAAAAACACCTTTGTAGCCATGAATAACCCATGCAGTATGCCAACACTTTTGTAACTCTTGCACCCGTCGATAAAGACCGGGGACTGGAGGACACCTTCTTAACATAGTGCGTCCTGATTTTGAGAGCAATACATAGAAATCATCCCACTGTCCTCCTCCATTTTTAACCATGGCCTCCCCATTTCCCATTTAGGAAGGTACCTGCGCTCTCTTTTTTTACATTTAGTGCTAGGTTGTTCACTTTCGTCACTTGTCGGTGTTTTTTGTTTTGGAGGCTCTGGCGGCTTTGCCACACCAGGCAAAAACCTCCACATCGCTATAAAATTGTAAGATGAACATATTCAATTTTCACACTAAATGTAGTTTTTATTTCAGTTTAATTTCCAATAAGAAAATATTTTGGCAGCATGCTAACAGCCCCAACGGGAAAAGTAACGTTTTTTGTAAAATATTGAATGTAACTATAAGCTATTGACATCGAAGAAGACCAGAAACCATTTAAAGAATTATATTTACCCTTCCAAACTACAAAACAGCACTTAAGTAAATTAGTCTTTTTACCAAAAAAGTTTGTTGCATACATACATACATAGCTTTTCAATCCTGGAGGCTCTGCTACTTCATACGGCGCGAATGCTGTGGAAAAATCTGATTTGTCAAAATTGACAGTCTGATGCAAGAGGTCGGGTCGCATACAAAAAACATGACGTGTTTGGAAGCATCATTAAAATAGGTCAACACATCTAAAACTTGCGTAGTCTTCAATGCAGACAAAATTGGGAGCGGATTAAAAAAAAAGAGAAAATATCTAAGGGCAAGTATAAACCTTGTATATTTCTCATGTTGCCACTGCTTATAAAACAGGTAGACTTTTCTTTGTTTATTTGATCATGTCTCGTAAAAAAGATGAAAAACAACACATTTAAAACATTCTCAGGATATTCTAACATGTTTATTATGTAAGTATGCATACTCTGGAATGCAAAAAGGCAATAATCTGGAAATTGATTTTCAACACATTTAGACCTTATTCTTAGGTACCATGTTCCACCATGTCAAATTCTTTGGTGGGTAGAAATGACATCTCGAGAAATCCACACACCACTCCTTGGGCGGCTCAGTGTTCAAGTTAGTTACCCCCCTAGGGGCTGGAGTACTATGAAGTTCCGACACTCTTCCTCCCAAAAGGTGGGGATGGGAGTAAATGCCCCTTCCGGTTCCTCATTGCAATGCCCTTAGCATTTTCTGTATAATTCTCCCCCAACAATCCTGGTGTGAAATGCACAGGGTACCCCTGCTCAGGACTTGAGGTAAACAGCTCTGGAGTAAACTCATCCTGGTACTCCCCTTCACAGCCTTCATCAAGTGTACCCCTCCAGTCAGGGGCAGGGGACACCCCTTGGGTGCCCTTTCGAGTCTCTGGGATGTTAGATCAGGCATGAGATTTGGTTTTGATAAAAAAGTCTGAAAGATTTTTCGAAGAAAAATCTTAACGCACACGTAGTGTGCGTGGGGGGGTTGTTAAGGGGGGTGCGCCCCCCTTAAGCCTTGGAAAATTTTTTGACTTTTGCATTATGAATGGTGCAATTTCCTTGCATTTAAGATCCCCCAAAAGAACTTTTTATCAGGCAAAAATGTGTAAAAATACATGAAATTTCATACAAATTTACACAAGAACATTATTTAAATAGAATAAATAATACAATCTATCTATGGAAATTTTTTTTTACTTTTGCATTATGATTGGTGCACTTTCCTTGCATTTAAGACCCACAAAATGAACTTTCTATCAGGCAAAAATGTGTAAAAAAATGTGTAAAAATACATGAAAATTTCATACAAATTTACACAAGCACATGATTTGAATAGAATAAATAATACAATCTAATATAGAACCTTCTTACCTTAGTTCAAATGAAATTTGTTGAATTTTCAAATGCTGTTATAATCCTTAAAAGTCAATTTTGCAGTTTCAGTTCAATTAAATTTGTGACCTTTTTCATGTAAAGTTAATTTTGCAGTTTCAGTTCAAATAACTTTGACTCCAAAGCATTAGACGTTTTTTTTTTTGTTTTTTGTTTTTAATCTTTTTTTTTCTTTTTTTTTCTCACACATTCTTTTTTTTTTTTTTTAAAGCAACAAGCTTTTTCAGTCTTGCTCCTATGGTCGCTTTCCTCTGAGCCTTCTCTTGCCGCAGCTGATGTTCAAGCCTAGCTTTTTTTTCAGCAGCATGTTGTGCTCGCTTTGCTGCTAATTTTGATTGTAGTTTGTTTGCTGAAATGTTCAGGGATGCCTGTTTCTCTGCTAACTTTTGTCGCTGTTCTTCCAATATCTTTCTGTACTTCCCTGATGATCCTCTGATTTTATGGCAGAGACGCACATCCACTGGGTCATACACCACATCCTTTCGTCTGAACTGATCTAATGCCACACTCACGCTTGACTCACTTTCCTTGCGAGATGACAGTCCGTATTTCACAATCTGAATACTGTTGTACGTCTCAATATTCATGCGTCCTGATCTAGAGTCTATGATGTCACCCATGACATTAAAACTTGACTCCACCTGAGGTCCATGAAAAATGGAGAGGATGGCACGCACAATTTTGTACAGTGCTGGATAGCTGTTATCTTCGAAGAGTTTCGAGAACCACACATCTAGCCTCAGTGGTTTTCCATCTTCATTGAAGGGGGGAAGACTGCCACTTACATTGTAGTTGTGGATTTCTCTACCAAACTCCTCTGCTTGTTCATCATTTAAGACATTTGGGAGTAGTATTGGGAGTTTCTTAAGCCTCTTCAGTGTAGTTGTTCCTCCTCGAACCTTTGGATTCAAAGCTGACAAGCAGCGCAGTAGAGTACTGTCCAGCGGCAACTTCTTCTGCATGTAAACAGCACAGGAAACATAGGCTTGCTTTGCTTGGTGTTTAAACTGCACCACTCCAGAATCCTTTCTGTGCATCTCCATGAGACTTGTCGCTGTTTTGCCAAAGAACATGTCTTTTTCATCTAGCAATACTTCATCAGAAATGGACAGTTCTTTCATTTTCTTAGCGGTCAGGTTCTGCAGCACTTCAGGCTTTACAAAGCAGGACAGAAAATTTCTGAATAACTCTTCTTGCTGATTATGCAGGAGGTGTATCATAGGCTCTTTCAATTCGAACAGGCACACATAACTCTTCAACATTGGCAACACTGCAATGTAGAAGGACAGAATAAGTCTGGTCTTCCGTCTGTTGTAAAAAAGACGTTCAACAAGACGCTCTTTCCTCTTCTTGCCATCAGCCGTTAAAGTTTTCACCTTGTTGGATATTTCGGTTTGCAGCTCACGAATTCGAGTCTTGGCTTCTGGATTAATGTTTCTGTGGGACAGAATGGAAGCCACAACACTGGTGTACAGTGGTTTCTCATCTTTCGGGATGAAACTATAGTAGAATACAGTGTATGCATCGAACAAACGTTGAGTGCCAGAAGATACATCAAAGCAGGACAACCATCTGTGGTTCACAAATCTTTCGGGCATGGTGAATTTGAGCCCAAGCAACAGACAGATTTCTGTGAACCATTCTCTTATATCCGTTGACCACTTCATGTCATTGTACAAGTCATGGAGGAGTTGTTCGATCCAATAATCAAAGGGTTTGCAAAATTTGTGTGTGGCGTTGTGAATGTGGTGACAGGAGTCTCCATCTACATCAAGGAGATGACGTGCCTTTTCTGCCCGCAGCCTAGATTCTACACCGCTTTTAGAACCCCTCATCACATTGCATGAGTCAAGAAGTACGGACACTAGATTTTGCCATGGAATTTCATTTCGGTCAAAGACATCCACAATATGATTGAAAATTGACAGAGAATCAACTTTGATTACACTGGTTGAGTGTAAATGTTGAACAACGACACGTTTTCTTGAAGGGGAGTAGTAACTCACTAGTATTGATAGGACACGTTGCAAGTTGCTGCTTGTGCTCTCGTCAATGTTCAAGGAGAAAAATTCAGTTTTCAACTCACTCACAGTCTGCTCGTGGAACCATTCTGCAAGTCCATATTTCATTTTATAGGATGCTGAAGTACGATCCATTGATAGTCGATCCAAAGCTTTGCGGTCTTGGTTTGAAGCCTTTGACAGTTCAATCAGGATGGGCATCATTGACAGTGGCAAAGAAAACTCTGCTAAGACTGCTAGGTACATAGCCTGGAAAAATGGAAATAAACTTTTATGTAATTAAAAATATATATGAACTGAAAATGATACAAATGTTATTTACTATTGGAAAAGGAATTTTCTGTCATAAAAAGTTTTCTATATGAATTTTATCTCAATTAAAGTTGTTTAAATTATTGGTATTTCGAGAGTGATACTGAATATAGATAAACCATTGTATTAAAAAACAAATCTTTATTAACTGAAACACTATATAATTCTCTGTCACCATGGTCACATGTGCATTAAACAAAATATAAAACCTAAACTACATTATTATTATTATCATTATTATAAACACTAGACTAACAAATATGGGAAAAAAATGAGTACCTGCATATTTGAAACTCTATCACACAAAGGCACCGCTTGTTTTGAAGCTGCTTGTTGTGTCGAGCCAGTTGCAGTGGCAGGGGCAGATGTTGGTTTAGATGATACCACAGGTACAGCGCCAAATGACCCTAGGCTGTAAGTCGTTCTTCTTGTCTTCAAGCGTTCTATGTGCTTTTTACTGAAAGCATGTTTTTCTAAACATTTGTAGCCACGACTCTGGTAGTTAAGTGTGTCACTGCACCATACACAAAACGCTTTTCCTGGTTCATCTGTCTTCTTGATGAAATCACTCATGACCATTCTAACATCTTCATTACCAAGTGTCACAGTTACAGTCTTTGACAACCAATCCCATCTAAACACAATAAGAAAAGGAAGATACATGTAAATACAACATATTACAGAGACATCAATAAACAAGCAAGCAATAATTGTGGCTAATTTTGAAAAATGAAAGTAGTCTAATTAAACTATAGAGTACATATTAAATAATTATGCAATAATTATAACAGATAAAACCACAAACATGTTGCACACATACCTAATGCATGTGTGTGTGTGCATGTGTGTGTTTATGTTAAGCCATACAGACACACTAAACCATACAACTATATATATATATACATACACACACNCTTATAGAGCTTGTCAAACACCAGACTGGTGATGGTGTCCCTTTTAGGAGGGGGGGGGTCCATACGAATGCGCTTACTCCAGCTGGTGGTACAATATCTGGAGGCGGTATCGCCTCTCTGATCCTCTAGNTTCAGCCGTCTGCCCTTGTCATTCATGTATTCTGTGTAGCTTCAAGTAGAGGCAAGTGTGCCTAGTGCTTGAAGATTTCTAGGAAACAACCACGACAGGCAAGGAATGGGAATTTAATTTGTACTTAAAGTTTACTAGGAAATATAAGACAATGGGAGCGGGTGCATCAGGCCACCAGGTGCTCTCCATACAAGACAGGATCAGGTTGAACACCCAGGTACACAGGATTGATGTCTCTGAAGGAGTTGCTTCAAATCCTGCACAGTTGCAGAGGCCCAAAATGCAGAGACAGAAGGGCATACATGGGTACTGTGGGACATCGGAGGAACGCGAGGAAATCGACTGCCTTAAACTGAGCGAGGCACGTAAACTGAGGAAGAAAATTCGTGAGCAGAGAAATGCGCGGATTGGATTTGTGAACGAAATTTGCAGGCTGCCTGCAGTGAGTCCTGCTCCAGGTCTGATGCAAGATCGGTCCACGTTATATCAAGCCAGTAAATATCACCAGCATACAGACCGTTTTAATGCAAACACTACAGACAGTGACATCAGTGACTTATACCTCCCTCCTTCCACGCCAGTTCAGGGCCGTGCAACACCAGAGAGCCGCTGGAGCATGTGCAGTATTGCAACCCATACAGACAGACTGAAAGACATTGAGAGTGATGTAAGCTCAGAGAACGGCTTTAGCCGTGAGGGGAGTCAAATATCTCTTGTAAGCAACCCTATGATCACATCCAAGCCACCCCTGGCTCCAAATAACAGGATGCTACTGCGGCCATTCAGGGTGAAAGAACACCACCCCTTCATGCTGAACCAAGCAAGTTCAGGTAGCTACTCTTTTCCACCTGATTTTTTTTTGTTCCTTAAAAATGTTTATGGGACTTATCTGTAAAGTTTCATATCTTATTGTATTAGGGTGCAGATTCATTGCAAAAACTATGCAATAAATAGATTCTATTTGACTTTCATGTCTACTTTGAATTTTGACCAGCAACTCCTTTTCTACTTGAATTTCTTAAAAATATAACTACATTGTACTTTCATCATAAATATTTATGGACCGGTCAGTGAAGTATCACATCTTTATTGTATTTACTATAGGTAAAGGTTTTACTACACAAAACAAACTATTAAATTTAGGTATTCTGATTTCATATTTTTCTACTTTACATTTTGATTAGTAACCTTTTGTGTTTGTTTTTTCACTAAAAATTTTGAAAAAAAAAAATCCTGATTTCAGACCTTATACCCCGTTCACACTACAGTTGCCAAAATGCGCATTTCTATAATTCGGATTTTTCGTAAGGAATCCGATTCGGTATTGCGTTCACACTCGCTAAGCGAATCCGAATCCCACGTTGAAAATTTCAGGTGTAACTTCCTGTTTTGAACACTCGCGCATGCGCCGCACAGGAAATCTTAAAATATCAACAAAAATTTGTGACGACAAATGCAACTCAAAAGACATTCCAGCATTCTTGAGAAGTATAAGGTGGCAAAATAAGTTTGTTTCCTCATGTTGTAGTTAGTGGTGACCTCCAAATACGTTTGGTGCAATCGCTAAAGTAATAAACCAGCGTTCATAGATACCCGCACTTATCTGCACACATGCGCAGTAAGATCTGTACAGGTGTCGATTCCGGTAAGTTATCCGGATCGCGCTTAGAAATCCACCTCGCTTGCAGGATTTTGAAAATGCGCATTTTCAAAATCCTCTTGCGTTCACACTACTGCATTTATTCGAATTGTGACCTAATTCGCAACTTATCCGGATAACTGAGCGTAGTGTGAACGGGGTATTAACAACTTAATGTACCAGAAACCATCCAGAAACTTCCAACAACATTTATACATAAAACAAAGTATAACTGTAATATTTTCAGATTCTGGTGAACTCCCAGGAATACAGCTACCTAAAGTGGCAGTCAATTAACATTGTGGTGGATACTTTCAAACTAAGGATATAGAAATAACATGAGGCAGTATACTGTGCAGGGTGGATACAAGTAACTCAGCCTTCTATGGAGGATAGTTTCAAACCAAGGACAGAAACTATATTTGGCAGTATATTGAGCAGGATGAATACAAATACTAATACCTCAGCCTAAGCTTTAGCACTTCTTGGAGAAACGAGGAACTGTAGACATTTGTGGCAATGGATATGTAAATAAATGGAAAAAGTAGTAGAAGTGCACTTTTATATTAGATTTTCTAACAGTGGATATGAACTGACAAACTAGAATTCTTCCAAACAACCATTATTCCATATATTTTGCATCAGTGTACTTAAACAGAAAATTCTTCTTAAATAGATGACAAAATTATGTTCTTAAAAATAAGAGCCTGTGTAAAGAATTTGGATATCTCTCTGTTTTATCTGATATGCCAATATAACAAGATTTACAAACATGGTTGACATCAAATTCTGCTGTTGGATAGTGTGACTTCCAGATTTTTACTTTCTTTGTTAAAACAAATAATTGTGAATCAGATTTCACGTAGGTTTGCATTTTTATATGTAGAGTCAAGAGCTGTAATTTAGACATTCTTTTTATTTATTAGCACGTTTTGTGTCAATTGTAAGTAATTTATAGAAAAATTAAGTTGAAGAAACAAAATGTATTCATAGAAAACATTTAATCCAGTTTCATAGAAAATAAACATTGAAACTTCTGTTTTTGCTGTTATTTTAATTTTAAAATGATAAATGGCATCAATTTCAATCTAAAAATTGTTTTGAAACATAGATATTCAACCCCTTACTATCTAACAGAAATACCTAACAACTGTTTAAACTATCTCATAAATAATTTTAAAACATCTTGAAAACAAAAACATCTTGTTATATGAAAAAAAAAAACACATTTTATATATTTCATATCTAAATGTTAGTTTAAGGGGTAAGAGTTGAAATTTCTTTCAGTAAAACAAAGTGAAACTATTTAGCTGATTCCCCTCTCAGACTTGCTTTTCAACCAAACCTCCTCCTCTTACAAATATATAGGAACAAATATATACAAAGGACAAATCAAACAGGAACCTAAGCACAATGCAACCTTGGCTCTGAAAATTGACATTCACTTAACTATGCAAAATCCCCTAGCAAATTTCAAGTAAGCAGACACATAATTTGACAATCATGGGGTGAAGAAGTGCAAATTGATGGTGACAGTACTGAGTTAGACATGGACAGATGCAGGGGATCAGAATATACAGAGAATCCTTGCATTAAAATAAATAAATAAATAAATAAATAAATAAATAAATAAATAAATAAATAAATAAAATGTTCAAATTTTTACTTTAATAAATAAATAAATAAAGAAAGAAAGAAAGAAAGAAAATGTTCAAATTTTTACTTAAATAAATAAATAAAATGTTCAAATTTTTACTTAAATAAATAAATAAAAAAATAAATAAATAAATAAATAAATAAATAAATAAAGAGAGTTGTGGCAAAAGTCAAGCCAGTACTTAGTCATGTCAAGATGAGCTTAAAATTCTCTTATATACACACTTGGATGACACTAAGTGATAAATCACCCGAGTATATCAGGCAGAATTCCATTTCCTCACATCAAATTTACTCAAAATGATAAGACAGCAAGAGCAGGCCATTAACACTAAAGGTATTGGTTAATATAGGCCACAGTCTCTTAGCAACAGAAGCTGTATTTATCTAAGCATTAGTATTGTTATGCTTATCAATGATATCACTTTCTAAAAATAGCCACGGCTACCTGTACACACTACACTTAGCACACCGCTGAGGTTGTTGATGCACATGCTGGCGGCACTTTGAATGGCCAAGGAGGGGAGAAATGGCTAAAGTGACCCCAAAATACTACTACTAGTGTACATAGAACTATAAGACAGTATTGCAATGAAGATGTGAGGCAGAGAGGAAATATTATCACTAGTCACACCTAAATCATAACCTAATCAAACAATGGGCTGTAAGGAAAGCATCTTGGTGACTCAGTCCCAGGCTAACGGCACTGAATCAACGACAGCTCTAACAGGTGCCCACGCCTACAGTCAAACCTCACTGCCAGTGGAGAATATGTTAGCAAATGATGCAACAGGTATGTAGCTTACAGCTTGGAGATTTCATTCACCTGGGGATGATCATTTTTACACTAGGGGTATCTATCATAGCTCAGGTGGGTTGTGGTCAGGTCAGGTAGCACATTCCTAGGGAATTAGATCACATCCTGTTGCTCAGTAGGGGCTTCCCCATTTCTCCTCCAGGGTCATTGTTGGTGTGGTGCAATGTCCTGACACTAGCAGATTATAGTATATTACCTGAGCATCCTGTGTGTTAAATTGTTTTATAATTATAAGGTCACCAAATCAAAACACTAATGAAGTCCATGTTTCTATAATTGCTACAAAAGGGGGGCATGTCTGGGCACGCCTACAGGTGTACATCCAGGGTAGTTTACTGGGGAAGTTATTTAAAGAGTTGCACCTTGAATAAATGAAAGCAGTTTACTGATTTGAAAGATCAAATTTAAGTCTTGCTTTTAATTAATTTGCATGGTTAATAATTTAAGTCAAATTTTATTACAAAACATTAAATTTAGTAAAAAAAACTTGTTCTTGCCAAAGAATCCTCTATCATATACTTCAAATTTATTCACAATATTTCTGTGCTTTTTTAAAGCTTTAACATCTTTTTCAGCTTTAACATCAGTAATTAAATAATATTATTTGACAGTAGAATTCCTAGCAGATGAGGTAATCTTGCTAATTATCCTTTCAGAAACCAATGTGTGTTCTCGCTCTATAGACACACAGACAGAGTCAGGGTTCTTCATCAACTTGCCCTGGTCCCTGCTGTGTAGTCCTTTCCCTGCCCGGCACCCTTATAACCAACAGGCTTCTACATCAGAGAGTGGCTACCACTCCACTATGGTGGATGACATCTCTGTGTCAGGTAAGAAAAAAATGCCACTCATCTATATAGTAACTAGTGGCTTTATTGACAAAATGTGAGCTTTTATCTAAAATTCCGTGTTTGCATCTTGTTTTAATTCAAAGATATTAAAATTGTTTTCTAATATTATCTACATTTTTTTTTCTAATTAATTCTTTGTGCATCTAAAAACAGAATACCAGTATGTTATAGATGTATATGGATTGCAGTGTTTGTTTATATACATACATAAACAGCAATGTGAAATAACATAAGCAACAAAGACTTTTTTCCTGAATCATGAAATGCACATAGTTAACATTTAAAAAAATTTTACTATATCCAGGCTCAGTGTACACCATTAACCTGAGCCTCTACCACAATGACCACCATCACTACCATGGGAACTACATCGCAAGGATGGACTCCTGCCAAAATATCCAATTAGGGGATAACAACGAACTGTTCTCAAACTGCCAGCTGAGGCAGAACTGTAGAAATTGCAGTAATTCGGAGAGACCGTCTTCACTGGTGGTCTATGAGACCTCAGTATGATGCAAAGATGATTCCTGCAGAATACATTGGACTAAAGACATCAGGGCAAGGTTTTAACATTTCCCATGCAATTCCCACACCTTAGAAAGCTACATGGGCATAAACTGTGAACTAGAATCTTTTGTGAAAGAAAAATCATACATGGGTTGTGAAGGATGAGAATTTACCAAAGACCCTGGTGATACTTCAATAGATTTCATCAGAGACTGTTTCAGGGCAGTACTGTTTACCAAGGACCCCCATTGATATTTCACTAGATATTATCAGATAGACTTTCAGGGTTTTGGCAGTACTACTCAAGGATGGTATACAAAGCAATGGGGTAAGCTTAACTCTGGTACTAACTGCATACTTTGGAGTTTTGCAAAACTCTCTCAATGATATAAATTTTTCTTGCTCACAGAGCTCTACTCTCTGCATAATAATGGAATATTGCAATTCTCATCGTAAAGGCTACATCTCAGGAATAATTGGGACTGTACGATTTTCTTACAATTATCTAGAGATGTCTCTTATCACACAATGATGTTCAACATATCACAACTCAGCACATTCCATATGCTGTACATTATCTCTGGTTTTTGTATTGCTGCAAAAATCCATGTGATGGACTACAATATTGATGAGGAACAAAATGATCTCTAAAATTATTTTGCCAAACAATATTTTCTTCAATTATTATTCTACATAAAGTAATTATTGCTTGTAGATACAATTTGGGAAAATATTACAAATGGTATCTGCCATAAGCCATAAAAACATTATGATAGTCATAGAAATACTAGTCTTTTTATGCTTTTAGAATATTAGCTAATTATTATGACTGAAGTGCAGATGGTAGATAACAAGCAGTTTCAGACACACAAATAGTATATTAATTATGTTGTGCTTTTAGTGCATAAATAAGTTATGAAGTCCAAGACAAATATTTCTTATATAAGACATACAGCATGCAGGTCATTATTTTCTCCAAGGCAGCGTGATAACTTATTTCATAGTTAAGCATTTGAAAGAAGAACCTGACATATTTTAAGCCTGTTCAAATATGTTTTTTGTTTTATGATTTTTAAATTTTTTAACATGCTTACATTTAATTTCATCCTCGATATGCAGGCATGAGATTTGGTTTTGATAAAAAAGTCTGAAAGATTTTTCGAAGAAAAATCTTAACGCACACGTAGGCTAGGCCTATACATGTAGGAATAGTTTGATTGACAGTATACACTATAATACAGTAACACACACACACACACACACACTCAGTGACACACACACACACACCAGTGACTGAGTGAGAACGTTACTGATCTCTAATTCAGCATTTAATTCTGTTGATGTACGTTTAAACCATGTCATAGATCTAGTACAACTATCGTTTATACTATTACTAGTGACAACACCGTCATCACATCAGACGATCAGTAGATTTAGTGATTCAACAGTTGGGCACAATTTTAAACGAGCGACAAGTCGACAACTCAAAACATGAAAATTTTCAGANTAGATTTAGTGATTCAACAGTTGGGCACAATTTTAAACGAGCGACAAGTCGACAACTCAAAACATGAAAATTTTCAAATGCAAGTTCAATGTCTTCATACGACATACACACAACCGATCTAGTAAAACAACCTATCTGAATTTATTCTTAATCCCTTTATCGATTTCTCTGACTCTATCGTCGTTTACACCGGCCTCAAGTAGCTTCATTTTCCAAAACGCAAAAGCGACACACGATACCACATGGAAAAAACCGCGCAGCGCTATATGAACAGGATACAGGCCGTTTTACGGTAATTGCATTCAATGACTGTATAAATGTCGTATAGATGTCGCAAAAGTTTCCCCCTTGATAACAGTGCGTCCCAGAATCGATATATATGTACGGTTGGTAACGTTTTTCGGCAAGGTCAAAATTGAAAACATGCGAGTGCCGATGAGTGAAGGGTCTCGCCGGGGAAGGGAAGGGTACCCCTACCCCCCCCCCTGAAATTTTCTCAACGGATTTGCAATGATATAAAAAATGACATTTTTGAAGGAAAAAAGTCGGAATTCCGCCAAAAGACGGAAAAATCTCATGCCTGGATATGATACCATTTGGAATATTTTACTGGGTACAAAATATCAATCAAAGTGCATTGTAGAATAAACAGTAAAGTTTGTACTTGTATATTTCCCAACAATCACTTGTTTGTTTGCATTGTTGTGAAATTAAGATATATACTCGATCCAATCTGTTGCAAGAGATTCTGTAAATAATCGTTTTATAGTACAGATGTAAGTGACTCCATGATTCGCTGGTAATAAGATATAAATATACATAGACTGCTTAAAGTACTGCAGTATAAAGGAATATTGAAGATAATTCAATGTCCCAAAATCATAACTCTTTTCATCTAGACTGTGTGTTTTGTTGGTAGATTTGATAGCAATAAAATATTCAACTCTCCTGTTACTAAGTCTCATTATTCAATATTGATCTATTAAAAAAATGCAATATTGTTCGTATTTGTCAATTACTAGTAAACATTAAATACAACAATATTCAAAATATATATCAATTACAGTTTATGATTTCCCTAAAAAAAAATGGCATGAATTATTTTGATCACCTAGGCTAAAATCATAAAATCATGCTGTATCTGTGTCCAGTTCTTACCTGATTGGCTTGGTATCAGGGTCAGGAACCACACAAGGCAGGCCAGATTTACTCTGTGCTGGCATCTCTGACTGACGCTCAGCTAAAGCAAGTTGCAAACCACTTACATCAAAGGACTGAAATCATGAATATACAATAATCAAACAATAATTCAAATGCTTTTCAGCATGACTTAACCCCCCCCGCCCCCCACATACACAAAGACACACACTTTGAGAAAAGAAAGTAAATAATAATTATAAATTTTGCTCCAAATTAATCTATATTCCCCAAATGATAAAATACAAATACTGAAAGATGTAATCAAAGAAAACCTCTACAAATACAATTATAAAGACAATTCATCCTACTTGATTTAAGCCAAGGTAATAATAACATACATTCCTTGCACTATGCTAGAAAATGCACTTTTTGATCTGGTTTTTACTTAATCATTCTAAATAAAAAGATGTAATATGCCTGAAATATATGAAAGGGTAATCTGCAAAGAAGTAAGATGTAGGGAAATCCTGGCTAATTAAAAATTCAATAACTTTTAACAAGTCATTTTTTAGCGGCTGATGATTAATAAAATAAAAACTTAAAAAGAACAAATGAAATAAAATTACCTGCATATTGCCTANATAACAGTGCGTCCCAGAATCGATATATATGTACGGTTGGTAACGTTTTTCGGCAAGGTCAAAATTGAAAACATGCGAGTGCCGATGAGTGAAGGGTCTCGCCGGGGAAGGGAAGGGTACCCCTACCCCCCCCCCTGAAATTTTCTCAACGAATTTGCAATGATATAAAAAATGACATTTTTGAAGGAAAAAAGTCGGAATTCCGCCAAAAGACGGAAAAATCTCATGCCTGTTAGATACATAGGATCCTAGGTCCCCACTTTTTTTGCCTTAACTGCCATAGGAGTATATTTATCTTTCCTGCTTGGGCATATTCTACTTATATCATCTTGTAAGAAAAAGTCTGTCACCTTTTCTACAGTCTGTTCTGATAATTTGTCACTTCTTGGTTGTCTTTTCTCACTTTCATCTTTACCATACAGGCTTCGCTTGGTACCTGGTGATTTGGCGTTTTCATCAAACATTTTATTTCTCTTTGGAGACATGTTCTTGTAAATATTAGCTAAGATGACACTTTATTTTCTTGGTGACTTTGGCAGTGCTTGACTCACTCTCCTGGTAGCTTTTCCCAAGGAACTTCTATTTTGGTACACTGGGCAAGTGTTGCTTTCAGGTGTAGAAAATTTACTCTGTAATTTTTTCCTTTTAGCTGCTTGTTTTCATTCTCTGTCCTTTCTGCGTCTCTCTTCCAAGTCCTCACTCAAGTTTGCTCTTTCTAATTTCTTTCTTTTAGCACATTTTTCTTTCAAAGAAATGAATTACTCTGGACCATTTTTCATTTTTTCTCTATGTTTTCTGACTCTCAAAGCATTTAGTGACAAAGACATGTTGGCAGCTCAAATAGGCAACATAGAGTGAATGAAACAAGTAAAATGTATGGTTTATATACCTTACATGAAAGTATAGACAACTATGGAATGCCAAAGGGGAAATAATTGCAGGACATATTTATCACAGCTCAGAACCAATCTCCAATTCTTCTTCTGTCATAGCACTCGATATCTGCACACAATTGACCACTCTAATAGTAGTATAACGTCTTTTTTTGTTGGAATGCTCGTCATGCCCATGTTACAGCCAAGTGCCTGTGAGCCAAATTCGACCTTTGAGATGCCATGGACTACTTGAGGAAAAGACATTTATAGTTGAGGCATATTTTCTCTGACTGCAGCAATGTTGTGTGGTGTCCTTGATGATTTCGGTCATCCAGAGTGTGATTGTCTGTTAGTGTCTTTACAATTGAGGTTATGCACAGTCCCATGGGTTCTGAACTTGTTGACCCATCTGTAGATCATTGAGTGGACAGGAAATTCTCGACATCTGAACCGTTCTTTGAATTGCAATTGAGCTGCGTGGATAGACTTCAACCGAAAATATGCCTCAACTATAAATGTCTTTTCCTCAGTAGTCCATGGCATCTCAAAGGTCGAATTTGGTAGACTCTTAGAACATTAATTTTTCTTGATAAATCTGAAAAATAAAAGGAGTTGATTATTTATTTCAAAAGTTATTCAAGTTTAGGTGATGACCATTTTTTTTTTTTTTTTTTTTTGTGTCACCCTGTATTAGCAGTTTGAATTCATAAAAGACTGGACCTTGTTATGCTTGTTAGATTTGTCTGACTTATGAAGTTTGTAAGGTGCCAGTCCAGAGAATGGGACTTGTCACTTGAATTAAATACTACCCTTTTCTTTCCTGGCTTCTTTGGATGGTAAACACCAAAATGTAAAATTTGGCGAGTACTACGCCTCTTGGCTTGGACTCACAGGGGGCGCTGGCTCTGCGTGAACTGTCTCTAGCATAGTACTCATGAATTTGACATGTTTTTTCAACTCATGATTTCTCTTAAGGCTCTTGGAGAGAGATCTTAGGCTTTGGTATACCCTCTCCTTGTTGCTTGGTAGGGTCTTCCTGTCAGATTTAAATGGCAAGGGAGTGATTAAGTGGCCAGTCTCCTCATGCGGCATTTCTTCTGTCATGAGATGCATGAATTCCCTGTCTTCCATGCTACCTTAAATACTGGTCCCATTCTCATTGTCAACTTCTGTGCAGACATAAATGTCTTTGCCGATATTGTCCCTGAAATATCCATAGCCATACTTTTCTATGTATCTCTCTGTGATGGTCATTCAATGCATGCACAGGTCAGAGTTGGTCTGCCTTTTTCTGTAATGTTAGAACGAAATGTGCTGACCTGGGGAATGCGATGCACATTTCCAGTACACACTTCCCCAAGAATGACACATCTCCAATTGAGGCGCTGGGCCCATGGTGCATCATTGGGTCCGTTTCTTGATTCCCTTATCTTGTGGGCTTGCAGCACATCTCAACCAAGTAACAGTAGAATATCAGCCTTTAGGTTTATCTCTGGAATTTGGGCTGTCAAGTGGTGTAAATGGGTGTGGTGCGCTGCCACCTGAGGACCTGGACTTTCATTTCTATTGTCTGGAATGTCGGTACATTCCAGTGTGGTTGGTAGAAATATCTTTGTCGATCCATTTATGGCTTCAACTACAAGATGTTCAGCTTGCCTATTAACAATCTGGGACTTGCCACAAAAGGTGGTCATGGAGAAAGGAACCAGCTCTGTATCTACGCCCAACCTGTGAAACATTTCTAACTTGGCCAGAGACCAATTACTCTGGTCGTCCATCACCACGTAGGCTCGTACGACTGTTGCAGATCTAACTTTGAGGGAGATGTTTGCCAAACAGATCTTGGTATATCTTAATGACAGGTCACAGTTATAGTCACTGGGCCAGTTAAGATTCCCTTTTGCACTTGTACAGTTTATTTAAAAAACCTGTCACAAGTGTTGCATTATGACAAAATTAATTTGATCTTATGCCCAGCAGGTATTATTTTGAGGTGCCTTTTGTCTGCAACAACTGAAAATTAAGAAAAAGATAAATTGTTATTAGTATTAATCATCAAACCAAAGGGATAACCCAGTGACATTTCTAGACAGACATGACCTCATGTCAAAAAACGTGAGGCTTTCCCTGGGCATAATCAACTTTTAAGCAATTCAGTGAACTTGCCTACTAAATCCATAAGTCTTAATTGTGAAAAAAATTATAATTCTCATTATTTTTGTTTTAACAAAATGAAGTTCCATATTCATACCATTATTTCTTAAAATCAGAGTGGTTATATTGAGCCTAAGCCTTAAAAAGTCTGGCTGGCAGATCTTTGGGGTTTTGTCCAATCCATTATTCTAACAAACAAACAGATGACGTACGCTGGCGCTGACCCTGTCTAATCATTCTGTTGTTGAGGACGCACTGCTTAATCAAACGAACATACGACGTACACTGGCACTGACCCCGTACCAATCGTGCTGCTGTTGCTGACATGCACAGGTTATTGTGCCACTGTAACACATAGTGGCTGGGGTTGAAAATGGTTTATTGGTTTATCGCATAGTGAACGTATGAAACACAGTGTGTCCTGGTGGAATTTAGTGTTACTTGTAATAACTAGTGGGAAAAGTGTGATGAATTAATACACTTACAATTACACGCATAAAAAATGATAACTTAAAGTAATTATATTAATCTGAGTTGTATATATTGAAGTTATTATGAAAAATATAAATATTTACACAATATTAACCTTACCCGTTTTCTTGTTATACTAAAGTGCATCTCCGTGTGCGCAACGTCATATGTGTATTTCGCTAGGGTACTCTTCAGAGGTGTACAAGTTTAGAACTTATATTACAATGTGTGTTTCCTAGGTAACATAACTCACATGTATACACCATAGGCCACAAGTGTAGCCATCCTGTTGTTTATCATGGTCAATGATGACAAACTGACTTTCCATTTCTTTTCTTTTTGAGAAGTTGCTGAAAATACATCACAAGAAAAAGTCTCTCTCTCAACCTGATCATAATATTAAATTGTCTGCACTTTGCACACTTAATTAACATAATTAATATAAATGTATTATTAATGCAATACAATATGTTTTAATATTCAACTACCTCCAGTTTCTTGTGATAATGTCTTTTTCTTGGTCAGTCTCTCCAAGAGAATTGACAAAGGTGCATTTCCCCTCCTTTCTTCCACAATACTATATATACACAAGCGAAAAAATAAGCCCCAGTCATTTAACATGTCTTCAAAGTACAACAATGTTGGTGTTGGTATGGAGAATTAGTCAAATATCAGAACTAAAGTATGTAAGTTCTCCAAATTATGTCTTATAAATTATTTTAATACACAAATAAATGAAGCAATTTTTAGTAGTGTCATCGTCTAATGCAAACTCCCACTATGATGTCTTATTCTCGGTCTTTCTATATAAAAAACAAAGATTAATTAAAATAGAAGCAAGTGGAATTTAACTAATCTATTCATTGCAATTGGGATAGATGTGATTTTGGCCCATTCCAGGTAGCAGTGTTTTAAATTCCCTGCTCTATATTTTTGGTTATTTACAGTTGGAGGCAATTTAGTTTTTACCTCTGCTCCTTATAGTGCGGATTCCGGTTTTCCCTGTGGCTCACTCCGCGTCCATTTCCTCTGAAGAGTATGACAAGAATGGTATGTGGACATGCCCATGTCTTACCAGTGATAATAATATGACTTACTGCAGGGTTAAACACACACAAAGAAAATCTACTTTTTCTTCATAGCTCAGAAGGTAGGACTACTAGTACTATTATGAAAAAATACATATTTACGTTTGTAAACTACTTCATATTCTGCACCCAAGTGTCACTTACCCCAGACGCAGCTCTCTTCCTAAAAGCAGATCTAGTACTACTGGTGATTTTCTTTCCAGCTTCACTTGATTCCATTGTTAATTCAACTGACTTATGTAGGTGGATGGTTGGAACTGCGTCTGGTAACAAAGTTTTGCATTTTATTGGGTCTTCTTTTCCCATATTTTTCAATAGTTGGTACTATTGCAGATAACACGAAGGCTCATAATGTTTCTCACATATAAGCAACGTCTTCGTCGACTGAGTAAAATCTTTGTGTCATTGATACTGGATACTGAACACTAACAAAGATCGCCATGGGAGCAGTTTAAGCTATGTTTGCAAACTAAATCTTATTCACTAAATGTTAACACAACCTTAATCAACACCAAAAATTCATTTTAACTTGTCAACAAGATAAAACTCCTACTTTAACTCCTAAGGTGAATGGAGATGCATCTTCCTAGAACTAGAACAGCAGCCTCTGTAAAGACATGACAGATCCTAGTTTGGCATTTTTCTGATGCTGTTGTTTGATATCCCTTGTTTGATATCCCTACTTAATGATTTTATGCAGTCCACTGGGTACTAAATTGGCTTCTCGTTTTCTACCTTTATTTTGTAATGGTGGGTTTCATAATCGGCCAAAACAACAGTACCTTGTGCCACCCTGATGTCCTCCTCTTTGCACTCTTTTGTCTTTTCGATCTACAGCAACAAGTACAGAATCCCCAACGTGATATTTTGAAGGTGGGTTTTTTATTAAGTTTCGTTTGATCAACTGTGCTGCAGCTTTTTCACTACTATTTTCTGCTTGGTTTCTTATTTAATGTACAGAATTCTCATAAGTTATCAGAAATCTCCCTCGCATTCACAGTATTCTTCAGCCTTGTATGTGGAAACCCCATTACTAGCTCTACTGTAAAAAAATGAAATAGGGATCTACCACCAAGAGCCTCATGGGGACCTTCATTGTAAAGTCATTTGTAATCTTGGTATTCTTTAACCCAGTTTACACTGGTCTCATAATATAAAAGATTATAACGAAGTTTTTCTTTTCATGTGCCAGTGATCTTGCGATCTGTCCTTGAGACTGAGGATAATAAGCTGAAGAGTGAATTATTTTAACATCTAATGACTTGCACAGTTTTGTCATAGCTCTGTTGAACTAGCCACCTTGGTCATATTGTAAAATTCTTGGAGGGCCAAATATATTATAGATATTCCTTCAGATAATTTGGACTGTAAAGGATGAAGTCAAATGTACCTACTGAAAGTGTCCATTAGGGAAAGAATGTTTCCTTGCCATCTGTGACCTCAATGGCTAACAGGTCTACCAAATCCAAATCCTTGTTGGCAAAGTCTGGTTCATTTCCAATGGGGCCTGGATTTTGACGCGTGTTCTGTTGATACAGCCAATCACACCGGGCATTCTTCCCATCTCGTAAAAACCTCTTCTTACTTCTCCTTTGGCATTAGGTATAGTATGAAATTTGATAAAATAGTCCTTTTGCATAATGCTTGTGACACACGAGCCACTATCCAACTCACTGAGGACTTGCTTACGCCGTGGGTGTCGCTGGTGACGAGCAACATCGATCCAGTAGCATAAAATTGCAGAGCAATCATCACTTGGTCATAGTGTAAAAGTTTTGGAGGACCAAATATATTATAGATATTCCTTCAGATGATTTGGACTTTAAAGAACTAAGCCAAATGTACTTACTGAAAATGTCCATTAAGGAAAGAATGTTTCCTCACCATCTGTGACCTCAGTGGCTGACAAGTCTACCAAATTCAAGGTCGTGACATACTTTCTAACAAAATGGCTGACTGGGCTCATTTGGTAGATCCTGTCCATAGAAATGTAGATTTTTTTGTCAATTTAAAAAGTATGTTTTTAGTAAAATAAAAGTGAATTACCTTTGTGATCACACACAGCTTGAATGTTAAAGCTGTGGAAGCCTTTCCTGTTGACAAAGTTAGCTTCATTTTCAGATGGAGCCTGGATTTTTAACTGTGTGCTGTTGATGCATCTGATTACACCAGGCATTCTTCCAATCTTGTAAAAACCTCTTCTCACTTCTCCTTTGGCATTAGGTATAGTTGGGAATTTTATGAAATCATCCTTTCTTCTGCACAGTGCCTCCAAAACACGAGCCACTATGCGACTTACTGAAGCCTTGCTCACGCTGTGAGTGTGGCCAGTAACGAGCAGCATTGATCCTGTTGCGTAAAATCGCAGAGCAATCATTACTTGGTCTCTCGCAGAGATTGCATGGTTTCTGTTGGTAGCAGGTGCGATGTCATCTTTTATCAAATCTGTTATATAATCAATAGAGGCCTTGCTGAAGCACATCTTCTCCATATCAGTCATAGCGTCAAAAACAAAAACACCTCTTCTGAAAGTTCTCTCTCTTATCATTCTACGTCTGTGAAATCTCATAGGATTTACAGCTAAACCAAGCAGATCTGCCATCTTGCTTGATTTAACAGCATGATAGCAGATTTATCCCACCTATTTTGAGTGGACAACTTTATATCCTCTGGATAAGCTGATTTATCCCCTGGGTAACGCTATCCACTGTTGATGAAATGCACTATCCTCTGGATAGCTCTATCGAGAGGATAGTGGCCATTTTTATCCGTAGGATAGTGCTATCCAGCCTTGATGAAACCAGGCCCTGGATTTCACCTGGACCTTTTATCTATTCAGGTTCTTTAGGAAGAATTTTTTATACGTTTTGCTTTGTTTCTGTAGAGGGAGCCACTGTACAATGTAGGTGAAGTATCTCCTCAGATAGAGGCATTTCCAGACAACTTCCATAACACTTTCTGACAATTTTCAGTGTGAGTTTTAACCACTTTATCAAAAATTATTTTTTTGGATTTCAATTCATTGACAGCAAAGATCAACTTTTTTTGCAGTCTTGTGTGTAACAATCAAAGCTTCTGTAAACCTTAAATTATTCTGAACAGCAGCATTATATTACAGTGGAAGACATTTAATACTTGCATATTTCCTGTTAATGCCATTAGTGCATCTTGAATATCATGTTTGAATTTATTAGGCATTAAAGATTGAGAAGTGTTTATTAGTACAAGCACAATTATTACAAAGGCTATGACCTAACATACAATAATGTTCAAGTTTCAAGTTTATTCAGTCTCACGAGTTAAATATTTTCAACATAGAGATACAAATAGAATTTTCAACACAGAGCTACTACACAGAATTACTAATTTAACTCGGCATAGATATAATAGTACAACATTTGATATGAAGATGTGTGTACAACATTCAATATTATGGTGTAACATTTGACATGGAGGTACATGTACTAATACAATATTCAACATAGGGATACTAATACAACATTCTACAAGAGTATAATGCTTTACCTTCCAGAGAATCTCTTATTGATAAATGAAATGTACTTTGATAATTTGGAGAGTGTAATTCTATTTTCTGAAGAAAAGAGAGAATGGAATTTTAAGGTATTTGGTCTGTCAGTGAAACGTTCATGTAAATAAATAGATCTGCTTTTTAAAGTAACTACATTCCATTATATATTGAAACTCATCTTCCACCTGGTTATTACAAAGGCTACATTTTCTTTTTGATCTTTTTACATTGTGCTGCCTACCTACTTCTGTTGGTAGTTTGTGGTTTGAACATCTGAATCTAGCTAAATTTCTAATGGTATTTCTATGTAAGGAAGAAAATAGATAGCTTTGTTTTTGAAATTGAATTGTATGTATATAAATGAATGTGTATGTTTGCTGTATTTTGTGATGTATTTTGCCCTTTTTTAGGTCTCCTTTTTTGTATGCGTATTATTTGAATATATCAGAATTTTTTTTTTTTTGTAACCTTTTTTCTCATGTTTGGTGTCAAGGGGTTGTTCCATGTCAAACACAGCACATTGAAGTAGAAAGTAAGTTTAATTTTCTAATGTTTGAATTAAATTCTACAGTATCCACAACACAGATTCATGTGCAAGTTTGCACATACAGTACTTGGGTTTACATTTTGTAATTCTGAGTTAATACAGATCTGAACCAGTAGAGATGCATAGCAAAGAGGTACTGAACTTAATCAGTGCTTTGTCATGAGGCTTATGTTATCTTAACTGATATGAACAGTTGTTGATATTCTCAATATTTTAAGACAAGTCATTACTGACCTGGAGTGTTGATTTATGCATCTGATGTACAATTCTTGGTGAGTTAATAAAAGATTTTATATTGAAGACTTAGTTTATTTATTATTATGTTGGCACATATGGACTTATAAAAATATTTTTTGTCAATAAAAAATGTTGAATTACAATTTCCATACATTGCTAATCCCCCCCCCCCCCACACACACACACACACACACACATTTTTTGTTCAACTTTCTTGGTGCTTATAAAGCTATGTATAAAAGCAGAACATTTTACTAAGGCATCAACCATATACTGAACCTTGTATCTTGACCTTCCTTTATAAAGATAACAAGATGAGGACATCTTACTGATATCATGTTCACTAAAGGTCCTAGAGATCTACACTGTCAAGTTTGATTTGTAAGAGTCTCATAATATTAACGTTTTCAGACATGCATAGTGCTTTCATTAGTCATGAAGGTCCAGTTCTTTCTTGTCCAGTTGGTCACTTGGCAGTCGGTCAGCGTGGCTGGAGAGGCATATATTTATTACGTAAATGGAACTTCCACTCAGTACTATAGCCAAGGCTTTGTAAGAGAATGTCTGGCAGTGGGATTTAATGCTGTACACTGGGGCTACACGAGCTGTGTGAGGTGGTGGACTAACAATGGGACCTTCCTTAACGTCAGTTCACGTCTTGATGGAGGGAGGGTCTACACGGACGCCAATAACAGCCTGTACTTTAAGGAACTCCAATTAAATGACGCAGGGCAGTGGTTGTGTCTTCTTTCAGATATGACATCCAGTGTCAATGTGACACTGTCACTGACAGTACATGACATTCCACAGGAGAATTTTGTACTTCGTGGTATTATAGGAGGTCTGACCACATTAGTATATCTGGTCATAGTATTGATTTGCTATCTGTTCTACACGTACCCTTGCCCCTATATTGGACGTGCTTATCTTAATCAAGCCACTCATCCAGAGGACTGCT
The DNA here is from genome assembly GCF_001039355.2 of Lingula anatina. The sequence continues at coordinate 715,534 of NW_019776002.1, read as the reverse complement.
ACTCCAGCAAGGTGGACTGGGAACAGATGACCAGTGGTTCATGGGAAGAAACCTCCCTGGCCTCTGAAAGAACAAGGATCTGGGCAAACCAAAGCTTTGAGACTAAGTATGGTGCTGCTATGTATGACAACGCTTTAAAACAACAAACTCCGTGATTATCAGACATGAGCTTTTTTCACTGAAATGTGAAATTCCGCATATTTTTAATTCAATTCTAAGGCGGCCCCAAGACCCCCAGCTGGTTAGGTCCCATGATAAATATTCAGTTTTTTTTTAAACTTAGGCTCATGTCTGGTTTATAATACATTGTCCAGAAAAATGCATAGTTTGGAGATTGCCAGAGATATAAAACTGAAACTGACTGAAGTTTTTGCATCCCTTGTATAGATCACTGAATATTCCTTAAGTCTCTAAAATGGTGACTTAAGGTGGTCATTAAGGACCAAACCAGGAAGTGGCCAGACCAGGAAGAGGGCTTCTTGGATGTTGAATAATATGGACAAATGGCAGTACATGTTTCTAATTTTTATATACAGACGTTATAACATTTTTGCCTGTTAAACATTTGGTACATAGAAAATGTAAAGGATTGATTGCCACAAAGATAATTGTAATATGTGCACACTACTTATTTCACCATTTGTTTTAATGACCAGTTTTGACAAGCACTAGGGCACAGGAAGAAAAACATTTTTTATTTGGTTGTTTTTATACTTTCTTATTGCATATAATAAAACACAAATACAATTATTACCCAAATATAACTTTATTTCATCTATTCCAAAAATAACAACCATGTATATGAAAAACCTCACAAATACTGTCCATTGATCTGAAATTAATGTCTTCCCAAGTAATATTGGGACGAGAGCTCTTTTGCCTCTTGAATAAGTTTTGTTGTATTTGCTATACAAGTTGCTTAAATTGCTCTTCGTTTTGATAACATTTCCTCTTTTATTGAATTTACTTAAAAGAATCATTCTTCATCAAATTGTGTTAAACAAAATGTGTTAATCGTAACATAATGCAAAATATCCCTTTCCTCTGCATTTAGTAAACATGTACATATAGTTAACAAGCAGTTAAAGAAACAAAGTACTTGAAAGTTATCTTGCAGAAAAGGCTATCAGAATACTGAGATAGAACAAACTTAACAAATAAAATTTAACATATATTGTCACAATGTAAATTTAAAAAAATAATTATAATAAAGCTGTACCATAAGGTCTTGGAAAATAAAAAAAAAATGGATAAAAGCCATCACAAGCAGAGAGAGACCAGAAATAAGAAACTGGTACTAAGCATAGCAACCTGGACAGTTGGAACAATGATCTTCAAGGCTTCATTGCCAGTTTAAGTCTTTGGAGACGTGAACCGATCCAGTGCATATTTCAAAAGAAAACTATTACTGCTGCTAAAACATTAGAAATTCCATAAATATCCAGGGATGATGTGCCTGATGTAGAGTGGATTTCAGTATAAAGAAAACTTGTTTCACTTATTTCAGTCACATTATTTCAGAGAATAAAATCACATGATCAATAAAACATCCATCACACATCTTCACTAGTCAAACAGTTTTGTTACATAATTAACCCTCTAAACTACCTCCAAAAACAGATTAGCCATTAGGATCCTACAGATAATGAATATAAGAATAGTTCTCAGTCTTCTATATACCACAGTCAAAGTGAGACAACCCTGATAAGAGATTCAATGGTCGCAGTTCCCCTACTTCCCCAGCTGTTTTTTACTTCCTCGCAGTTTCATAATTCTCGTTGAACCACCTGCAAGTTTCCTCAATTGCTGAAATAAATAATAAAACTTTTAACTCCTTCAAGTGAAGGATATTTTTAAAATACAACTGTCAATAAAAAGACATACAAGGAATAGATCATGAATTTGGAAAGTATTCTTCATTTCTTTATCTGTCTTTATTTCCCCCTTTCCAAAACTTTTCCCTCTCTTTATATCCAAAAAACAACTGATAAGACTCGGCAAAAATGTTGGGGGAGGAGGAAAGATTCCCTGTTAAATAGCTGTGAAAAGCCCACTCACCTTGTTCTATAGGTGTGAACTTGAAGTCCTTGCGGTATCTCATCAGCTTTGCGTTGCTGGCTGTCTTCTTGAACTGGCCATCTGACTTACTGGTATCATACTGTAAAGTAGATGTAGATATACCTTAGAGATCTAACTGTTGCTATTTTTATGTACCAATAGAGTCACAGGAAACATTTCTCATACAACAAATCAAACCTGAACTATTATCAGTGTACTTTTTCTGTAAAAGTTATGTCAGAAGTTAAAAATCTAGATGGGTTAAAAGTCTATGTGCAAAAACTTTGAAACTTTTTGAGATACCGCGTAAAAGTATATGAGAAAACTGCATAAGTGGTCATGCAAAACGTAAAGCTTGAAAAGGCAGATTTTAGTGGTGCACAGGGAAGTAGCAAATGTAGTGTGCAAAATGAAGGAAAATGTAAGAAGGTCAAAAATAACTTATGGATCTATGAACAAATAAATGTGGAAGAACTGAACACAGCATCAACTCTCAGCTACTGATCACTTCAGGAATCCCAGTACCTTCACTTCTCCTTTGAAGCCCATGCCTTTAATAACCAGCTCAGCTGCTTCTTTGATGGAGATCTCATCCTCTTCCCCCACTGCAAATAAATAAATATCAACTGTTAGATCACTGTGAGGATAGATAGAGGAACAGGTTATGAACAATCTCCTTAGTTTTATCAATTAACAGCATGTGCTGACATCAATGACAGGTCTACACTTCAACAGCTCTAAAGACAACTTCACTTTTGCCAGCATCTTCACTCTTTTCATTTTCTTTTTGTTAAATATAAGAATGGATACTGAATAGCTCCCTGAGCCTTCAGAATATTTACCTGAGAGAATAATGGGGTCAATTTCAGGATACTCTCTTAATACCCAGATCATGAGACGGGCCAGATCCCGGGAGTAGATGAACTGCCGTCTGGGCTTGCCTGTACCCCAAATAGTAAATGGGGTATTGTCTCCTACAAACAATTCCAGATGAGATCAACATTTCATTATAATCAAAGATTTACACTTCAAGGCCTCAAGAAAACTTCTGTTCAGTCCTTTAAAAGGATATTTTTTCATACCACAAATTCATTTACAAATTCTGAAATATTTTGAGTATTACAAACTTCCGATCCTTGATGATTCTACCGTGACAAAATATCTGTGTTATATGCACAGGAGAAAGGCTTATGTTTACTTCTTTAATTTCAATGTAAAAAAGCAGAGAGAGGAAACAAGATATATATCCAGGAAAGAAAAGTCTTCCAAGACAGTTCCAGTTAACTCACGCTTAGCCATGTAGACTTTGTTGATCAGGCCAGGCAGTACATGGCCGTCCTCTAAGTTAAAGTTGTCATGTGGCCCAAACACATTGGTTGGGACGACAGAGGTGAACTGGCATTTGTGCTGTACATTGTATCCCCTGAAAAAAGATAAACATTTTTTTTAATCTGAAATCTTAGGATTGATAGGAAAAATTATGTATATTTTTGCTTTCAAACTTGTGACTGAACTTCATTCTTACATTCAGGTTTATAAACTGAACATTACAACTAGAAGACAGTCTACTCATTATGTCAGTGACAAAATAGATTTCCAAAAAATAATCCATGGTCAGATGTAGATAGCTCTTCATAGTAAACATGAATAAGAATAAACTGCCAGTATTTCATTTCACTGTGTCTGTTACTCACTTGTTCAGCACATCTATCATTCTCTTGGAATAGGAATACCCGAAGTTGGAATCATGGGGGGGACCATTGTGGACCTGCAAAAGTGACACAGGCTAGTGTAGCTGTAGTTACTATATAGGAATAACCAATTGTCTAGGAGTACATGTTTGGGGAAAACTGGTACTATATTGGGGGGCGGGGGGGGGGGGGGTAGGGGTGCAGTTGAGGGGGTGGGAGCAGGCTGGGATAAACATCCTCAAAACATGGTCTTAAAATTTTAGCCCTCAGCCTATTTTCAAATTCAGATTTTGATATCATTTGGTGTTAACACCAAATAATTTTCACCCTTAAAATGAGTTAGATTTCAAGCACCCCCTACATTTCTGTTAGCAGGAAATACTCCTTCTAAAATTAATTTATCTATACAACCTCTCTTTTTTCAAAATGAAAACACTGATACATGACAGCTAAATAAGATGACTACTTTTACTGAATTATTTGTCTCAAAGATGTCACATTGTTAACAATACAAGTTTTTGAGGGAATTTATTTGACACTTTCATATTTTACTAAAAGCATTTTCATAGACCTTCCATCCCTTAAAAATTGTAATTTAGAGATGACATTTTAATTGTCAACAACAACAGCAGGTAAAGCATGTAAAACTTGCTTGGTGAATTCAAAGTGTGATATTAATAATAGATGCACACCCACAACATCAACATGTGTCATTTAAATAAGGTTAATAAGGTTTGCAAATTAATTCACCATTATATCTCCATGGCATGCTTATCACAATTTAAGGCTGAGAGAGAAACAATTTGATTGGTAGAAGTTTGAACCTGCCATGCACAAACATGGTTGTAAATAATTAAAGCAGCAATGTGACAGATGCAATTGCTGCCATTTGATGATCACTTTAAATGTTCAGCAAGTCAATGCAGATACATATTGGTATCAAGATCAAGTTCGTCATTCTAATGTCTTTATTGCTGGACGGGAAAAGATGCACAAAACTAGAAATTTGGCATAATTGCAATATTTGAAGTGCAATCTTACCATTTGTGCCTAACATATACAAATGCCAGAACATGTGGGGTGCCTTACCATTTTCATCTATAGGATATGTAGTTTTGTCTGCCTTACCATAGTTTCATCTATAGGATATGTAGTTTTGTCTGCCTTACCATAGTTTCATCTATAGGATATGTAGTTTTGTCTGCCTTACCATAGTTTCATCTATAGGATATGTAGTTTTGTCTGCCTTACCATAGTTTCATCTATAGGATATGTAGTTTTGTCTGCCTTACCATAGTTTCATCTATAGGATATGTAGTTTTGTCAGGGAAGATACAGGTAGACAGGCAGGACACAACCTTCACCACTTTCCTCTCAAAACTGGTTTGAAGAATGTTGTCATTGATCTTGCTGTTTTTCCTCTGAAATACAGTAGAAAAAATAGACAAATTGCTTAGTTAATATGAAGTATCTTTAGATTCTACACTTTAAAGGTGTATTTTAGGCTGGAAAATGATGAAAATTAACCATATACACATTAGACAGATCACTTGTTGTAATTCTTAGCATGATCAGAATAACTGGACACCATAGTCATAAGACTCATTCCCAATGAAATTATTGTTCTTTGTAGGGACTCTCGCTGAATGCAATCAGACTAACATGCCTCTTCTTGTTTCCGACATACTTTTCTGTTTGCTACTCAGCACCAGGGGGAGGGTGTCAGTCCGCTAATCAGATTGCATTCTGATCAACAGTAAGATAGTTACATTGGGAACGAGCTCATAGCCTGCAGTCACTGCTACAGGATAAGCCTTCCATTAGTGTCCAAGTCTCTGTGTTCTTACCTAATCACACTAATATTACACAGGCAGCCTGCCACTTTTATAACATTAATATATTCCCCTTAGTACATTGATGTCTTGCTTGACTAATCTTAAGTCCTGATTTCTATTCAGTGCAGAATTAAAATCTTCAACTCACAAAGAAGTCAAGGTTATATCTAAGGTTACGAAACAGTCCTCCAACCATGGCGGCCAGGTGAATCACATGAGTAGGTTTCACACGATCAAACAGGGCCTCAGTGGAGGCTTTATCTCTGAAATAAACAGCAGACAGAGTATACCGTAAGACAGCTTCCATATTTCTTTAAGTGGGGGAATACATTAATTGCTTTTACCAAAAATTTAGATTTTTATAAACTTATCTGTTGATTTCACAAAATTATCTTAATCAATATAAAAAAATCATTGTCATTTTGTTTAAAAAGATGTTTTAATCATCATATTTTAGTAAATACCCATCACAGTTCAAGTTTGTCAGTCAAATTCAAATCATGTGGACCCATTCTTTAATCCTACACAGAAGAATCAATAAAATTTGTATCAGTGGACTCATTTAATTTTATGTTGCTCCCATCAAATCCAACGAAAAAAGAAGAAACCAGAAGAAACACATATCAGATAAATAGCAATAATAATTACAATAAGTCAGCATCTTTGGAACTAGCAAAGAACCACTCTTCATCTGGTCTTCCTTCACCGTTCTGGACGGCCCACTCAACGGCTTTCCCCACCAGTCCCGTGCCGCCAGTGACCAGGATGACCTTCTTTTTCTCAGACATTGGCACAGATTACAGATTACAGCAGATCCTGGAAGTAGAGTATCTGCAATATTACCAACTATTGCAGTATTCAGAACTTGTCCTGGGATCAAATATGGCGACCCACTGAAAAGCTTACTGTCTTATCCCCTAATAGACACTGAACAAATTCTCTGCAGGGATTACGCAACATTGCAAGCATTCAATTGGGTCAGCCACATTTGATCTGCGTATTAGTTAGTCTGCTGTTGTGGCTGTGACCAGTGTGTGCAATGTCAGAGAGTTAGTATCTCTTCTTTCATGCATTAGTGTGTTAAAATGTGACAGTCTTAATTATCTTAATGTTATCTCACAGAATGTTGTTGTAAAACAGCTTTCTAAAATACAACAGTACTAGACTTTTCATTGACATAAGACCAACAATCATTTTATGTAAATTTATATTTAGTACCAACACTTTTAATAGTCATTTTCAATATTTGTTTCCAGCTTAGTGGCAGGAAAAGTAACACTTAGTGGCTCCTAGATCTTCCTTCTTTTATTTGCTATTAATTTATTTTACTTAGATTTAAAATTAAGCATGCATATATGTATGTGTAAATTCCATGTTTAAAGGTAATTTGACATTCAATATTTACATGGTCAAGCACATGCATGTTTTTGTATGTGAATAAATTGAACTTAACTGAAATAACATAACATTTATCTCCGTCACCTACCCAGGGTTTTAGCCCTAAGGCAGGATATAAATTTCTAACTTGTCTAAAATGTCCTCAATCATATAATCAGATATCCTGTCATATGTTTTACACTAGAAGCTGGAGAGGATCAGTTGTCCAGCTGACATCTACTCTTCCTGTCCACCAGCTACACTCCCAGGTACAACTTACCAAGCTATGATACAGAGCTGAGACAATGGAGCTTCCGTGGCCAGTGATTGAAGACCAAGAGACAGCAAGAAATACCAGCTATAACGTGGCAGTCTCTATCAGCTACAGGAAACAAAGGGAAGGCAAGTTTGAATCACAAATTGAGGGTTTTTGAATTTATCTGTGTTATTATATGTGAATGCGCAGTACAGACTAAGCTAAGCTGTAGACAGCGTATTAGCACTGTGTTATGGATATTGAGCTTAACATGAAATACTTGCACACAAAATTCTCGGACTTGTTTGGAAATATGAAAATTAAAATACATTCAACTATGACAATGAAATCACCCCTTTGAAATAATCGGCAATTCCTTCTACTTTGAAGCCTCCTGCATTGTGACAGCCTGGTATGAATATTTAATCCTTGCAGCAACTGGATGCCAGCATACAGAGCTCTGTAGAAGTTTACAGTTAATGTCTCAGGACCCACTTAGATATATATATGTAACATTTAGGAAGATATGTACATGTACCAAGCAATGGTCTCCAGGCGTAATTGACATTTACTCTGATGGAAAATAACATTATGTGCAGAAAGTTACTTTGAGAGTAATACTAAAATACTTGCATGTATTCACATAATATAAACTGCACCATAGACCAGCCACTCAGTGATTAGAAAGTCAGATTTATAACAAGATTTTACCACAATACAGATGCTGCAACTTTGTACATATAAACCAGCAGGTGTGCCGTCTTATAAATAATATATAAATATTATAAAGAGTTGTATTACTGTTAACTAGGCCCTGCATCATACAAGCAGTACGCCTAAGTCAAATTTGAAAGGACTACATGCAACATAACATTATGCATCCTGGGAAGACTTCATAATATCACCTTAATAACATAATGTGAACATAGTAGATTAACAACTGTAAGTAGAAATAGATGGCTAAAAACTTGACAGACTGAGTAATGCTCTTCCATAAAAATATCCCACTTCAAAAACAGAAACATATGAATGATCCCTATTTTTTTTTCAGTTTGGACCTCAAGTGACCCCTAAAGTTCAAATTTTAATGGATATTGTGTATGTTTGTTGTTATGTATTCTTACCAATTAACCCAAATAACCTCCACTGAAAGCACTGTATTATGTATTCAAAATATCTACAGATAGCAATTATCTTTGAAAGAATATACCACAAGTGGTGGTGCATATTAAACTCATGCACAAACATAAATGGCTATGCAATGTTAGATTTTTATGGCTGGACAATTGTCCAGTGCCAGAGCAATCACTGGGGCCATGTCCATGATGTTGATAGAATGCTTGCACTGTGTGGCTATAGAACACAGACAACAGGTGGGCGTGGCTCTAGGTGTGGTGTGGGTCAAGAACAAAAGATGCAGGAACGGTGTATCTTGCACAATTATACACAATGCCCTCTCAAACAATGCACACTGCCACACCTACCATTTTTACATTATTTAATAACAATTTAATTTCTGAATTACCAAAGGAATATATAAGGTATTAAGGTATTGTTGTCTTCTAATGCTGTGCACATAAGTTTAACAAGAATATTTGCACAGAAATGTAATTTTCCCACATGCAGCAGGCATTAGGTAGAGAATGAAATCATGTCTATTTATTACTAAGAAGACCTGCCTCTGCTACATTACCGGAGAGTTACATTAAGACAACAACAGTGCAGAAATAAAGAATTCATGTAACCTAATTTTGTAGACTAAATGTAGTATTTCAGTACTAAGCCACAGTAAAAGAAAAAAGAGCTCTGAACCATAACATTACACACCCCAGTAACCTTCATGCCATTACTGCAGTAGTACCACCACCTGGTACTAATTGTAAGGGAAAATAGACGGCTAAAAATTAGGATTGATGCTCTTCTGCACTTCAGTTCTCCCTTAAATGCAATCTAAATAATTCAAATGCTGAATTTTTATAATGCAGGCAGTGCATTTTTTGATTTTCTTCAAATGTCAATAGAAATTCAGCTCTTGAAATGGCAACTTTTGAGCATGACCAAACCATTGGGGTTGACCACAAGGATGAGTTTTTATATTTGCAATGCAATTAGAATTTTGGAAAGCACCTCCAATATCCAGAAATATACAAAGAATTTTCATTCTGACTGCATCCTTGCTCAAATTGCATCTCATGGGACTTTTTTTTTAGTGAAAATCATGTTTGTGGTTTATGTATTTTTATTGTGTTAATCCAAATAAATTTCACAAACAGCTGCCTTCCTTCCTATGAAATTTTTTTACAGTGACAATAAGCATGATCTAGAGCATGACAAAGTGCTGTGTGTTGTCTAAGACAGCATTCACATACAGACTAGTACCAGCTAGGGTGATCAAACATAAAACTTTAATGCAACTCTAACTTTCGTGTGCGCTAGGCATAATTTCAGCCCCTTGGCTGGTCGAGGAGGTGTGTCAGACAATTAAGCTGATTACACTGATTGCACTTTTGTTTCGAACATTTGATACTCAGTACATGCACAGTGTCTGAATTTGAATGCTCCCTAAAATTAAAAGTTTTAACAACAACTCATGAGTAATGTTTTCTATAATGGAAAGTACGTATTTACTTATAAGCGTCTGCCACCAGGTAAGTTTCAATCAAAAGTCTGAAGACACCTAACGAGTCCTGCGTATCTAGTGCTGCATTGCCACAACCATGGCACCAATGGTCGCCAATATAAATATTTACTGAATCTTACCGGCCGGTAAAAGACTGGAAACTGTCCATTAGCGACATTATTACATTAATGGTACGCTCATTTTGTCCGAGAAGACTTTTACGATGTTTATATGCAACCCACCATTTAATCCAACTCTGCAAACTCTATCCAGAAACTCGTGTATTACCTCACTCTTTACCTCTCTTTCTCTCCCTCCTTCTTCAGCTAACAATGATGACGTTGCTACACGTGTGCTCTTTGCACCGATTTGGGTCACATGACGTTCATTGATAGAAAGCACATTCTCTAACATTTTGATACAGGTTATGTAAGCATCTAGCAGTTTTATAGGTTGTGAGCTTTAACCTACTCCTGTGCATTATAAGGCGAATATTTGTCATTTACTACGTGTTGGATAATAATTTTTTCCAGAAACTTGTGCTGACTACGTCATCAAAAGTGGTGTAGGAGTTCCGAAGATGGCTGGTGTCGGCGCGACAGCGAGGATTCAATCGAAGAAACAAACGTTAGAAGATGCGTACTCTCCTCCAGCAAACTTTCTTGAAATAGACGTGTTGAATGCAGAGACCCACGGTATCGGGAAAAAGAGGTTTACAGACTATGAAGTTCGCATGAGGGTGAGAATTTATTACAAAATATCTAGTGATCTTGTTTCCGTCCCCAAGCCCCAAGTCATGTCAATCAACCATACTTCCTCCAAATTTGGGGTAGTTTGGGGACACTGACACATTGTTGGTGGTTAGTATAATAATATGTCAGCTTTTGTTATTTATTCGCCATGCTGAGTCAGTCCACTACGCACATATTGCACTGATTTTGTTAGCTTGCTTTGAAAGCTCAATAAAGAAATTGTCTACAGTTAATAATTATTGAACAAGTACTGTCAAACTTTACTCCCACAGATTTATAAAATACTCTTAACAGCATGTCGTTAATTTTGTTTCCAAAGTAACCAATTATCCATAAGAATTTGTCCATAACTTAGATCTCCCCAGTACAAATAAGCACCAGACTAAATATATGTCAAACTTATTGACCCCCCCCGCCCCCCCCCCGCCCTTAAAATTGATGATAAGGACAAAATGTACTCCAGTAATTTAGCTACTTTTCCCATTGAATATCAAATGTTTTAAGAACGAAAGCAAAAATAAATTTTGTGTAGTGACATTGTTTACCATGAAGTGCCAGTATGCACACTTCCTTTCTATTTACCAAAATTGCATTTTCATTTTTCATTATTAAACCTGCATTATTGACTTACAAGATTGATATTGTGTTAAACTGATATTGCTGTGCTAATTCACGTCTCATTGGTTTCAGACAAATCTGCCAGTATTCAAGATGAAGGAGTCCAGCACACGGAGAAGATACAGTGATTTTGAATGGTTACGGAATGAGCTGGAGAGAGATAGCAAGGTATCTGGAGAGACTAAGATTTAAAATAAATTGTAGAATATTGTAGAAGTACAGTGACTCGGAATGGTTATGGAATAAGCTAGAGAGAGATGGCAAGGTAGCTATAGAGACTAATATATAGAATAAATTGTAGAATATTGTAGATACAGAGATTTTGAATTGTTACAGATAGAGCTAGAAAGAGATACCAAGGTAGCTATTGAATTGTAGAATGTAAAAAACAGTTGTTGCACTTAGGCAGACATTTTGTGCCTGTGCTCAATAAGTCTCTGAAATTATCAGTTTGTTCCTACTTTATCTTCGTAGCAAATCATAGGAACAAAATTTAGTAGTGATATCAGGGAAATGAAGTGGATTTGCTGATTGGATAGAATTCAGTAGTTTTGAATGGGCAGTTAGTGTAAGCTGCAAGACACAGATAAGACTGTCATCTAAGCCTGTTATCTTGGGTCATGTTATCCTGGCTGGGGATATGATGGTCAGTTATCTTGTACACCAAGCTACATTGTATCACATGATCCACCATAACTGAACCGGCAGGTGCTTGCTGTACACAGTAGTGTGAAATGTGTGCTTTCTGTTTAATATTCTGTTGGGAATAAATTCCTTCTTCTCTCACCCAAACATATGTAGACTGCACATTATTGGAAAATTCAATCAGATTTATATGGAAATTCAGTGGCCTGATGCAGTACAACGAATGATAATAACATCATCCCATTTTGGGTGTTAACAGAAGAGGCTTCATTTAGCAGATAATTAAGTGGCTGTGCAGAAATATAACAGAACTGTATTGGTTTCCTGGATGTTGGATTTATATTCTGGCTGTGAAAGCCTTAGTCATAGACTGTTCAGTCATAATCAGTAATGTCTGATACCTGACATTAAAAAAGAGAGATCAGGTGTACCATAAATGCATACAGAGATACACTAATGTGAGCATATCTATGAATAAAAATACATAGCTAGGCATTTCTTTGAATTTACATATCACCCAGTTTTATTTTTTGTTGCAGACATATGCATTCACTTAATAATAAATCTGCAAGTCAATATGAAGCATGCATTTTGTGTCTGTGGTGTAATTATTATTATTATGTGCTGTATATCACATTCTTTTCTTCAGATTGTGGTCCCCCCTCTGCCAGGCAAAGCGTTAAAAAGGCAGCTGCCCTTTCGAGGAGACGACGGCATTTTTGAGGATGAATTTATTGAAGAACGAAGGAAAGGATTAGAGCAATTTGTCAACAAGTAAGTGAAGACGCATTCCTCAAACCACTCATTTGGAAAAACATAGTCTTCTATCTTGATAAATGTTATCAATTTTTCAGTTGATTTCAAGAATTGTGTGATAGACAGTTTGTTAAATACTCCCCTTAAAAAGATTGGGATTGCATTTTGCAATTTTTTCCTTTACAACAAACATTCATCTGTCCTAATTATTTCATTAAAGATAAGTACATGTTCAAAGTCATTTTTAGGGCCCCATATATATATATATATATATATATATATATTTTTTTTTTAATGTAATATTTATTTATTTATTTATTGCAACTGCTGTAGTTTTAATCCTTTAACATGTGTTAACTGATTTATGACCCGACACAAGATATATCAATTTTCTTTGTTTATTTATAGGGTTGCAGGGCACCCATTGGCACAGAATGAAAGATGCTTACACATGTTTCTACAAGAACCCATGATAGATAAAAACTATGTCCCTGGAAAAGTTAGAACAACGTGAGGGGAAAACAATCAAATTTGATATTGTTAATAATGTAGCAGGCAAACTATTTATGTAGACTTTTATTCATGAAATTTGTTGTCATTCAAGAGGCGCTCTTGAGTTGACATTGTTGCTGACAGTACAGAGGTAAAGAGAGATGGCATGGTTGACCACTGTGGTATTAGATGTCTCTGACACCTAACGTGCTGTCTTCAGGAACAACTAGTGTTATTTCTTGGTTGCAATCATTGAAAACATTGATATTATCTGGACATGTACCAGTAATGAGGTATTGACATCGGTATTGAAACAATTGACTGAAACTGTAGAAAGTCCTGAAAACTTAAGTTGACAGAAGTCGGCACAAAGAAATAAATTAGTTGTGATTTCATTTTAATCAAGACATTTCATAGCATTTTGTAAAATGTTTGCAGTTTGCTCTTAAGAACTTGTCATTCTGGCCTTGTATTTTGAACAATACCAGTATAGTTGTGCAAAAAAAAAAATGTCACAATAAAATCATTAGGCTTGCACGATTTCCCACTTTTGTACGCGTTTAGATTAGGCTGATGTACAACAGCACAAATATTGTATGAATATCATAGCTTTATATGGACATAATTATGTACATCTTTGTTTAGTTCTAGGATTCAAGATGTTAAATTTCTCAACATAGTCAACATTGCCTATATTAAACGCGCTATATCACCCATGGAAATACGCCCATTTTACTAGTTCAGCATGTCCATGTTTAAAAAAAGCCACTTGCAAATAGTAGAAAAGTGTCCATTCTTTTTTGCTTCTGGGCGCTATAGTGTAAATGTCAAATTCTTACACTGGTAATGTTAGCTGTGCCAGTTTTTCATTCCTTGCACATGGATTCATGAGAATTATTTTGAATAAAATAACATTATTGGTATTATCATTTTTCTTCTTTTTTATTTTATTTTTTGATTTGGTGAAAACAAAAACTGCCACTGAATTTGTAATGAACACCCACCTTTTACTGTATCAACTTTATTCAAATGAAAAAAAAAAAAAAACTTGAATAACAATTAGATCCTTGGAAATATTTGAAATATACTGTGACAACTGTTTTGTTTTAAATATTGAACATTGACCATTTTCATGCTTAAGAATGATAATTTGCCTTCAACTGCAATACAGATATTACAGAAGTACATGTTCATTTTTACATTTTAAAAAGGCTACTGTAAGGTGTGCATGCACAGCTCCACCCATTAACTCTCTGGGGTAGGGCGAGATTTCTCCGGTTCCCACATGGCTTCCTTGTTTTGTAAACTTTGCCAGTACTCTAAATTCCTCCTACAAAGAACAAATGCTGGTGAAATTGATTCCTTCTTCCTCATCTTTTCATAAAAACTCAATTTGAGTATCTCGAGAGCAATCAACTACTCGTACCAAAGATTATGTATCATTTGACAAGTGAAGTCCTCTGTCCATCCAAGATTAAAACCATTAATTACATCAAGACCTATTCTGAAATCCTGCTATAAGTACTACTACTTACTGAAGGCCGTCTAACATGGGCTGCATAAAAGGCAAGATGTGGACAATGGTGGTATAGCAGGGGATGCAAATGTGCTTAATGAAGCCCACCTAGGCAGAAATAAAAATCCTAAAAATTACATTTTACCTTTAACCCTTCCTTTTTGTTTGACAGAAGGGTGGTAAGCTAAGATAAAAAGATTCTATGGCAGCTGCGTGGACATCACATGTGCACAAATCTTGGTAAATTCTGTATTATACCTGCAGTTTTGGACTAGAGGCACTGATATTTATTAGCTTCAGAGTTACCAATGCAGGGATCAACTCTATCATTTCAAGGAAATTAGTGAAGAATGTTATCCAAAAGACTAAATGTTATTATTTTCCCACCTGTTGACTTGGAATTTTATCCTTCTGACTTCTGTCCATCATGGGGAGAGGTTCCACCCCATGCAGTTTTTCTTCATCACCCTACAGACATTTTACACAGATAGAATTTGATTGATGCTTCTATTTAAAAATGTCACTGTTTATTAATAACATTATATTTGCCTCTTGGACATTTAAAAGTATGTTAAATAATTCAATTTCATTTTTCTAACAGATATGGTAATATCCAAACCTTCAAATACAAAGACATGTGGTCAACTAGATTTCCTCAATTAAACTGTCACAACATACCTGTTTATAAAACTCTTCATATAACAAAGAGACTTCACGGATGTGGCATTCCTGCTGCTTGCACATGCTGTTCAGGTCACAGGCAGTCATAAGAATTGATATGAATTCTCCCCTGTAGGATAACAATATAAACAGCAGTGGTAAAAACAAATATCCTGCTGAAATGGACAAATAAGTTCAGTACATTTGAATTTCACGTTCTACATTAAAGTAAAAAACTGTAAATCTAGGTTTAAAACATCCACTGAACAATGAAATATCACATTAATCATGAAGAGTGCAGATTTATCTTGCAGTTTGTAAATATGATCTGATAACAAAACATGACTGGACTCTGAGGGTTAGGAGTTCTAACCAACCATCCCCTGCTCACCTGTGTTCAGGATTGTTGACATCAAAGACCCCGTCCTCCAGCCACTTGGCCACCTTCTTCTGTGCCGGCAGGAACTGGAGTAGATCCGTGTCCAAGATGGCGGTCCTGACCATGCCGAGGGCCTCCTTGTACTCCTCTGAACCCATGGAGCCAAACAAATCATGACCTTGTTTCTGAGGAATGGATTTGCCTTTACAAATAAACTTGAAATTGGTCAAAATATAAATCTGTAAGTTAATCCATCTGATTTAGGTCCCGTAAGAGACACTTTCAAATCTACGACCTGAGCTATAAGAAAAACATAGTGAAAGAAAATCGCTGAAGGAGTGGGGTGTGGGGTAGTCTACAGTGGCCCACAGACTGAGTACCTACCTGCAAAATGCCAACAGTGCACTGGAAGTGGTGTTTCTCCATCACAGAGCCGCTGTAGATGTGCCACAGGGGTTCATTTAGCTTCTGCAAGAAGGAGTTGTTCTTCCCTCTGTGGTCCACATCATGGCACAGAGCAGCAACCATCAGTGTCAGGGCCTGGAACATTTGGAGCACTTTCAGAACAGATGGTCCTCTGACTAAGTGATCCCCCAACTAAACATGGCAAACCCCACTTAAAAGCATTGCTACTAATACCCTGATGGTCTCCCCATCTCCACAACGCCTTCACCATCCAACCTTACCTGGAAAATTTTCATATCAACCCCATGTTCTTAACAGAGCCATATAAGATGTTAAGTACCTCATTTTCTGTAAAGAGTTCCCAGCGTAATTCTCTCAAAACCAAGTACAGACAGTGGCACACAAAGAAGCCATGGGCAAAATTGTGGTAGGGCACCGCGTGGCGGTAGCTCTTTTTCACAGATAAGACGAAGCGGCACAGGGTCTCCAAGTCAAACCTATAAGAGTTAATACTATGGAAATAAGGTGGAAACTTGCCACTTTCAAATAAGACTTTGAAAGCAATGGTTTAACTTATGAATTTATGGGCAGTCAAAATTAATACAATAAATAAAGAACATTCTACGATGAAAATCCTAATAGTCTATATAGGAAATATTTTCAAGGAATCATGCATTAACAGGTACTTTTAGTTGTATACCTTGCAGTTCCAAATAAGTCATAGAACATGTAGACCATCTGTTTTACCATCTGGTTTTCATGGCCTTTGCAGTCATATGTAATTCTGGAAAAGAAATTTTAAAAATTTTAAATTTGGCTACATTTCTGACACTGTCAATCTACAATAATTCAGACATGCATAACTCATTTTAGTCTGAAAGATACAGATGCACAAGCTGGACAGTTTTATACATATCATTCTGGGCCAACTTACTTGAAAAAATCTTCAGGAAAGTTTCTTGGGAAAGGATCTGCCAAGAGTGCCTCAACTTCCTCTGCAGAGCATTGTGTGTAGTATCCTACCATCTCCCTGGCCACATTGAACAGGTTCTGTTGATGACGCATGTCCCTGTAGGCCTAAAACACAAATCACACTTTTGAACAATCACTTCTCAACTAACACATCCCATCTCAACTAGCACAATCATAATGCATGTTCCATCACAACTTGCACTTGTAAGTGAAATGTTATTACCTCATTCCTTCAAAACTATCACTATCAGGCTGCAACAAACACGATCATATACAACCAACATATTCCACCGTATCTAATACTAGTCCAATGTAATAACTGCATTGCTTCAAAACTAATACAACAACAATGTAACTAACACATTCAATCACAACCAACACATTCCTTCACAACTAACACAATTAGAGAAGGACAGCACATCAATCAACTTCCAAAGTACTGTGTGTCAGACAATTCTTCATTCAATTCACTGAGTTTTTTCCAACTTATTTGCAGCAGTGTATTAATCATTCTGATAAAAAACTAAGCAAGACAGGGTTTTCTAACTTTAAGGGACATGTTTTTTTTTCACATATCACGGCGTGTTCTATTGCATACCTTTGAAATGTGAAGAGCTAGGGCACAATAAACTGCAAATGTCTTAAAAGCAGATTCATCTGAAATAATTATCAGAAAACAATTTATCAGAGCAAGCAATATCATAAAATTCCTACAAAAGTTACTAGGCACAATGAAGCCTTAACTAATCTATCTAAAACCAAATCAATATAAAATGAAACAAAACCCCTTTTTTCTTTCCAATGATATATTATCACAACTCATTCAAATACCCATTTATGTTTCAAATTCAAATTTCTAAAATTCCATGCTGCTATTTGTCATGCAGTATTCTGCCTCACCAGCAGAACTAAACCTGGGTCCATTCCTCTTGTTGACCATCTGTACCACCCCAATGACCGCCCCCTTACTGATGATAGGCATGGCCAACATGTTGTGTGTGGTGTAGCCTGTCTGGCGGTCTATTTCTCTGGAATTAATTCACAATGCAAATTGAACTATCATTCTTGTCCACAGACATGTAATGCTTTTTTTCTGTTAAATTCCTACAAAGACATTTAGATTTAAAACACAGCGAGATTGTCATGATGTAATTTAACTATAATTTGTATTATTTCATCTCATGCAATTAACCTAAATACATACATCTAAGATACATCCATGAATCAATCCATAAAGTTTTGTGATTGAATGTATGTGTCATGTGATGTGTGTCATGTGTCTATTCCAGTGCTGTTGTTACTGATTTTGCAACCCTCCACCCCTACCCTTAATGTGTTAATACCTGTTAAACCTTGGGTCAGCGTACACATCAGCTATGTTAACCACCTCCCCTGTTCTCGCTACATGACCTGCTATACCTTTACTTGTACTGAATCTGAATTTGTAACCATTTCATTAATATAATCATAAGTTTATACAGGCATAAAAATTCAGCCAAACTGATTTCAGAACTTCACTATTCTTCAATACACAACACCCTGTCAATTATCTTCAGTTTAAAAGTAGGCGACAAAGATACTTCTCAAAAATATCAAATTTGCATGAGCAGTAACAATGAAAAAACAAATGGCCAAAATACCATCAAGAAAAAATAAGTAAAAACACCTTTTAAGTACAGAACTGGCTACCTGATATCTTGTTTCTCAGTGAACACAGATTTCCCATTGACTTTTTTCCCTTCATCAAACAGCTCAGCAGTCATCTCTGTGCCAGATTCTGACACCAGGAACATTGCACACCGATCTGCATTGACCAGAACCTTAGCATAGGACTGGAATACAGACAACATTAAATAATTCATAAACAAATAAGTTAATAAGGAAAAAGTAAACAAAAATTTCACTAAATTTTTCTGATGATTTTTCTGTGCATACAAGTATAATGCCACAGACGGCCTTTGTCTCCAGTTGAGGATGACACTTACCATGATAGTGCCTATCAACTGCTTTATAGTAGTGACTTCATCAAACATCACTCTGGAAGAAATGGTAATAAAAATCAAAATACATCTTCATGTTTGCATGAGCTGCAGTGTTAAAAACTAAGCCTAGTTTAAGATTGTACAGAGTCATAATACATATTGGAGTTTAAACTAGAGAGTTAAAACTAGAGAGTTGTCGTGACTATATAGACTACAACTGTGATCACTCACTTTGATACTTGTAGGAGGAAGTCATTAAACTGGGACTGCTTACACAGGGTCTGGAAATTCTGAAGTCAAATAATAGTTAAAGATATACAGAGTTACTTTTGTAAGATGTATCAGATTGTTAACACTTAAATGATTGTATGGAAACAAATATAATTCATACAGGGACCCATGCTATTTAATGTGTCTTTTCACTATTGCCTCACCTTAGACTGGCTAACAGCAAGTCCAGTCCAGCTCACATTAGCTACCACCACCTGAAAACAAACAAAATGCTGTTGCATACTCCTTTAAAAAATATTTCAAAGTCTACATTGAGACATATTATAACCAGATAAAAATATAATTAAAATACAAATATAATCCTTTTAGCTATTTCGGCACCACAAATTCCAATTCCTGCAGTAACTCTGACACTTAAAGCGACAATGGACTCCCTAAACTGTAAGTGAACATAATGATTTCTTCTTCTTATGATTTCTTTACTTCTAGATTATATTATTATTTATACATTACTTTCATATACATAAATATTGTTAATTTCAAAGTACTTACAAAAGCATTATGTTACTTCTTACCCTCATGTCAGCTTCAGTAAATCCTGGTTTGTCCCACTTTTTGGAATACTCATACACACCTAAAATTATCATAAAAAAAACTAAATTCAGTATTTTTCCAATGGAATTCATCCAAGATAACATAAAATGAAACGTCACTGTGTGACATCTTACATAATTTTTGAGTTCTTTTTAATTGTTAAAATACGGTATGAAAAAAAAACATGATATTGCAAATACACAAAATGATGTTAATTTACAAAATTATGACAGAGGATGTCTTGTAATTAAAATTTTTGATGTGGGGATCTTTATGCCAGTTCCATATACAGGCCTAGGCCTGTAAGCAACACTCTTTTAGAACATGCGGATTTTTAACCCCATGGTTAACCCAACCTGAGAAGTGTCATATAAAATATAGATGACATGATCTAAAGCAGGCATTTTCCCACTAAAATTGCATTTCTTTACAGTCCCTCAATCCTGCCCACAGGCCTGCATGTATATATATATGTCTATATCAGGGGCAGACTGAGGGTCTTTCGGAAGATGGTCAGATTTTCAAGTTTACATTGATGGGTATCAAATTTTTTTCTTTTCGAAGATGGTCAAAAATGGAGGATGGATCAACAAAGATAATTTAGAAGATTGTCAGAAAATAGCCGTGGATCTGCCCCTGTTTATTACCTAACAAGTCCCCTCCTGCCATGATGGGGACACACATGGCACTGCGGGTGTCACTGAGGTCACTACCAAGACCCTGAGGGAAACGGTCATCCTGGAAGTAACATAAAGAACATGGAAACATTGTATACTATAGTAAACTGACCTCCACACATTTCACAGGTACTGCCACAAAACAGTCACCCAAACATCCCTGATATTACCTAAAAGATATAATTCAGTAACAATTCAGTACAATTCAACAGAGAACAAGGCATGATACTATATTTGGTTATTAGTATAGAATTGGATTTGCTGCATGAATACCTGGGAGATATCAGTGCACAAAAGAGGCTGCTTTGATAAGGCAACATGGCTAGCTAATGTGGTGCCCTCTTTCAGTAACACACCTGGGCTGTATTTTCTATAGACAGAAGCAGGAAGAAGGAAGTGAAGGAGAGAAAGGTGAGGCAGAGAAAGAGGAATATGCAGAAACAAGCACATGGAAAGTTCTTATGGTCTCATGTGTCAGTAAGTATCAGTCAGCAGTGTTCACGTTAAAATATTTGGAACTGTGCAAATATACGCAGCCAATGCTTTTCTGAAAAAAATTAAATGTTTCATTTTACTTTTAGTCGACGAAAAAACAGCACAATGATACCCTTACCTTGACTCTGTGGGACTGTATGTATATACACACAACTCCTAAAGCAAATAGAGAAATACAAACCTTTAATGGTTTAAATCTTAATGGTACCATTAATAATGACATACTTTTCAACTTTACATAACTAAGAGAAATGTTTTGACACACACACCCAAAAAAAGAAAGAAAAAAAAAACTATAAATTACCAAACTAGACTCAACTTTGTCAATATCTTCAGTTATACAAGAGAAAAATTGAGTAAAAATTATATTGTATAATAAATATTATTATTATCATAATTATTATTATTATTTATTAGTATTATTATTATTATTATTGTAAAGAAAGCAATAATAATCAATGTTTCCTCACATTTCCATGTTCCCCCAAAATATACATGGTATAACTGTCTGCTGCCAAAGCTGGAAGATGAAACATGGCGCCTTATTAATCAGATAATAATCATTTGCTTATGGTTACTTTTCCATTTCAAATTTTTACACCAAAATGTGTACTTTTGTGATCTATGAATCTCCCCCCAATCAATTTCTATATCTACATCCATTTAATGTTCATCTTAATTTCTATCAGCCAGGAAACAGATTTGTTTAGTCACAAGAAAAGTTTCATATTTTAATTTGTTCCTTTCTGCTGAATGTTTCTGCAGGCCTGGTCTGCCTGTCAGCTACATACTTCAGTAACTACCTACCTGTTCACATAACACATCCTACCTGTTCTCATTACACATCCCAGCTCATATAATTTAGAAAACAACTGGTCGTCCTTGTCAGTGCTCTCTGCCAGTGTCCTCTGAATGGCGCTTATATCACTGTCTGCATACTGAAAGAAAAGTTTACTACAATAAATTACTACTTCATTGCCACATACATGAAATGAGATAAAAGTTAGGAATCAAGAGATAAAAGAGGTTTCAATTGAAAACACTCACAGGTGTGAATGCAGCAAATGTTACTTATTAAAATATCTAAAAGAAAACTGAGATACTTTTAAACAATTAATCAAAATTCTGTCCATGGTAACTCACAGTGCACTTAGACTTCTGCCCTTGCTGGCTGCAAAATGCTAAAAATAAAATGTTAATTCATTTGAAAACATGACCAAATTGATGGAAATGAAGTAGCAATTCCTGTAAATTTTATCTACACTTTTGACAATTTGAATTCTAGACATTACTTTAGACAAAAAATTTAAAGGTACATAAGATCTGAGCATCGGTGGAGCGTGGATTCCCAGTAACACATGTAAACCACTTTTACTAGTTTCTTATATGACTCAAATAAATTCGACATGCCAAGGGATAAATTGAATAGATCACTCGATGCCATAAAAGACCTTTAGACTGCTCCTTTAAATCTTTGGTTGTAAATTTAACATACTTTCAAGACCTACTTTCCTGCCCCATTGACATACAGCTTAGAATGCCAGCAGAAAAATCCGTTCAAACATCATTTTCGGGTAAAATTAAACAATGCCTTTTGGTATTTCTCTTATTTATACTACTTGAAACTATATGCTGGCATTTGGTTGGTTTTTGTGACAAAAAAATGACTTTGTATACATCTTTATTAAGATGTTGAAGTAGCATTTTCACCATAACAATTATCCTGTAATTCTTTGCCATCTCTCCATTTCTGAATGGTATCTGCTGTCACCTTTTCCTTTACAAACTCATCCAGCAATTCTGGGTGCAGTATTAAATAATCCCGGACACTGCAAGGAGTGAGATGAGCTACTGTAACAAAAAATAGGGGTCAACCAAATCACCAACAGGCCACATCACAAATAATAAGGCTATATGATACAAGCTAGGCTGTTCTATTTGCAATTTAGCATGGAAATCTACATAGATAAATCCATTGTAAAACATCAACCTCATAGTACTACAGTCTGTTTACCCCAGATTCATCTAAATATCATGCTTTATAAAAATGTCAAGTTTCTGTCTTTCATATCTAACAGTTTAGATCGTTTTTTTTTTTTTTTTTTTTTTTTTTTTTTTTTAAAAGACCTCCCCACGCCTTTGAAATTGCTGGCTACAGGCCAGTTTATTATCCGAGATATTTTTCTAAACCCTCTTCTACACCTAGATTCTATCTTACAAAACGAGACAAAAAATTTATCGAGAGATAATTTATTGTAATGAAATCATTGCGGCTATTTATGTGGGTTGCGTTACGATCGTGTTTTTATGTGACATTCATTCAATTTTACCCGACTCAGCTGAATTCAATTCTTCGCAATGTTTCCTCCATAGTTTCTCTGCATCATACCCGGGTAAAGGCAAAGACCTTCTATTTGGTCCTCGCTTTGTTGGATCTGACATTTTTAAATCATTATAAATACTGAACCGAAGGAGACATTTGAAACAAGCGCCGTGTCGTTCAACGCGCATTAATAAATATGTCTATAATCCCGACCATCATTCATCATTATTCCAAAATTATGTAAATAATCGATAAGATTTCCTTCGCAAAATGCAAATAGTATGAAACACCGGTGTTTAAGGGCGGTTTAAAAAGTCACGACCAATTTTCTTATAGACTATATTTTGCGGAAGAAAATGCTGAGCACGCAGTTCAAAGTCAAGGTCATTGTGCCGCGGGAATGTGGAAGCTAGGTCTCTTGCACTGAGTTTCTTGTTGCCAATATTTCCTTATTAGAAATATACGCGTTTTCATTTTATTCAGGGATGCACTATTTTGTGAGGCTAAATTTGACACCAATAGCTCATTATCCATTTTTGTAACAACTACCTTTGTAGCTGAACTGACATTGTTATGACGCTGTTGTCTCGAAGTGCAACTGGTGCCAAAGCCTTCTTAGAGCAGTCAGTTCATATATCTGCCCCTGATGACTGGCTGCAAGCATGTGTAGACTGGATCCATGAAGAACACCAACAGGTACAACAAACTACAATAACGATTAGCTTGAACATCAGTCTTGTCACTACTGTTCAATGTTTTCGAAAATGTATTCATTTCAGGATCATTGTGTTTGTTTTAAAAATGTAAATAAATAACACATGATTTTTCCTATCAATACATAATTGACCTTTAATTAAAATGAGTTGACTTCGAATTATTGTTCCGTGTTGCCACTTACACATTTTTCTACAGCATATTAAGAACTTTGTATATAATATTTTCACTGTATGTTTGTTCTATCCAGCAGGGTTCTCTGTCCCAGAGTCAGGTCAATGACCTGGTCTATGAGCAGTGGTTGGTCAGTGACCTCAGAGACATAGAGGCCACATGTCTGCCTAATAATGTGATCTCAACACAGAAGACACAGCTGAATGGCTTCTACTGCTTACAGGTACATAGCCAGCTTAGGACCATGGTGTACATATGAATTTAACCTTGGATTTTTTTTTTTAATTTTATGACATATACAGTAGTAATACTAAGTCATAATGGCTATGATAAACTTAAAGTTCATTTTATTTGGTTAGTAATAATAAATGTTAATTTTTGTTTCTATTTCATTTGAGGTTGACTCTGTGCTGAATGTGGGAAGCTCTTTTTACTCCCAGCTGCAGAGAGTGACCGGGACAGAGAATGCCAATGCTGCAGTGGACACTGACGACCAGCCAAGAAATTTTGTATGTTTACTTTTGTTGCATGATACTGTTTTTAAAAAAAATCTTTGAGTTAAGATATTCAACTCTTTTTGCCACAATTTTACTCATTGATTTGTTTTACATAAATGTAGAAATATCAGTCATGATGTGAGGTGGTGTGCTCATATATTCATATAGTCACCTGTAATTCATAATTCTGTTTCTAACACATACTGGTACACATTACTATTGGTTAACATTGATATATGTTTTCACAGTGGGAGCCTAAGCCCAGCCGTATGCTGATGTTAAGTTTAACAGATGGCAGCCAGGATGTGAGAGGGATGGAGTACAAACCTATTCCACAGCTATCAGAGCACCTGCGTCCTGGCACCAAACTCCTGGTCTCTGGTCCTGTCACCTGCCGCTTGGGGGTGCTCATGCTGAGTGCCAGCAACGTGAAGGTGTTAGGGGGAGAGGTGGATACCTTGGTGGAACAGAACGCACAGCATCAGCTGCTGGCCAGGGTGCTGTGAGTGAACTATTGTCAGATAGTTTATTCATTTATTTTCATTCATTCAGTGTTTTTTTTTTATCTGAGTAAAGTGACATTTTGGAGTCAGTATTGGTTACAGAAGCGATTAGATTATTGCTAAAAAAGCATCAATTGTATTTGGATATTAATGTTATAAAATCCCTCTCCACTCATTTCATAAATGTACATCAGAGAGAAAAATACTTTACAATTTCAGAAATGTGGACATCAGTAAAATCCGCCCCACGGAACACAGCATGTACAAAGACCCCAGTAGGATACCAGGGTGTTCTCTCACACAGCCAGGGAGGGGGTCTTCTGGTGGCCCTGGGGGTGGTAGCTGGGGGCCCCAGGGTGGGGCTGTAGTCACTCCTTCCACCACCACACAGCCTCCAGCCCCTGTACAGCAGCAGCAGCCACCCCCCAGGACCATAGGTGCCTCAAGTGACCAAAACAACACATCAACTATGGGTCAAACTGGACAGCGTCCATCAGGCCAGACCAGCGGTGTGCCAGCGTCTCAGTTTGAGGACCAGGATGAAGATGACTTCCTGGACCACATGGATGTTGAGCAGCTGGACGCCTTTGAGCAGTGGGATGAGGATGAGGAAGATATGCTGGCCAGGATGCCAATGGACACTGAGCCCAGGCTACAGGATGATGGCAATGGCAGTGGTCCTAGCACACTGCAGTATGCCTCACATGTTACAAGAGAGGAACCTGGACTGAACTCTGCTGTGGTTAATAGAAATACAAGGTCAGGGCTGCAGGACAGTGGCTTTGGTCCATCATTAGGTCGGTCCACTATTGTAAATACAAGGTCAGGGCTGCAGGACAGTGGCTTTGGTCCATCATTAGGACAGTCCACTAGTGTAAATACAAGGTCAGGGCTGCAGGACAGTGGCTTTGGTCCATCATTAGGACAGTCCACTAGTGTAAATACGAGGTCAGGGCTGCAGGACAGTGGCTTTGGTCCATCATTAGGACAGTCAACTAGTGTAAATGGTCAGACCCATAAACCTATAAAATCACCTGAAATATCAACAAAACACGTAATTGAAAGAGGAGCTAGTAGTTCTGTTTCTGATGCATACGTGGGTGAGAGATACCTTCAGAAACCCAGGGACTTGAACCAGCTGACCCACACAGCAGTCAGTGGTCAATCGAACAGCAACAAAGATGACCAAAGGTCAACAATTGTAAACACTGAAGACTTTGTTGATCTTACTGATGATTTTGATGATGATGATGATTTTGAAGAAGCAGCCTCAGTTTCATTCTCTGAAGTGCCGTCTGGATTAGTTTATGAAAAAGAAGCAAAGAGGAGGAAATTGGAGCCGAGTTCAGGTGAATTGATCAGGATTTTAACTGCTAACCATTAAGCGGGAAGCCTTTTTGTTTCATTGTATAATTTTAAAAATCTTCCACCTTATTTATATAGCTTACTGTTTATGTTGACAGTTAAAAAAGATTTTTGTTACTAAACAAGACAAGGATGTTGATCACTGTCACATTTCCCAATGTATGAAGATTCCATCAGGTATTTTTGTTAACCACGAATGCCACAATTTATTTTATTTTATTTTGCACGATTTGTGAAGCGCCCTATTTCCATGACTAATGAATGCGGTATTTTATTCTCTGCCCTTCGTGAAATGAAATCATTATACCCGATGATTTGTGAATTTCAGGATTTTCCACTCACATTATCAGTGAGATATGAACAAAGTTTTATTAACTGTGAATTGTGAATCAATGATTTTATTCCCCATGAACTGTCACTAACCCCCCCCCCAATGGGACCCCCTTTAAATTGCCAGTATTGGCAGATATTTTCAGCTAATGGACAGTGCTGTTTTTCCCATTATCTTACAAATTAATCTCTTTGTCATAGATGATTGTGTGTGTGTCTAATGAAGATGTTCTCTCTCTCTCCAGGTGAGGTAAAGCTGGACACCCCACCATATACCTACCTGTCCAAAGTGCAGGCTCAGGGACATCATATAGGCCCCATGAAAGTGAAAGTGAAAGCTTTCATTTCCACCCTACTGGGCAAGCTTGACCACAATGCAGGAACAGGCTGGACATTACGTGCCAAGATAAACGATGGAACGGCAGCAACAGATGTGGATCTTGGAGACCAGGTAAAGTGGCGGATAGTTGGCAGGATGGAGTAGCAAGAGCAACCATTATTTCCAAGAATTTATTGCAGTGAAAGATACTTGGTCTTGATGCCAGGATTGTTATCCTATTGAGAAGGTTAAAATATTCATTTACTGAGACAAGCTCAAGTTTTTTTTTTTTTTTTTGTTTTTTATAAATATATATTTATTCTTCTTAGGCCCTGTGCAGTGTGTTGTTTAATTCTAGAAATGTAAGATTTTTGTTTTGATTTTCAGTTGTTGACAAACTTGATTGGATTTCCTGCCTCAGAAGTTCAGGTAAATAACACGAAATATTTAGTCTCTGTGGATATATTATTTATGCCCTGTGTTTGAGGCAATATGTAAGGGGACACTATTTTAATATTGCAGAGATATTTTTTCAATCACAAATATCCCCCCCCCCAAAAAAAAAAAAAATTGACACATGGAAAGACATGGCCAATGTTTACAGTTTTCACCTCTTTTGTTGCCTGTTATTTTCAGGCATTGAAAGCCAACAAGAAAGACAAGGTGGTCAGGGAGAGAATATCACAGGTGGGTGTTGATCTACAGCACGTCAGAACTGTACCATAATGTATAGCAGATCTTGACTTTATATGAGCAAGGCTCTGAGCTTGGATTACAAAATTAACCAATGGTATGGTAAGAGATGCATGAAAATATTGATAGTTGTTGAACTCTGGGTCTTTTCACATCAAGTGATACTACCGTTTTCTGTATATGGCATCAGCTCGAGAGATTGACAAGTTGTTTTGCTATTACACTATCCCTTAAACTGAGGCCCCCCGACATGTTAATTTTGATTGATACTTTGTGGCTCGTAAGAAAAGGAGTATTAACTCCTTAGTTACAGATAACTGTACCACGTATATGAAAAAGGGCTTGCTTTTCTTTGTTGTGAAAATTGTCATCCAAGTTTCATTTACTGTTTGTAGGGTATCAAGAACTGTCAGCTAGCATTGATTGAGATGTCAGGACTGATGGAGTTGGAGATCTCACAGGAACTGCCACGCCCTAAAGTTGTCCACTACCACCTAATGACAGAGCAGGATCTTTACCATTTGAAGGCCAGAACCAAAATGCAATCATTATAGTGCCAAACTTGGGGGGAATGGGTTTAAAAGGAAAGTGTTGGTACGCATCAGTAGACTGGTGTTCTGGAGGATTGTTGAAACAGGTGAAAGCTAGGACCATTAAAAACTTCAATATGTATGTCAGGAAATATCAGAAATGTACCGTTATTGTCACAGGTTATCATGCCAATATGTTGGAATAAATTTAATGTGACATTCTATTACGTTTACCTGTTCTTTGCAACAAATTAAACACAAAAAAAATATTTCGATATTTGGCATCAGGACACCAATTCCCATGATTTAAGTAAGCAAGTACACCCATATTCTGATAATTTTGCAGTTGTTTCAGACAAAAGAATGGAGGCAATTTGATCATGTAGAATATTTATTATTGCTGGATAGATTACAGTTAAATGCTTTGTGATATGCATTTAAGTTAATAATAGTTGAAAATAATAGATATAATCAGAAGCATGATTAGGGAGGGTTTCAAACTTTTAAACAGCTATTCTAATACGCCCATGCTTTCATGTCACATAATCTGGTTTGTATAATATAAGCCATACCTCCAAAATACAAAAATATACCATTCAAAGTGGAATAAAAGGTAAAGGCATGTACAAAAGTCCCCTTCCCTATCAGGCAGATGAACCACATTGGATCTGGGTGAGCAAATTGCCAAGACAAGCTAATTAGTTGCATATACAAAGATGGACGTTTAGATACAGACTGGACCCTAGTTAAGAATGAGATAATCTGCATACTGTCAACGGACTGAAGGCAATGCGANTGAGGTGAGGTTTACTAAAACGCTTTTTTTCTACTAATAGATTGTTTTTATGATTTTTAAATGGCGGGGATCGATTAAAACGTACCTCTAGTGTATAGATTGAGTGCTGTATCTTCAAAATTCGAGAAATGGATTTTTACATGAACATTGTCCTTTAACTCCTTAGTTACAGATAACTGTACCACGTATATGAAAAGGGGCTTGCTTTTCTTTGTTGTGAAAATTGTCATCCAAGTTTCATTTACTGTTTGTAGGGTATCAAGAACTGTCAGCTAGCATTGATTGAGATGTCAGGACTGATGGAGTTGGAGATCTCACGGGAACTGCCACGCCCTAAAGTTGTCCACTACCACCTAATGACAGAGCAGGATCTTTGCCATTTGAAGGCCAGAACCAAAATGCAATCATTATTGTGCCAAACTTGGGGGGAATGGGTTTAAAAGGAAAGTGTTCGTACGCATCAGTAGACTGGTGTTCTGGAGGATTGTTGAAACAGGTGAAAGCTAGGACCATTAAAAACTTCAATATGTATGTCAGGAAATATCAGAAACGTGCCGTTATTGTCACAGGTTATCATGCCAATATGTTGGAATAAATTTAATGTGACATTCTATTACGTTTACCTGTTCTTTGCAACAAATTAAACACAAAAAAAATATTTCGATATTTGGCATCAGGACACCAATTCCCATGATTTAAGTAAGCAAGTACACCCATATTCTGATAATTTTGCAGTTGTTTCAGACAAAAGAATGGAGGCAATTTGATCATGTAGAATATTTATTATTGCTGGATAGATTACAGTTAAATGCTTTGTGATATGCATTTAAGTTAATAATAGTTGAAAGTAATAATAGATATAATCAGAAGCATGATTAGGGAGGGTTTCAAACTTTTAAACAGCTATTCTAATACGCCCATGCTTTCATGTCACATAATCTGGTTTGTATAATATAAGCCATACCTCCAAAATACAAAAATATACCATTCAAAGTGGAATAAAAGGTAAAGGCATGTACAAAAGTCCCCTTCCCTATCAGGCAGATGAACCACATCGGATCTGGGTGAGCAAATTGCCAAGACAAGCTAATTAGTTGCATATACAAAGATGGACGTTTAGATACAGACTGGACCCTAGTTAAGAATGAGATAATCTGCATACTGTCAACGGACTGAAGGCAATGCGATGAAATCACAGGCAGCAGATAACTTCAATTATATGCAAATATAAAAATCTACTTCACATTGAATATAATATACAATCTGCATTTGTCTCATAATTTGTAAGAACAGCCCCCATAAATTTCCCACTGCAGCTTTTCTTATATAAAGATGATCATTAACAATAAAATAAGGTCCAATTAAGAAGAAAAAAATAAAGGAGGATTTAAACTCGTCTCCTCGGTGACTGCTAAGGTTCACTTGTGTGTTATCACATCAAAAACAGAAGAGAACAAACTTTGAAAAATGTTGAACATCATTCCCAAGTTCTGGTCAAAGATCAACCTGCAGCAGACTAAAAGCACCTAATGATAGTGAGTGACCAGTTCACAACACTCTAAGCAATACTTGTATTTTCTGGGTATCAACGATCAATATAAATCTCACCTTGTTGCAACCAACTTATATATTTACAGTCATCTAATGTTGACCAATCAATGGCAATAATGAGGGTAACCTAGGCAACAATTCATCTTGCCAACCCATTGCAAGAGTACTTGTAAGTCAGTAATTTTCATATTTCAAGCAAGCTACTGAGCCTGTACATAATATGGTAAGAACTCTATACATTTAAATGTGTATGTGAAGTCTGTACAGTGACAACCTCTGCTGTCCAAGTGACCTCCAAGTTTTTAAGTGCAGTAAAATAATTTGTTTAAAATTGGATGCTATATACAATGAATGCTTCCAATCCATGTATGAATACCACCATGTCCTACTAGTTCAAACCCATGCTTCTGTCACAATTTCCTTGATAACAATGTCATCATGTTCAATGTATGAACCGCCTCTGCCTTAAACCCCCACCCCACCCCACCCCCATTAAGTCCTGTACACTCCCCTGGCCCAATTAACCTTATGTCACTGTTAGCTCCTGATGTCTTGGAAGCAGTCAAAACTTTCTCAAATCTAAAACACACCAGCCCAGTTCTTCAGTGTTGAGGGCTCACCATTGTCCTCTCGATTTCCTTCTGAGCCCGAGAACTTTTTGTCCTCTCCTGTGGGGTCAGTTCTCCCGCCTCTGCTGCAAACATTTTCATTTTGTCCCTAAACGACATTCTTTCAGGTCCTGATTTCTTATTCAGAGAAGCTGCGCGTGTGGCTTCAATCCGAGCGCGTGGGTCCCGGTACACCTCCTGAGCCCCTATCACCCCAGGGGTGGACCCTGTCGTGAAGGTTTGACTAGGCAAATTGGCATAGTTAGGAGTCTCGGGACCGTCTCCATTAGCAGTGGAGGGCCCATTGGGTGTTTCAAACCCACCATTAGGAGGAAAGTTTCCTGGGGGAGAGGCTGGGGACTGATCATGATCCACATTATTATATGTCATCTCAGTCGCTGGCTTTGTATCAAATGACACGGTTTTCTTGGTAGGACCTGCTGTGTCTGAGCCACCCCTCATGGCAGAACTGTTCAGGTTAGGCTGTACACGTTGATACTGGTTTAGATATTCATACGAAGATTTCCTTTCTGGTGGTGGGGGTACGCTACCACTGGGCATATGGTTGGGAGGTGGCAGGGTGGCCGACTTGTCCTGCTCACCAGGGGGCGGGTAGTTGGAATATCCAGCTTCGTAGGGGTAGTTACCATATGGGTCAGTTTGGCGATATTCATCCTGCATCTGTTGTTCCCTTTGAAGTTGCTGCATCATTCTGCGTTGATGCTCCATTTCTTCATCTCGTCTGCGATTTTCTTCACGTATTCTACGTTCTTCAGCATCCCTTGCTTCTTGTAATTCTTGCATTTGACGCCGTTCCTAAAACATAAAAAAATCGTGACTTAATAAAAAAATCTGTACTACTTGAAATTGGAATCAATTGAAACATCATAATTTCACAACACATCAGGATTGCTTTTGCTCCTTTTAGGCACTTAGGTAATTGTGCATTATAAAATATTAACTTAACTTCCCTACTACTCTTAAACCTACATGTAACAACAAACACATTTCACAATTGCAGCAGTCTTACCTCTAATAACTCCTAGGAATGCAGCAGAAAGATACAACAAATCAGAGCCATTACATCAGTCACCAATCAATACTATATTTTTTATTTAGCAGCCTGCCATTTGTATATGATTTAATCATTAGGACACCTTAATATTTAACAGGCATCTCTTTTCAGCATTTATTATATTAGATTTGAAAACTGATCTTCTTGTGGTTATGCTATCTTATGTTTCACTGATTCAGAAATGAAGAAATGTGGATATTTGGTATTACCTGTTCACGTTTTTGACGAACTTCCTCCTCCCGTTTTCTTTTCAGTCGTTCCTCTTCTTCCAACAACATTCTTCTGTGCTCGGCTGCCTCGCGCCTCTGCCGCTCTCGCAACTCCTGGAAGTAATGGCAAGAGACCTTATTACATGACTACTTCAGATTATTCCCTGCTAACAAATGCACAGTATGCACAACACATAGCAAAAAGAAAAATTTGTCAATGAAAACTTTGAGAAGTGAGCCCTTCCTTGACACACTCCTTACTTAGACTCAAACTTTGATTATTTTCATGGAACTTACTGCAGGGAATTTCTTAGAGGTCGTTTTCAAAAATGAGGACAGGAAATGATTTCTGACCATAAAAAAATTTCCTTCAGCCCATACAAATTTTCCAATATCTCAGAAATTACCAGTACAGCAAAAGTGCTAAAGTGAGATACACCATAATCATATATGTCTAATAAGATATTGATAAGCAGACAGCAAACCTCACAAAAAATGAAAAAGAAAATAATTAACTCCTATCTTAGATAGTCATGACTTCAAAAACCTGTGTCAATTTTTCATGTTTCTCTAGCTCTTTATCAATTATGTGTGTGCAAGAGATACTGAGAGGACACAGCCAAATATAAATGAAAAGATATTTCTTTAGATACCCATGTTTCAGAAAGAACCATTACGAGTGCTTGCAGACGAGTCACAAAAAGACAAAATGCATACTGAAGGAATAAAATGTACAGTCGGTCAGCCAAGAACAGCCGATGCCTTAGTCCTGTTAGTAAAATGAAATTTTGAAAATTAGTAATTTTAGGACTTGCTAGCAGCACCATGCTTTCAAATGTGTGCAAAAATTACTGTAGTTATGTGCTAGATTGAAAAAGAATCTAAATAGAATTTGGCATGAATGAAGAGTTCATGATCTAGCTATATATTTCAAGATATACTAGATGATTTCACAGCAAAAGAGCTAAGTGCTGCTAACTACACCTCAACTCCCCATCACCACTACACTCAACACAGGAGGTACGTGCTGGTATACCTGTTCTGCTTGCAAACGCTCGCGCTCTCGGGCAACCTCCTCCGCCTGAAGAAAATGTCAGTCAACAACATGTGAACAATCAACAAAGTTTGTAACAACATGCATAATTCAGTGTCAGTAAATTAATCGGCTAACTGGAAGCTAAACCAGTGTGACAAGCTATGGTGGACTAGGACTCTTGTGGTTTACGGCCAGTTTTCACTGGTTTTGGGAAAATGGACCAGACATGAAATAAGGCACCCACCACAAGGCAACTGTCACACAGGTTAGCTCCCTTGATAACTTGATATATCTATTCATGCTGAAAATTATTTTAATCAGTACACTAACTTCAAAAGCTGATTTATGGAGCTCATAATGGGGAGAAATGAAAACACGAATTGTGACCTATAATGATTGTAAATTAAATCCTATAATAATCCATGCTTGAAATCAACTCATGCTTGAAGGAAGAAACAGGTCTCTACTTCAAGATCTTCAACTCTTAACTGACCTTTTGTTTCTGTAAATATTCTTCATGTTCTCTCTCTCTCTTCTCCTGCTGGCGTGCTGCCCTCTCTTTCTGCTCATTACGCTCCTGTTCAAACCTCTGCAACATGCGATCTTGCCTGAAAACCAGAGTTTACATAAGACATTTTTAATGAAAAGAACCTTTGTGTACTACGCAACCTTGACCTTCCAACATTCATTATGCTGGGGCAGGGCACACTTTTACATGTTAAAATACAGAAGATGAACAAGGTTACAGAAAGCTTCTAGTTGATATTTCAAGCACATTTCTTGAGGCATGATCTCACGTCAAAAATAAATTTAACAGAAATTACTGATCAGCATTTTACTTGGAATAGTAACCACCGTTAATGTAATTTCCTTTCCCTTCTCCATAATATGCAATAATAAAACAACTTCCAACACCTGCTGCACTGACCATGTCATGTTTATATCACATGCCACATAACTGACATCTACAGTGCCACTCAACAACACAAATAATCTGTTAACACAAGAGTAATAAGAAGATATGTTATGTGGAACGTAGATATTTTAACAGACTACATATTAAAAGAAAGGAGACATAACAAAACTAAGTCAGTACAGATATATATATAAGATATACATAATGTATAATAAATTCAGAACCATAAGTCATTCAGACACCACATCTAGATGTTTATCAAATACGTAATAGATCTATACATAACACACACACATATATATAATTTTGCGCATTCACCTATAAGCACACCCGAAGTTGTATATATATATATATATATATATATATATATATATATATATGAAAGAAGTATGGTTAATCCTGTCTAGATGAAATATTAATGCTACCCATGCTGTTGTCAGGCTACAGTACATGGAAATATTAGAGAGAGTGAGAGAGCGTAGTCGTTCCTAGCCTGTAGCCAGCCATACATACCTAGGGTCCTGAGCGGGGCCAGGTCGGTTCATGTAAGGTCTTAATTAAAACATGGCAATATCTTAATATACACATCATTTAGCCCAGTCCCAGAGAAGAGGCAATTTCCCCATGCGGTTCACTTGCCAAAATCATAGCTATGTCCTTCATGATGCCAAAACACATATGAGATGCACTTATACATTATTTTGTCACATGCTAATATTTTAGAAGAACACTTCACCTACTGAGCCACTCACTATGAATGAAGCCCTTAATCTTGTCTATATTAACCTAACCTAGTCAGCTGATTAACTCCTCCTCACCTTTCCTGTCTCTCTGCCTCTGCCTGTTGCTGCTGTCGCATGATCTCCTGATCTTTGTCTTGCATGCGCTGCTTCGACGTGTTCAAATTCTCCTGCATCATCCGCAGCATGGCCTGCCGACCCTGCAACATATAAGTAAACACTCAAATTTTTAGAAGCCCTATAAACATTTAACACTTAGGCAAATAGCTCAATCATATCTCAGCCAGAAAATCTTCATACACACATAAAGAAATTAATAAAGATATTAATAGAGATCTCTCTCTAATCCCTGTACATTCAGCTATAAAACAAGATTTATTATTGTAATAATAATAATTAATAACAATAACTTCATTGAGCACAGAAATGTTTTAAATTTAAATATGCTCTCTAAGTACCACAAAAAGATAAAAAAGATATTAAAATTAATTATTTTTATTGAAAGTCAAAAAGGAGTAGTATATCCCAGACTTACTCTTGCTTTATCTGTCATATCTGTATCTTCATCATCGTCATCTTTTCCCTCCATCTCCTCCACACGTCGCTGGAACTCCTGCTCCAGACGTAATCTTCTCAGTCGCTCCTGCTCCTCTGGGCTCAGGCTCGGCTTGGACTGCAGCTCCTCTATCAGCTGATCTCGGTACCGACCCACTTCCTGCTGTTGGCGTTTTCGCACCTTTTCCTTCTCATCCTTCTCCCAGGGTGAAGGCGAGGATGGGGCATCCTGGACTGGTTCGTTCTTTACCCCCATGAGGCGGGACTGGGAATAAGAAGGGTGCTGTTGTTGCTGAGGGTGGGGAGGCCTCTGCTGTGACGGGGCTTGTTGTGGTTGTACCTGTTGCTGGTAAAGCTTTTGATTCTGCCATCTCTTTTGTGAAGCATTCTCCACATATTCTATGTCCTTCTGCCACTGCCTGCCCTCCTCCCTCTCGCTGCCAGCCCTGGGGCGCCTCATATCCTGGGGTTGTGGTTGCTGAGATTCATGGGGCCTGTGCTGGGGGTGCCCCTGGGGATGAAAGGGGCGGGGCTCCCCAGGGGACTTCTGTCTACCATCTGGTGGATATCTGCCATACTGCTGTGGTGAGGGGTGACTCTGGGGCGGATACCCTCCAGGTCCTCTTGGTGGCTCCCCCTGCTGGCGAGGCATATCATGGGGAGGTCCACGCCTCATGTCTGGTTCCCTGCGATAGCGGTCATCATGTCCCCCTGGTGGACTGGCAGGGCCAGGCTGGGGACCCCGGGGGTGGTGGTGTTCATAGGGGTCTGGCATGGGAGGCGGAGGCAGATCATCGTGGTAGCGTAACTCTTCTGGAGGTGGAGGCAGGTCTGCTGCAATCTCTGGTGGGGGTGGAGGCAATTCTGGAGATTCATTCCTTCTCCTCATCAGTTCCTGCTGAACATGAGGTGGCAAGTATCTGTCTGGCTGCAGAGTGACAGTCTCAGTGGCTGAGTGGCTCTGCTGGGGTCTCATGCCAGGAGGCTGAGGCTGTTGTTGCTGTGGCTGAGGTGGAGAGGGGTAACTAGGGCCACCATGGCCGTACGCTGGCTCGCGTGGGGCCTGTCTGGGATCAAAGAAATTAGGCTGTGTTTTCCTGTTATCTACCTGCATTCTGGGCACCTCCTGGGGGGCCACCCTGTCCCTGGGCTTGGGGGCCACAGAGGGTTTAGGGGCCACCGCGGGGGTCTCACGTCTCATCTGCTGCTGCATTTCTGCTGGACGCCTCATCTGGTCGTAAGGCGGGGTGAGACTGCGCTCTCGCGGCTGTGTGTTCTGGTAGAAATGAGGCTGCATTTGCTGATTATGAGCTGGAGAGCGGGGTATATCTTGCTGACTGTAGCTAGAAGATGGTGGTCCATGGTCGCGCTGCCAGTTAGGGACTTTGTTAGGATCAATAAAATCTGACCGTGGTCTGTTCTGATTGACATCCAACCTATCTTGAGCATAAATGTCTGACCTCGGTCTATCATTGCGCATTTGATTCTGTTGGTTGGCTTGTTGTTCTCTCATTGGTGGATAGTTCATTTCCTGCGGCCCTGGTCTGTTGCCATAATCTCGTGGGTGCTGTGGTTGCTGATATTTCTGAATCTCTTGATACTGTGGCCTCTCATGGCGCTCATTACGCATGTGGTCTGCATAGGGCTGCTGGAAGTTCTCATAGTTGTTCCTATCTCTTACATCATTCACATAGTCTCTGTTATCCCTGGTGTTAAGGTCAGGCTGAGAGGCAGCATGACGCGCCATCTCACCTCTCGACTGCTGGGCACGTGGAAGAGTGCTTGTTGACATGCCACGCATTCTGTCGTCGCGTGGAGGCTCATTTTTCAAATTACTGACAGACTGTGACCTCATAGAAGGGTCGTGTGGAGGATCCTGCATGCGCAGTTGTTGCTGCGACTGGCTGTTCAGCATGGGCTGCCTATAGGGGGCGTCTCTGATGTTTC
The DNA here is from genome assembly GCF_001039355.2 of Lingula anatina. Next base: position 677,642 of record NW_019776002.1, on the reverse strand, counting down.
CTGTGGAGGCATTGTGCAAGTTGTCGCGGGACTGCTGCTGATCTGAAACACACACAAACAATGTGATTATCATACTTTTATCATGGTGTATTATGCCATAAATAAAAACTGAAGCATTTTAGCACTGCAATTAACTGCCAAAAAAAGCATTTGGAAACCAGAATAAAAGTATTACAACATGCACTTACCTCCTCCTCTCTAAACAAACAACCAACATAATATCCAGATATTTGCCAATTGTAGTGTAAATCAAAAATAAAATGACTGTATATAAATGGAATATTTACACAAGACTTAATGTCAAAATCTACCATTCCGTCACTATTAAGACTTCCAGAAGCACCTAAAGCATGCACACACTGTGCGTGACATGAATTATACTGGCACATTGCACACCTCAGGCTTCAAGGACTTACTGTCTTCAGTATAGAGAGAAGTAAGGCTTTTACTGAACAGGCTCCTTGTGTGAAACCTTCCCTCTACTACGTCACTATAGATACGAGCCTTCTCGTCCCGACGCTCAGCCTGTTGTATAATATCCAACAACTTAGGGCTGATAGAGCCAGAGTGAATAGAATGTCTCCGGACTGGCCTCTGAGAGTTGTTGTTTCTGTCACTCTTTTCAGAGAGTTTACGTAAAGGTCTTGGCAAAGTTTTTGCCTTGTTTTTCTTAATACTATCATTGAGATGACCCTGAAGCACTTCATTGTCCCTCCGTGCCTGCATGTCACGAAGTTCAGCTTCTCGGACAATGTCTTTCATGTTAACGGAGACTGTGCCCGACCTCCGTGCGCTGGTCAGTTCAAAGTAGTCCGGAACAGACAGGGACCTGGTGCGCTCTGCTCAGAAAGATGGGAGGAAGACATGGTTAAACTGACCCTGTTGTTCCATTAGGTCAGGACAAGAGAGAGATGCAAGGGTGAGGAAGTAACGGGCAGGCCCTGACAGATCACTTCACCAGTTTTATACTGGGTTTTAAATAGTTTTACATTTTTTTTACTAAATTTGTACAGTGTTCACTGTATGAAACAAATTTGGGCATTGACTTTTCATGTTCTAAACAAATCCACAATACAGCTGTTGTTATGTCAACAGCAGACAAGGCTGTCGTGACAGGATTCTCCGCCCACGCTGTCTCCTCCCTGCATCTCTCTCTCTGGTACACATGTTAGAGCAGGGGGCAGGGTTAGGGGTGTGGCACGGCCACAGAAGAGACCACCTACTTGCAAGTGCTGGTGAGGACCTGTACTGGCCCTGTTGGTGGAGAGGTCTGGGTTCCATGTGTGCTGGGGGTCCTCCATCTCTCTGATCAGGGGCCACCTGTCTCATGGGGCTGCCATCTTTGGGTCCATTCATATCAAACCTGCCTTCACTCACTGGGCGTGGCTTGCCCCCACCCTGGGGAGTGACACGCTTGGCAGGGGAAGCTGAAATGTGAAAAACACACTGGGTTATTGGTAATCAAAAAAAAAAACTTTTTTTTTTTTTTTTTTTGAAGAAGTAATACACCCCATTTCCATAGATTTTTAGATAGATCTATCCCTGTGGGGAGTCTCACTAGATTACTGTCAGCTTGGCCAGCTTAAGCGTCTGTCCCGCCTACTAAAAGCTGTAAGGGGGTAATTAACTATGGTGCCCGCTCGGCTGACTGCAATTTAGCGTGAAACCCCGGGGAGTTAGGTCGATCTAAATCTTAATCTTTAGATCGCTCTAAATCTCTGGTAAAGCACCAATATTTTCCATCTGGAAATTAAAGCACTACAGCCACTACTTGTAACTTGTTACCCTTAATGCCAATCCTGACTAACTTCAGCTTCCACGCACAACCAATTATTTCTTAGTGGTAATTGAAAACAAGCAGGACGGTATACACTCTCTTATTCTGCCTACTTATTAAATTGAAAACGACACCTGTAATATAACCCTTCATCACAAGAACACGCACTGCGCAGAATGATAATCAGGCTTACTTCAACTTTAGCACACATTACTTTTCCTTGTACAAAAATACTCATTTCACAAGACCATTAAGGAAGAAAATTCCTACAGAACACAACTCCCATAGCTCATGTTGTTGTGTGGGTGTGAGACTGAAGATCTTACCTCTCTGCATGACTGGGGATGGCTGGCTCAGCAAGGTGGCCAGACCGTGGTAGATAGCACCCTGTTTGGCCACTCGGAGGGTCACCGTGTGGCCAGTTTTGGTCATCAATTCTGCAGCTCTACAAGTAAGGAGAATACAATACTGTAGAGATTTTGAAAGAGATTGTGAAAACATTTAGACTGATAACAGCATTGTGTAAATAAATTCAACAGCATTCATAATTATAACTTCTGCAACATTTATGGCACAACTGGTTAATTTTCACTTCAATCTGATGAGTTTACAAAAAAATATGACGCGATGAAAGCTTGGTTCTTGAATGCCCCTGTATACAAGCTAACACACATGCCCTATCTTTAATATCAACAATACAGGTCAGGTTCCCCTTCCTTGCAAACATTACACAAAGAACTACTAAATACACAGTGTGTGTGATAAAATTTCAGGATTAACTCATATAACCAGGCAGTCACTAAACTGTCTTTGTGCTCTTCATTAATTATGGACACAGTCCTCTACAACAGGAAGCAAGCACCTGATGATCAATTTTTTCAACAAAAAGCTGCTCGAGACAAATATGGCTTTCTTTTCCTGCGTACTTAGGTGAAATCAATAAGTCAACAGAACAAAGTCTGTCTGAGAGAGGTCATGCTTGGGAAATCACACCTTTCACTTTCAGTATGGATTGATTTAGCAAATTTGCAATTCATAACAAAGTCACAAAGTCGATTGCAAATCTAATTGCCACCATAGCCTACTACAGGCTAATGTCACATTTCTCAAGTTGCATTCACACTACAGTTAAGTCCACCCTTCTCAGGTAGATTTATCACAGGCATCAAATCATCAAATGTATGCCAGTCTGTGAGAAAGGTCGTCCTACCTGCAATGTGAACAGGACTAAGTGACAAAGAGATTAGTTAAGACTTGTTACACCCACAGGAAGCTTTACTTTTTGAGTAAATAAAATAGTTCCCACAATCAGTAAATATTTCAAGGTCTACTGCATCTTAGAAGTTCTTATGTATGTCTTTTAAGAATACAAAGCCACTAAATCCTCTGTTTACTCTCAGGACTGGTTTACATGTATTGTATAATCTGCACAAACAGTTCAGGAAAGGACTGACTGATTGGTTGTCAACCATCCTCTATATCTTACATTATGTTCTAAAGCTAAAATGTCATGAAAAGAGTCAAAACACCACACAGCAGATCTTTTAACTGCATCAATGAAACATAAATGAATACAATGATATCAATATCTTTGACTTATAGAAAACCATATTTTTGGACCACAATGTAATAAAAGAAAGATCTCCTCCCAAGAGTCCCTATATCAGTGTATCAGGCCTGCTAACTACCTCTGAGCCTCTGTGATAAACTGTCCCTGCATAGTTCACAGTTACCTTTAACAAATAGTCCTTCTTATACCCACCCAACAAGGCTTACAGCTATCTTTAACTATTGTCTTGAAAACAAACTCAGCACGGCTCACGGTTACCTTTAGCTAACCTCTTGAAAACCCACGCAGCAAAGAACGGAATTATTTTCAGCTAAATCACATCTCCAGATATTTGTTTAATACATTTCACAAAGTGTGAATTGATTCTAATCTAAACCAGTTTTTGGTGCCCTTCCTACAGTTTATAGAATCTTATCATACTATTTCCAACTATCTCAGGTTACTGGAAAAAACATGCAATCCTCCTAATAAAACAACGACTTCAAAGACCCGAGGTCGTTCAATCTTATCTTGGTTGCATGAGAAAAAACATAAGTTGACACTGAGATAGGTCCTACATGCAAAAATGGCCTAACAATAAGTTTGAGTAAAACCAGAAAGATAACGGCATCATGAAAAAATGTCGACTTGAAATATCTCATTAAACCTGGACTTACTTTTCCTGTGTGAGTCCCACCAGGCTTTTGCCGTCCACCTCCAACAATTGGTCACCTGCCTGGAGCTGACCATTCTGGGGAGAAAAGAATACATTGCATCTTTTAACTAACATTGTAACAACTGCTTCAGAAAAGTGGTAAGAAAACAAATCAAGAAAAATCAGCAAACAGCAACAGATGTTGGTGCAAATATTCTGAACATTTTTTATCTGACATTATTATAACTGCTTGAGGATAAGGAAGGTGAAAATAAAAAAAATCTAGAAAGTTAGTTAAGCAAACAGCGACAGGTGCTGTTGCAAATATTTTAAAATAATTAAGATGCCATTTACCAACCAAACAACATAAAAAGGAACCTATTTGCTTAACCATTAACATTGATGACATAATTCAAAGTTTTTTAACAGCCCACTTCTTTAACAAAAACACTGATGTCGTACATCAAATTTGTGTAAAATATTATTTTAACATTTCTAGAAGCACTGTTCAACATACCCGGGCAAACTAAAATTAAATGTATTATGCAAGGTAAATTATTCAGATGTTTCCTAATAATCAACACATTCTTTTATTATCTTACATTACTTCATTATTTCTCAATAACGTCAATGTCCTCCTTCATGTCACATATCACTTACCAAAGCAGCCGCCCCTCCTGTTACCACAGACTTGACGTAAATTCCACGATCTTTCTGCCCCTCGCCCTAATGTAACAAGTAAAACAGGATTAGCAACAGCTCACAAGAAATGATCAAAACTTTCATCCAGAGATTCAAACTGACAAATAGCTCCTCCTGCCCTCTCTCACTCACCCACGGGGGCCACACTTCACTCAGCAGGGGGGCAAAGCACCAAACACAAATTGCATATTAACAATAAAATTAAATTTCAAGCAACTACAAAAGTATGGCATGATTAAAATTACATATAACATCCCACTCAACTAATGAAAGAGTTGCAGAGGTAGAGGTTAGTAAAGCGGTTAATGGAAAAAACATTCTACAAATAACATGCCTGTAAAAATCATTTTAACTTCGAATATAATGCTGCATTTAATTGATTTATGCTGCCATTTAAAATGGTTGTGTAAAAGGTAGTATATAAGTGGTGCCCTGGCTCCCCCCTGCCTCACTCTCATCAACATTTTAACACATACACACTGGGGACTAGGACGGCTCACATACTGGGGGAGACACCTATGGGAATTATAACTCAATATTTACTTCCATTTAACTCATTACAAAGACATGGGACTGGTGAACTATGACAATATTTTAAAAACAAGCCACTTTAAAGTGGGACAATTTGTACCTCAGTGCAAGTTTAAAGCTCAAATCTACTGAATACAGCCTTTTCAAATTAACAGGAATAACTACAGCTTTAACCAACTGGCTTTTATTTACAAAACTAAAGAAATAAATAAAAGGCTGTAATTTTTAATTCGAAAAATCTATTTAAATTATTATGAGCATTCAATTTGCCCACTCACTAGGGCAGTGTGTAGTTTTTCACTTGTCAAGTTTGTCCTCACGGTTTATTAGGTGAGAAGAATGGTTGTTTCACGGCTCCCACTGCAGGTATTGTGTGGCTGCTACTGACCTACCTCTCACGGTAATAGATTCCTTCACAGCACTAAATAAAAATCTTATTCACTCAGCCCCAGCCTTTCCTGCCGAGGGGTTGGAGTGATAACACAGGAAAATTTGAACAGAAAGCTAAAGAAAACAGATGAATGCTAATGATATTTGCCACTGGGGAAGCTGATTCTCTCTCTCTCTCTCTCTCTCTCTCTCTCTCTCAGACAAATCCTATCAGGATAAAAAAATATTTTGCTACGGTCATGACAAGATATTTCACTTTGCCATGTAAATGCTGTCAGGAGGCAGTGGGGCACTGGCAGACATCTCAGACTAAGTGGAGAATATGTGTTCCAAAACAACATTTATTAAGGAATGGCAGAGTGTCAGGTTTGACATTTGGTATGCTGCTGGCAGCGTAATTATATCAGCTTCACCTCACAATTTCTCCCTGACTGCAGGACACCAGTTCACGTCTCCACTGATCACATGACCTAACTCGTCAACCAGTGATGTGACAGCCATATCCAGACAACTGGGTTTAAAATATGGGAAGAAAAGTGCACAATAACCACTGACAAATGGTTTGACAGAAGAGACAAATTTTTTGACTCAATACATTTACCCATTTACCAAGTACTTTGAATATGACAAGCCAAAATATCCTTCTTATTTTATTCCCACCACCAAGTCATGAACTCCTGGATAAGGGTGAGACCCAGGCTTCCCCAGAGGGTCCTTTCTGTAGACACCACAATAGACAGGCTAAACTATGTACACAACCTTATCAGTTTGATTGTGAGACCATACAAAGCCAAAAATTCTTGCCCATTTTCAACTCTGACTACCCACTTTTCACAAACAAAAAGATTCCAGTCAGGCTCATAAGATGGGCAACTTCAATTTATAATCATAGAAATGTCTCGGCAATAGTGCATGTTTAAAAAACACTCCAAATGCCTTGAGTGACTTCACATGAATACAATACTCCTCTTCTCAAATTTGCCTTTGGCACTTTCTCCAAATCTAATCCATAATCTCCTTACTTCATAGCAGCTTGGAGTTCTAATGTTTCACTAGAGCTCCACCAAAATGGTTGACTACAAACAGCAGATGTTTGTTATCTGCATTTTTATAAAATATGGTTTTAACACCTGCAGCTTGAGTGGGCTTAGATTTCTAACTTGTGCACAACATATTTAAAGACATACCCACGCAGCTATTAAAGGGCGTGGTGGGTAAGACATGAGAAAAAAAAACTTTCTTCAATAACAAAATATCATGAGAAAAAAAAAACAGTGCGAATAATCCTCTCTAGTTAATCTTTGGATAAAAATTGATCAAAAAGCAATCCATTCTGCGTTGATTTAATAATATTGAAATATCTATATATATCTACTGTCCCTAGAGTAAGGGTACATATACTGGGTCACAACAGGTTCTCCTTAAGAGTGTGGGACATTACCTACTACACCATCCAGGTAGTCCGTTCTCCACATCAGGAGAACTGCTACCTTACCCAGTACGCCATCAGCGGAGTTTGTTAAGTTAAAAGATTGTGTGAAAACACGAGAAACACTTCCCCAGCAGGCAAAACCTCCAAAAACACACTTAGACCTCACGTTCTATGAACTGGGAGAAATCTCCAGAGCAGTGATTACGTCAGCCTTTTCTTCCCTGTTTCTACAGGATTAGTTACACTTAACACAGCCTAATGACTGCAGAGAACAGCTGATTGTCCTCTTAATACTCACTGCACCTCAATACCTGCCTAGAACACCACAGGTGAACAGGTGACAACAAATAGACTGAAAAATAACATATTTAATACAGGACAGTTAAACAAATCAATTTATCACATCATGATTAAGAAGACGTAGTAATCCTTGATAAGCTCAACATGGAGACAGCAGTAATTTCCTCTCCTACCTTTGCTACTACAGGTCTTCACAGCGACATGTACACCTACGACGTCTGACAGCGTACAACTCGCCCTCAGGTCATTGTTATGCTAATCAGGACCCAAGCGTCTAGCTTATTTGTGTACACGCTTCAGCTCCCCAATAGAGGGCATTCATTGCAGGCATGCTGGAAGAATGCGTGGAACAAACCACCACAAATACCTCTTCAAACAAACTTGGGTATTTACTCCACTAATCAGGAAAGTAGTTGTCAACCAAGACAAACTGCTGAATTATTCTTTAACACTTTTTAACAAATGAATTGATAAGAATCTCTAACTGACCCATTTTAAAGAGAAAAACATGCTACCATGGGCAATACTTGGAAGCCTATCCAAAAAAGTATTAATTTTTTAACATTTAGATCTGTGGCAATGCACATTTATATCAGAACATGCATAAAACTTGGGTTTAGCTGTTGACTAAAATTAAGTTGACTGGTTCATTAATCAAATGACCTGACTGAAGCCCAATCCATTGCTTTTAGCTAAACTGATGAAAACAAATTACCATGGATGTAAAACTACAATAATCTCTCATGTTTTGATATGATGCCTTTCCAAGTTTGTTATCAGAGCTACATACGCAATCCCTGTGGAATAACCTGTTTAAACACTCCAATTAAAACCTCATCTTACCTACTTTGTCAGCCAAACTCCCGACTCAATACTCTCACCATGTGTTAGTCAGGGATATCAGTTGAGATATGCTTTGCTTTTCAAATGGTTAAAAGGTTTCAGCACAGTTAGGCCATAGGAATGGTATTGGTCAGAACGGGATTGAGGGCACCATAATACTAGGATGGTGGCCTTTATTCAAGTGCATTTCTCTAGTTAACAAAAGGCCGCCCCATCCTTCCCAGAGCTGTGGCCATCTTCAGATATCTTCCATAGAACACTGGGCCAGTTCAGCTTGAGCTCAAATACCACATGCCTCAGTTGCCCCAACCAAAGGCCCAGTGGCCCCTGTTTTGTTCAATGCAGCCTGGCATACTAACAGATATCCCTTTAGACACACACCCCAGAGCAGGGTGAAAGAAGATCAACCCGATAAGCTTGGTCAGAAATACCTAAACTCACCTAATCTTTTGCATATTTTTGAATTCCCATATCCAGCAAATTAGCTCTAAATAAAATAGGTGAGGAATGCAGTATTCAAACAAGTTGACCTGTTGGGAAATAAACTACACAAAGGAGTAGGTATGATAAGTTTACAGAGGTGATTCCTCCTGATTGTTAAAGTAGGACTATAACAATGCTGCAAATGACTTAAATTAATGTGGTTATCTTCACAAGGTTTATTTTAAGAAAAATATCTGAAATTTTGCACTTAATTTAAAGACATTTTTCCTGAATTTCAGATCTAGACTGAAACTAGAGAAGGGTAAAATATAGACATAATAGAAAACCCCAGAGCTTGGCATTCTAATTGCATCCCTCGCAGTGGTATCCTGAGTGAAATAAGATCACTTCATCTCCTGGCTTCATCACTGACAGTGGGGACTCTCACCTTGACAGGAGGACCAGGACAATGTGACAGCTAGTCCTGTGCTAAATCACTTCATACCCTGACTGATAACCATCTACATCATCTTAAGTAATAAAATATTACACCAGGAGCTAAATGATGAATTTCCTAAGAGCCATTATATGACAAATCACTCTCTCTTTGCTCCATTACCATTAGAATGCCATTTAGATGACTAGGTTAGATTTTTTAGTTCACTAGATTTCCGTGCTTTCATTTTTTATTATATCTAGCTCATTTTCAATAATTTTTTCTACATATTTAAATTTGAAAGTAGCCCCAGACTTGAGCTACCTTAATCAAAGCCAAGTGATTGTTCACCTATCCAACAGTTTATTAACTGCTGAATGTTTAAGATAATGTCAAACAAGTCTTTTCCCTGGTAATAAATATTCCACACCAAATCAATATACCTGCACTTTTTTCCTGTTTTAATTACAATCTTATGAAAATTATCTTTCCGGGGGTTTCATGTTTGGGAATTGTGAAACTCACAAAGGAGATATGATATTCAGTGACATTTCCGAAGTTTTAGCCAAAGAAGTGATATAGCCCTATTCATGTTCTAAGAATTACGTACTTCTAATGTACTCGCATGAGAACAATATTACCTATGGCGGTACTTAGTAGGCAAAATGTTATTGCACTGCATTTTAGTTGGCTTTAAAATACCCTTAGACAGCAAGGCTGTGGCATATACAGACACCAAACAGCAAAAAAATTGTAATAATACTTAGATAAGTATAAACAGAGTGAAAGGGGGGCATCACGCTGACACACACTAATTCAATTTCATACCTTTTCTGTCCAAACTTATCACTCTCATAATTCATAAATCATACATAAAGATATAAACCAACATTTCACATGTGCAAGTTCCACATGCTTTTCAGGTTGAATAAATCCAATGAACTTCAACTCCACCCAGTGTCATTAAAACATAACTCTGCCATTAAAAATACCTCTTAAAGGCATGTCTGGTTCAGGTATTCTAGATGGTAGCACACACAATAGCCATGATGCCATTAGAACAAGTTAAGTCAGTACATCAGATAGGGGGAACCTGTCAGTAAACACTGGGGATCAGCAATTAGATGTATTCAGCCTGAGCTTTCACGTGTTAGCAGTTAACTGTTATCTTCTGTTAGAGAGTGTTGTACATGGTAATACGGCCCATTATGAAAAAAACATTAAACCATGGGCCCGCTGTGAGATGACACAAATGTTGTCTCCTTTTTTATTTTAGTTTCTTTGTAAATGACATCATCTTTGCACTCTCCCTCTTCTCTTCAAATCATCGCCTTAAGTTTACATGGCATGTTCACTGGATTTTGCAATAAAAAAAATAATAAACTGACATCAAGATGAGGAGCAGACAGTCTTTGTGTGTCATCCCACAGTATGTGGTGTGTCTGATAAGGAGCACTTACCTTGGCTGCTACAATACTGAGCCCCATACTGCCGCCGACCTTCTGAAAGGTCACATTGATAATCTCGGGGTCCTTAGGTAGTCCAGGTGGCAGCACATCCTGGGGTAGACCAGGGGGACTCCCAGACAGGCTCTGAAACAATAAGGAATAGGATGTAGTCTATGTAGTAAATATTATCATCTTCGGATGGAATGAAATGGATTCCTAATGGAATCTGTCCATAAAGAAAATGTATGTTTATAATTTTTTCTTGTTGTCTTCATCATATGTACATACATCTTTTATTGTGGTCACTTTCCCCAAATGATTCACTCGGTTTTTAGATATTAGGCCAACAGAATGGATCAAACTTGTTGTATCTGTGATAACAGCTATGGCAGATATTCTCCAGGTTCATTATATTTTGTGCTAACTACTGTTTTTTAATAAAACGAGTAGAAAGACAAAACTACCTTTCTGTCAAAGTGTAGAAAAAAAAAACATTCAAAAACTTATTCCGTTGTGACACACATCACATTTTAAGAAAATGCCTTCTGCCCTGCTAAAACCCTGATAATATCACCTTGAGGAGCCACTTTTCTTTTTTATTCCCCAACATTTTGTGAAAAATCATTTCTGCTTCTCTGACAGAAAAAAAAGGGGCTGACAGACAAACTATTAAATACATACATGAAAAGCATTCCGCTTGTGTGTATATGGATGTAAAAACAATTGACGAATAAAATGGTCTGTTTCAAATTGGGCATGCTTTGCTGTTGTTCGTTTCTTCTGCTTCACTGTAGAAAATTTGTTCTTCCAGTTCAGCATACCGAGGATGATATTATACTGTAGCATGACCTGGACGACAGCTACAACAGTGAATACAATGAGGGGAACTGGAAACTTTTACTATCTTCTTCCTCTTAATGTACCATGTTACAAGCACTGTCCACAGTTCACACATGTTCCCTGTGCCAAATCTTCTTGGTTTAAATTGCCCTGAAGATTCATTTACAAGTTCTTTCCCAGCAAACTTGGTTTTCAGACAACATGTCATAAACCCATTTCATACACCAACTTCATAATTTATACAGATATCGTCATGGCAACACTCAGTAAACAAGATGTTACCCAGGATGGACTAGGAATTCTTTCTGTCCAATAAAGTAGCTTGCATATGCTGAAAAAATTGTGAAAGTTTTACAATCTTCAAGCTAAAATGGCATCTCAATGAAGACAAAGAGCCGCCTGGAGAAATACCATTTCCTTTTCACGTTCCATTCTTGCCAAGGTTTTAAATTGACTGAAATATCATCCAGACAGTTGAAGTTATTTATTCCAACTCTTGATACTTCCTATTCTGTGCAATGATTCAGTATTCAATATACTTTAAAAATGACATCTCCCTTCTGTCACTTCATCAAACAGCTATTAGCATCCTGCTCTGACTCCTATGTGTCAGCAATACTACACAAGTATTACTTAGCACCTTGTTTTTCCATTGTTGAGCCTATAAATAATCTCATTCCAATCACTGTCTTGAATTCCTCTCATTTCCTGAGAACAGATACAATGTTGACCTTAGTGAGGATTCCGTCTGATGTAATGTTTACCAAGACAAACTGCGGCAGATCTGTCTGTCCTGTTACCTGTCCCACCTCACCTGTCCATTGAACTACCTCTCCACGACAACAGCATTATCACATAACACACACAGACAGTTTGGACGCAAATATTAATATGTGTCACTTTGTTGGTCTTCTACTCGGCACTAATTCTCAGCTGATATTGATTTCATCTGTATATACCATCATTCACATTTTATCTCTTATCAATGATGGCTTTTAAACCTCCTACCTTTTCAAAGAGAATACTAAGTGATTCCCCTGGTGCTTTGTTATGCCTGTACTATGCAGGTGGTGATAGCGACCACTTAGAATGATAAATATATGCCACACTAACATTTCATTATGTTATAAGTGAACCTAAGTCTGGACACCATGACACTTAGACACCACATTAAGTTATCAGAGGGTGCACCTAGTCTGGACACCATGACACTTAGACACCACATTAAGTTATCAGTGGGTGCACCTAGTCTGGACGCCATGACACTTAGACACCACATTAAGTTATCAGTGGGTGCACCTAGTCTGGACGCCATGACACTTAGACACCACATTAAGTTATCAGTGGGTGCACCTAGTCTGGACGCCATGGTACTTAGACACCACACTAATGATACACCATGAGCTATTAGTATAGAAGACAAAGATGTCCCAGGAGACAGCAACTGATATCCATCAGTGAACTAACTCTATGCCACCCAGTAACAAATCAACACAAATATCAATCTATGCCATATTGTCTTCAAGCCATCTGGGACAGTACTCCTGAAAATCAATACATGAAGTTTTTGTGTTCTTTTCTCCAGGCAATTTGTAACATGTTCAATTACTAGAAACAATCTTATCTTTTCCCGTCCATGGTGGTATCTAGAGGGGGCACTTTGCACTCCCTGACATCCTCCGTGAACTGACACTTCTGGTAAACTGGGTCTTTTGTTATCGTGACACCATGGCTGATTACATTTACTGGCAGTCAGTGTACAAAATTTTTCATCCCTCTTTGTTGACAATAACTGGTGAACATGTAGTGGTTTTTTAGGTAAAATGTGAAATAACCAGCCCAAAAAATGTTATAATGGGATTTTGACAGAAAATGTCTAGTTATTTTCCCTCTCTACCCACCATGTTCCACGCCTGGTTGACAGTGACTCAGCCTCCACCCACATGACAAGATGTCAGTTTTAATAAAATTAACAATACATGACATTTTCACAGGCCATACAAATACTACAACATCAATCAAGTGTTCTGTCAACATAGAAATAACACTGGTCCTGAATCAGTCAAAAACGTGCATTTTTCAAAACTGGAAACCCTGAGTTCAATGTGCTGTGACAAGTGTCAACCATGTCTGATTTATGTTTGCTAGAGTCTGATTAAAAATTTAGGTATCAATCTACTTCATATTGTTTGCAAGGTACATTAAAGTGACATTCTACTGTGCAAGTGCTCCTGTGAATAATTTAGAAGGATCACAAAAGAAACAGATTAAAATGATGTATGGCTTGAACACATAAAAAGCTGAAGCTACATGGAGTATACTGCACATGCAATACTTGCTTTAAATGGACCTTACCAAATACATTAAAAAATTTTAAATCAAAGCATTTCATTTTTTTATTATTATTCTAGCTCCAAATGCTCTGGTGTCTTCATCCACCAACAAAATTTCTTAAATTAAATTCATCTTTTAACTTACTAGCACTAATCCACCAATTATATCAGCTTACTCAGGACCACATAATAAAGCCTAGCAACTTATGACATTTATCAGATCCATAACATTAACAGAATTAACAATTAGACATTTTCAACTTTTTTTCTGCTTGCATCACTGAATGCTATTATCTTCCATCAAGCTCCCACTCAAGAAGCCCCCCCCCCCCCCCCCCCATGTCTGGCTATTACCCCCAGCTTACCTCATGTGACATGGCGCTGGGGTCCTGGTCAGGCATATAGATGGTCCACAGGCCGGACGACATCGGCTGCAGGGTCAGGCGACACAGACCTGTAATCAGATCAGTACATGGTAGTAATAATATCTGAAAGACTCCAAACCTCACAAATAAAGGCAAAATATGTCAGGTGAAATTCAACCATATTAAGGTTTATGGTATGATAACACTTCACATCCAGTCATCTTCAACCTCAGCTCTGCTCTTATGACACTGACTATTTTGAAAGGTTAGAATTCTAGAATGTGACTAAGAGTCAGCAAACCAGTAAAACACACTGTATTCCAGATACAGTTGGCTGGCAGGATTAACACAGAGAACAATCTACTACTAATACAATTACAATAGTATGGTGACTCTTGCTGTGGGTATCAGAGTGTGGATTGCAATCATGTCCAGAGGCAAGGCGGATATCCCACCTCTCCACAGTGTTCTGAAGTAACAGTTGTCACCACCATAAAGTTAAAGCTACAACAATCAGCATTACCTAAAGTTTCTTGTGTTTGAAAACATGGAGGAGTATTTAGTATTGTAGGCACAGAACTGGTCTCTTTAAGGGGGCCAAGGCTGCTCTGTGTAGCACTTCTATATGCAGTTATAAAATGCACACATGTTGGGAAATTTAATAAGGCTCCTTTTTTTCAGGACAAAGAAGGGCTGTAAATAGGGTCCTTTGTTACATCATGGGAGAGTCAATACCAAGCCACCTACGTCAACCTGATATTGAAAAGACACATAGTCAACTGCTGGTAACATGTTTCTATACTATTATTATTATGGAAAAGGCAGACCTTGACTTGCAGGGCAATTTGTTCCAGTTAATATCACTGGCCCGACAGACAACTGCACCGCTAACATTCCTCATTGACACAGAGGCTTAAAATCATTAAGTAAATGCAACTTGATAAAGTGGGAGAACAATAATGTTTTCATTCCCTTGTGAGAGAAATTAATGTTGTTTGTAATCCATTAGGAATTAACTGCCATTTTCTTTTCATTTTAGCTAAATTCAAGTCAATTCAATCAATAAATGACAATTTTTTTCATGAAATGAGAACATGGGAGTTTTCTTTACACATACCATAAAAGTGATAAATTCACAAAAAGTAATAAAATACATGTACAGTTACAACTATAGTATATAAAAAGTAATTCTTAAATGTAAAGCTATCCACCCAACTAAGATTAAAAAAAAACAACTCTTTTTGCATTAAACACTAAAAATCTTCGAAGGATAAAACTCTAAACCAGTTAACTGGTGTTTCCCCCCTTTTGCTTTATGTGTTTGTCAACTTGAAGGTTAGGTTAAAACAGCCGTGAAATCCAAACATACCTCACACTTCATACTTAACTCCACTTAATCAATAAAATTTTCACAAATTGCCAAAATAATTCACTTCAGCAAAAGAGACTAACATATATTTGATCATATTAGTCTACCAATAATTCATTTGTGAAAAATAAGTGAATCATCAGAAGAATCAGACAGTTGGGCTGTTCCCCCATGTGCATGTGTGTGGATTACTCACCTGTCTGACAGAGAGGGTCCACAAACTCCGGCAGTCCGCCAGGCACTCCTCGGATCACATCGCAGGAGTAGCCATCTTCAGGCAGCAAGAACGGCAAGTTCAGGTCCGGATCCTCCTCCAGACGAACATCCCGGCCATCGCTGCGGGTCAGCTCATCAGCTGTGTTCTCTGCCACGGCCACCACACTGTCTATCAGGTCTTGAGGGATACGTGGCTCCCCCTGGCTGGGGATGTAGTGTTGGAGGAGAGCGCGCAGCTGAAGGGAGTTGAGTTTGAAGCAGGCGGAGCTGATGCTGGCAATGTCGTCTGGGCTGCTCTTGGGTGCCTGCAGCAGATGGGCAGCCTAAAGGACGAAAGAAAGAAAGAAAAAGGAGTTAAAATTTGATTGAAAAATTGAATTCTTACCACTTACTCAACTACAACCTTCCCAAAAGTAATTCGACATTTCCTCATTGTGATTTTCTTAGAATAAGTAAATCATTTTTATATCAATTCTCCTTACTTGTATAATTCTGCACAGGTGACAGTCAGCCGCCAGCTCCAGACCTTGTTTCTCTGCCCATGCCTCCACACGAGCTAAGCGACGTTTGAAACGCAGCCCCCAGGTGCGTGAGCAGAGCTGTAGGTGGGGCTCTGTGACCACTTGGTTGAAGAGCCACATGTTGATATAATGAAACAGCTGCGAAAACAACTGAATGGTCAGCGCAGCGTTCACACGACAGCGCCGCAGCAAAGACATGGCGGAAGACAGTGTCTGTAGTACTGCACCTGATGGTAATGTATAGTAGATCACAATTTAGTATGCTATTAATTCAATACATGTAAAACAAATTTGCAAAGACCTTTCCCATTTAGCTGTGTGTTTTGCAGATAAGATAAAAAGCAGCAAAGGTGGATGATTTCAGATGAAGTGAAAAATCTGCAGATGTTTGAAAAGGATAGATTCTACATGTAGGTGTAAGTCAGAATAACTCAAATCATGTGGACCATCTTCAAGATATAGACACTAAATGTGCATAGAAAAAAAGACGCAAGTTGTAATATAGTCTGTATACTGACTAAGATAAAGAGATATCCCTTTTCCCATAAATATTTCATGCTATAACAATGACATTAGTTACCTAGGCCTCTACTCTGACGTGATTGTCCCCTTTCATCAACATCAGCGTTATCTACAAATCAAAAGAGCCCCAACCACAGCTGATTAATAACAGTGGAGAAGAAAACAATTGTGACAGGCACAATCTGTCACAACTAACACAATGCTATGTGCTGGACTGTTAAGTGAAAGCAATTAGCTCTACTCTACTGTTACAGTGAGTGTTTTGTCTATATTTCTATTTAGTTAGTAATTAAGCAAAGGATAAAACCTTTCAAATGCAAAAAAAAAGCCACATATCTCTTTTAAAGCCATGAAATAAAGTGTTAGCAAACAAAAAAAACATAGCTGACTGAAGGGAAAAGGAAATCATTTAAGAGCCTGTAATTTTTTCATAACACTAATAGTTTACACTGACAGTCAGACAGACATGCACTAAATCATAATAGACAAAAGCTTTTTTAAATTACAGGGGTTTACAGGTTCTTTATAATTTTTGTATTATATGGAAGGAAACAATAATATTTTATAACTGGGGTTCATTTTAATTATAAAACAAAAAGAACAACCAAAGGAAGCAAATTTTCAGTTGGAATTCTCAAGCAAAAGGATTAGACAAAGCAATTATATTTCCACAAAAGGTTCTGCTGTCACAACAAATTACTATTACTATGGAACATATCATTTCCTTTAAGACGTATGAATATCAACAAGAATGCATGGATATCACAATAGTAAAATGATGATACAAGAATGCTTACAACACTGAAAAATATGAAGTGAAGAAATACTATTCTACAATAAGGACTTGCTTCTACATAATATCTAAAACCTCCACTCATTACTTATTTACATATCTTACCAATCTAGAGAACAGGTGAAGACAACTCCACGTTAACATACCTGTGAAGACATTATCCTCCTCTTCATCATCATCGCGGTCATGAAGAAAGGCAGGCATAACATGGCGCAGATCTCCCTGTAGACATAGGGTCAGCTGTTTAAAGGCCAGCTGTACGGCCTCTGCCAGTATGTCCTGGGCCTCCAGGGTGAACGGACCAATTTCTCTGTCGTGTTTAAAGAAGTGAAGCAGCTCGGAGGCATTGGCCATCCAGAAAGCCAGGGCACTGGCATTGTCTCCATTGTCCTGGGAAGAAGAAATGAGACGTTAGAAAGACTTAAAACAGCATTAGATTTTTAGGTGATTAACCTATACAAAGGCAAAAATGTATCAAAAATGATTTACTGAAAAAATGTGTTCATTTTGAACGAACATGTGATAAAATGTTAAAATCGTGGAGAAAACTTATACTTGCTTCAAAAGGAAATTTAACTTTTTATTTTATCCATCAAAGTGAAAGTAGAAGATATCTTTCATAGTTTCATATATTACCTGGATAGCAATCTGTGTAATAGTAGCCACTTTGCCACACCAGACGGTCAACCTATGGGCCCTCTCGTTGGGGCTCATGTCCGGGCGATAACCACGTGATATCCTGTACCTGGTAGCCATGTATAAGCTGTAGGTAGGCGAGAGCTTGAACTGGACATTGGCACCATTCACTTCACTGATCAGTGCTGACAAGAAAGCATCTTCACCTGGAAATAAAGGTAAGTTTCATTCATTATGATATAATCTACATAGAGATAAATTCATATTACTTCAATAAATGCACTCATAAAAATAAGCCTGCCTTGAGATTAAGACCACAGCAAGTAAATTTCCTTCCCAGCAACATTTTAATACATGATCTTCAAGCACACCATTACTGCTGGAAAGTTCACTTCATTCTTTTCTTTAAGAAACAAAGCTGTTTATTCAAAAGTAATATGGCTGTTTACTTTTAAGAAATATAGTTGTCTATTAACACCAAGTACAGATACTCCTGCTAACAGTGCCATATAATTCTACAAAAGCTCTATATTACCTTCCTCCCTGAACTCCAGGGTAGCAGGCAGGATATCCGGCATCCCTGGCTCCATCCCTGGGGGCATTCTGCAAATATAGACAGTACTATGACAACACAGCTAGAAAGTAAACTTTAAATACCTGAAGTGGTACAGGTCCTTCTTATAACCAGAAAGTGTGTTACTACGACTTGGATATTCAGTCCTCAAACTGTTCTAGAAAGTTTCCCATTTTGCCTGTGACTTGACTCTTCAACAGATACACATTACCATACTTATAACATCCTCTGGGTAGATATTCTTACATAAAATTTGACAACATATTTCGACATACTCCTACCTTGGCATCCCATCCTTGCTGGGACTGGAAACTGTCTCTATGTGACCATCTACGTCAAATGTTGTCTCAAAGTTATTAGCGGGGTCGTCCCTGTTCCTGTTGCCTTGGTGACGCAGTGCAGGCTCGCTGTGCATCTGACGCTTCATCATCTGACGCTGTTTAAATTTAAAATGGATTTATGACACGCTGTGAGATACTGGTGATAACCAGAAGAGACTATCAGTTTCTACACAAGAAAATTACATTTACACAAAATATAAACAGTGTATCTTTCTCAAATGTTACCCAAGGAGCTCATTCATTTACTTTTCTTTTGGTTTTCATGGTCTACAAATCATTCAAATTACACAAATAGAAATTCAAGCACATAACTAATATTGGACAAATCTGATTATTTTATCCACATATCATTTTTTTCATACCTCCTCTTCCTTGGGGTCACAGAACCTGAAAGCATGATGTCGCCCAAACCTAACAGTGACGCCATTGGTCAACATGGTGGTCTCAGCAATCCTCTGACCCCCTACGTAGCACTCTGCCTCTCTGCTGGTGGGGGTCACAGTGACCACACCCTCTGTGTGGGCTATCACACAGTGTCTCGGCTGGATGGTTGGACCAAACAGCTGGAGTTGAGATAAAGTTGATATCATGTTTGTCAACTCAACTAATTTTGAAAAGATTGCATTTAGTCATTGTGGTGAGTTTAAGTTTTTGTTTCTTAAATCAGCCTCAACAATTATTAACTAAAATGGTTATTCTTTAACCATTTTTTTTATTAATAAAAAAATATTCTTTAACCAAAATAATTCAATTATCCAATATCCACTAGTATTCTACCTGTAAGTACTGTCCACTGGTGGAGTTGGACCTCTCACTGCCAACTTCTGTGACATTTAACTGGAGTCTGTACTTCTTAGGTTTGGGCAGATCTGTGCCATCTGAAATAAGACCAAATTCTTAATGTGTTTTACTTTTAACTTCTCAGATACTGAAATCATTTTCACTTTAAAATGTAGCCTATAGGATTCATCATTGCCTTTTTTTCTGATGAGTTAGCAATATCACGCTGTTTACCCTTAAATGTAGCCTTGGGTATAACACTAATCAAACAGATCAATTTTTGGGAAGCCTTTAACTAACATAAGCCTTCTATATGACAGGTTTCATAGGCATTCATGTTGTAGTTCTATGGATTTGTCTTCAGTTCTACACGTAGCCTGGAGCCACAGCAGGTCAAATCTGCCTGAGCTTTACACATCTAGCTATCATACATAGTTAACGCAGAAAATAAACAAATTGACTATAGACTAACGGCAATACAGTTTTTATCAGACCTATCAGACTCTTCCTGCATATGTGGCCAGCTTGGAATGAAGACAGATCAAATAGAACTTAACATCTAGATAATGACTTTTTTCCAACCATTTACCTGCATTAAGAGGGACCAGGTAAGGCAACCTCTCTTGTCTCATCTGCTCAGCATAAAACTCATCCTCCTGTCTCTTCCCCTTCCTTTGTCTCTTCACGATATGCTTGTAACCATCTGGCTTCTTCTTCAAGTGGTAGGTGATGGCACCTTTGGTGATAAAAAAACCAACATTAAAAAATTTACTTCCCAATGAAATTCTAAAAATAGAAGCACCTTGGATTTGTTCAAAATCTACTCAAATATTTAATTTTTCTGTTAAACCAATGAAGTATAAGAACTAAGTGAGATAATGACATAATAATTCCGGTGCATAAATATGAGTTGAACTCCAGGATAAGAACTGACCTCTGGATGGAGGATGCTGCATAAGGATTGCTAGTGGACACTCATCATCGTCCAGAATCTCTTCACGCATGCCTTCACGATCCAACGAGCCGTGATATTCCTGGCTGTCCGGCGGAGGGCCGTAGACCTGAAACAGAGAGACAGACAGGTCAGACTCTCCAGCCAGATTAGGTGCCATGATAACAACATCTAACAATATAAATACTGGTAGTGAATTACTGTGTGACTTATGTAGCAATCATAGACTGGCATGCCTACAGAAGCTGCTGATTGATAATTAATTACCCCCTAGCAGCTACAAAAGGCATGACAGACATCTAAGCCACTTAAGTTGATAGCAATTTCACGAGAATCCCCTTGGAGATAGATCGTACAAAAGGGTCTAGGAATGGTCCAATAATGCTACTAGCAAGCAATGCTAATCAAAAGAGAAAGCCTCTAAGGAAGCTCCTCACAAAAATGGATTGAAACCTACACTTGGGCAGCAAATAAACAACATTCTCAGAAAATCTGGATATGAATTACTAAATAATCACATCTAGTGTGGGTGGGGCAATGTAGCTTGTGCCACAGTATGCACATGCATCTGTAGAAATAAGGTATTTATCTGCCAGCATGCCAGGTAGTGATTTTTTTTACAGTTTTTTAAAGTGTTGGTATCACGATGGTATTAATGAAAACATGCCTGATATCAGCACAGAAAAAAACATGACACTACTTTCAAAAAGAAACAAATCCAAGTGCAATGATGTGTCTTCTTGCTCCTAAATAAACACATCAAAGCACAGAGGTATTCAGGTATCTAAAGATGTAAATTGAAAAAACTTTCTTTAAACGGATCTCGTTTCTCTCAATTTTGGAACTACTAAGGTGTGACCATTATTTCAATGCTGAATCACTGATGCCTGATCACGATGTAACTCTATAATTTCCTATTTAGCACTGCCGACAAAATGGCTTAATTTTTTTAATTCCAACTCAAAAGACCTCTTCCAAGATGCTTTGTAAGCCAATGTCTAGCCCATTTATTGTATTTACTTTTCAGGAAATTAAAGAAACAAATTCAATAGCAGCAGCTGAAACTCAGGCAGGCATTAAATAAACAGGCAACAGTTTTATGTGGGGCTACAGGAGTTTTACCAGCTCTATAGGCTGAGTATATTGATCACCCTCCCATTGCTGAAGGGGGTATACACACTTTAGTTTAGGTTACATCTACTGCAGTTCTAGTACACTGCCTCTCACTGCTAACCAACAACTGACTCACAACTAAGAACAAATTAAATGTGGGGGGGAAAAACAATTTGTCCTATATGTAATAACAACAGACACTAAATAATTTCCCCTTTTTAAATAGTGAAAATTTTGGTTACTTAAAACTTGCCCTAAAAAGTAACAGATATACATTGAATCTTAGCCATGTTTCTAGTCAATTTAGGTGAGTCTGTCTGAGCAAGAGCCATTTCAGTGGGATGTCTGACAACCAATATCTAATCTTGAAAGTCAGGCTAATCCCTCAGTTAACCCACTGATTGCCATTGTAAATGAGGCAATTCCTACACAATTCTATCATTAATTCGCTTGCTGAGATGGGTCAACTGAGATAGGTCACCCAATGTTGGACTATAAACAACACTAGTGTTTGCCCTCCCTATGTAAAGTTATGAACTTATTCAAAATTTTGAATACATATGTTCTTACTTTAGATCTCAAAGACATGAAAGCATCCAGCCCAGCCAGCCATGAATCATAATGTTATCAAAATCCAATGATATAAATGTACAACCCTGTTAGTGTGCAGGGTCATCCCAGGCTGCAGTCAGACCTCGTTTCCTGCTCGTGTCTCTCTAGCCTGTGAATTCACTTCATCTACTGAAGTCTATTCACAAGCCTCATTGGTACCTTATACCTACCAACATAAGCTATCCAAACATACCAGCTCTCCCACTGCTATGGGCAGTCTTACATTACCTACAGGTGGAAGGGGGGAGTATATTCACTTGGACAGATAAATCTTATGTTCTCTGCTATGTTTATTTTCATGTAATTTTGTTTTTGTTTCAGGAATAAAACCCCATCTTCCTATCTGATATCCACAGTTTCCAACTTTTCCCATCAGTTCCAGTATTCAGAGCACAGACAATCCATCACCTGACAGCTGGGTTATTAACACAGGCAACTAGAGACTAGGTGGCAAAGTTACAAACCCAAACTGCTATTTAAGATATATAACATTATGGAAACTGCATAGAATCCAAGGAGAGCAAGTGAAGTGAAACATTCTGAGGTATAGGAGGGGCAGGTTCCATAGTAGACATAACATACATTACATGTACTTCAGGAGATATTTTCCTGCTCACTTAACCTCATCCTCTCAGTTCACCTCATCCTCGGCAGTATTTCTTGGCATAAATCACCTCAGTTTACATAATGTTTTGACCTCTGTGACTCACTGGAGGAGAAGCAGCATTGCTCTGAGCCAAAATTGGTTTTGCAGTTGTTCTGTGCGTGTACAGTTAAAAATTCATCTTGATCTAACAGATTTCATAGTCACAAAAAGCACAAATGAAAGATAAAAATTAAATTAAGAGATTTTTACCTACATATTACTTTTGTATCAAGTCTTTCAAATAATATCCAGTAACCAGTATTTCCAATCCACTAAACATTCTTGAGTAACACCTTTACCTTGAGAAATCACCTATCATTTTTCACAAGTAAACATACACTGTTTACTGTAATACAACTTACTAAAAGAGCTCAAATGAACAAAAGGAAAAGACTAAAACACCAATTTTTTTCTGCTTGATGTGTATTTCTCCTTGACAAAGCAGCAAGCTTACTGACATTTAGTTTGATTCCTTCCAGACTTCTAGACACTGTACACGCAGTAGGTGCTCACTTCAGTCCCATGAACTTGCATATATTTAATACCTTCATATGAAGTAAATACCAAACATAGACACTAAGATTTACTTTAAGATGTAATATGTTGTCATACAATCTTGAAATCTCTTTTCCAATTTTTTTCAATTTTATGGCTTTTCCCGTTGAAGACCGTTTACTTTCCTGCATGCAAGCAATCACTGAGCAACTAACCTTTTTTTTTCCTTTTTTAAAATAAACCTGCTGATAAAGTATCTAAATATTGACTGATATCAGAAATGTAAAATATATGCCACATCCTTTCTTTAAAATCAATGCCCCCATATTATTTCTTCCCTAATATAAAATATCTCCATGTATTCACTATGGGACTCTGGTCTCCTCATTATCCTCTACCCGCAGACGGCAGGTTGAACCTCCATGTCAACACTTATCATACTCAATCAAGACATATTTCTTAGTTAACCACACTGGGTCATGTAAGGTTTACAATCTGAGGTAGGTGAGAAGCAGTTTAGAAGTTTAGTTCATAATGTAGCCATGTAAGCTGTTCTTCATGGCAAAACATTTTAACTCAAAAGCATTACTTCCTCATCCACTTCTATTTTTATTTTCATTTCCTTTATCTACTTCATCATTTCAGATTTAGTTTTTGTCCACTTGGTGGACCACCTCGCCCCCTACCTTGACCAGACAATAGTCCTCTGGGTTCTCTTTGTCCAGTCCGTACTTGTCCAGTGTCTCCTTGACCACATAGTATGCAGTGTCCGCAGTGGACAACAGCAGGGTCTTGTAGGGGACATCATGGACCAGGGACTCCCCATAGATCTTCAGTGTACCTCCTTGAAGGAAATGATACAATGTTTCATGTTATTGCTTTTATTTGATTTATCAAAGGTAAGCTGTTTAAGATGCTGTTCTCAGATGAAAGGTTACCAACCATTTATTTGAAGTGTTTTCTTAACTTATACAAGTCAACTTTATCTATCTGTTTTTTGCAAACATTTTAACCACCAACAAAATTCACCTTGGTCTGGTCCCCCATCTGCACTGCGAATCTGCTGCAGTTTCTTCTCCAATTTTTGTTGTCGTCTGCGTCGCATGACTGCCTCTGGGTTGGAAATACTTCTAGTAAAACTGGTCTCTGGCAGTTCATTATACAGCTTTTCTGCCACACTGGATTCTTTATTGGGAGACTCATTTTCTTTGCCTTTTGCTCGGGCTTCTTTGTCTTTCTTCTTTTTGTCCTTCTTTTCTCGTTTTGATAGTTTACGAATGAAGCTAACTTCTTTTTCCTTCTCCTTTTCTTTCTCTTGTTGAATCTCTGGTGATGATGCTTGATGAATCTGTAACAAAACCATACACAAATCATAGATTTATTTCCTATAACTAGAAATATAGATTTAATGTGATATACTTAATGGCATTAAAACACATGCAATGCAGTTTTCCTGCCAATATGTGATAAGCTAATTTTGTTTTAAATCAATATCAGAGTCAATTGTCTTAGGGCACCTGTGTATTTGAGTTAAAGGGCAACTTTTAGCCCAGCAAGCTAACAGACTCCAGCTCTCCCCATTCATGGGTCAAGCAGAGGTCTGGTCCATATGAAATATGTAAGATGTAGTCAGACAGAGGGAACCCAGCCCTCTGGCCAGCTGGGAACAATGCTTTTAATGTGCTTCAAGAATCAACTAGGCGTCTTTCCACATTAACTGAAACCATTAGCCAGGCCCAGGACATTCAAAGCATGCCCAGACTGAGGATGGCTGCAGGTTTACACCATGATATCCACACTCAGGGCCAGACAAGATCACAGCAAGGGCCAAGAACATGTGTAGGCATAGCGTGCCAGAACAGCAGAGGCAGGTGTTGGCTGTGTTCTACAAACAACCTTCTGCAGTACTCCACTATATCAACCATACTCTGGCTGGTCTCAGTCCTGGATGCCTTCCATCTGGTCAACCAGCCTTTCCTGTACTACTGACCACTGGGCTATGACTTGGACTAGAGCCTTGGGGGAAGGGGGGGGGGGGCTGAGAGCATTTTTTCTCTTGTGAAACAAATCACTGATATTTCATATTGAGCAGTGTTTACACCTCTTTTTAACCAACATGAAACCTGATTCTTTCAATGCAGTGTACCGGACTTAAATTCATTAAATTTGTACCAATGTTAAGACTTAACCTCCAGAGTGTTTTAGACCCTAGCTCAATATGGCCAGTGGAGGCACATCAACAAACTTAGTATGCCTGTTCCACTTCACATCACAGTGGTAGATCAGTAGAAAACTATGAGAAATATGAAAGTATCACATTGCCATAAGCCAGCAGAGTCCACTGAGATAGGGCTCTCTGTTGGAGATAAGACAAGAAGACAGGTGCTATGTAGCCCCTCCCTGCTGGACTAAGGACTCATTCCCCATGAAATTGCTGTTCCAATATATAGATTGATTCAAACTCTGCAGGGATTCTTGCTGAATGCAATCAGTTTAACAGATTAACATGCTTCATCTTGTTCCCAGTATACTGTATTTTACTCACTGCCAGGATTCGTGAATGCATTTAACCAGAGTCCTTTGGAGTTGGATTGATGGATATCCTTAGAATGCTAGCTTCATTGGGAATGAGCCCTAACCCAGTGAACACCAGGCCAATACCAACACTGCTCCCCTCTTGTCTCTCTGGAGACTGCTCTGGAGCCTGCTGCCTTGCCAGGCAATCCATTCAAATAAGAGGCAGGAATGGGCTTTCCTTCCAGAGTAAACTGGTCTATTTGTCATAATATTTCCCCAATGGAGTATATATTTCACTATACAAACATTGCCCAACACTCCTATTGAAAATTAGTAGGAGAATTTTTTTCTTTGCTACAGTTAAGTTTGCATCCATTTAATTTAATTGATCTTCCCAAAATTGAATGTTTTGGACAGTAGTAGTTTTTAGTTATATTTTTAGTTTCTACCTTATTGATAAAAGGTAAAAAGATTTGTGATTTGTCTTTGTGGTGCCAATTCTGGGCAAAATCTTATGTATGTAAACTATAAGCATATCACAAAGTACAAAACATATTTATGAATTCTTATTCAGGGTGGAGTATCAGAATTCATGCTTACACAATAATATCATCAGTTATACTGCAGTTTACAAAGCTCTAGGTCGCTAACCTGCCATCTCATAATGTTCATAATAGCACTTTAGGTCCATTAACACTTTTTTTTTGGTATACAATTTGCTGGCTGTCCCAGCCACCTCCCTCTGCAGTGTAAGAAGATGGCCAAGTTAGATAGAGGCTTTTAGACTCAGCTGGTTAGTGTGAGATGGAGATCAGGTACACAGCAAGGTGTGTTTATATTTAACATGATAGTCAGGTAAGAACTGCAGGCTACACTCTGATAGACAGGTCTCCCTGTGTGGAGTCCAGGTAGACACTTCACTAAAACCCTTGTTCTGCTGAACACTATCTGTGTATTTATGTAACTTACCAGGCAGGTGATCATGTATTACAGCAATACTTTACATTGACTGTACCAAAGAGATGAAAACAATAACATTTGTACAAGTGGTACACTAATCATGGTCATCAACAAGGACCACTTAGTCTAGCAGATAATAGGCTTTTTAGTCATAAGGCAATTTAATATGGAGTACACTCATAAACTGACCACAAAGAAAGATATAGAGAACTGTGTGGGGGGAATGGTCTTTTAGAAGTGGACTGGGGTACTACGGTATCAATGACTGTCCCAGAAACTGGATCAGATTGGCAATTAACACGACCTACAAATGGCTTTCATAATCAGCAAGATCAAGAGTGCCTGAACAGCCCTTTAGAAATTATGAATTTCAGTTCCAAAAAAAAACAGCCACCATATCATCTATCGTAGACAGTTAAGAGCTGGGAAATTCCAAATGTAGTTCAAGCAGAAATCTCCTGATCAAACCCACCTTGGTAGATTATATAAGATTACCCAATATCCACAAGATTCCCTTTTCTCCCAGAAGTTTACCTTCTTTCTCAAAATACTCACTGGTACTGTGGCTTCATTTTCACTCTTCAGCAGAAATCTTCCCTCTCTGTCATCTTTTCCCCAGTTCAGTTGGACCAACAATGGCTTCTCTTCATTGGCCAGTTTTCTTTCCTCTGAAAATATACAGCACAGTTTGTGATAAAAAAAGACGTTCTTAACATATACCCCATTCACACTACAGTTGCAAAAATGCGCATTTCTATAATTCGAATTATTCGTGAGGAATCCGATTCGGTATTGCGTTCACACACTCGAAGCGAAACCGAATTACACGTTGAAAATTTCAGGTTTAACTTCCTGTTTTGAACACTAGCGCATGCGCCGCTCAGGAAATCTTAAAATACCAACAAAAATTTGTAACGACAAATGCAACTCAAAAGACATTCCAGCATTCTTGAGAAGTAAAAGATGGCAAAATAAGTTTATGTTTCCTCATGTTGTAGTGATTGGTGACCTCCAAATACGTTTGGTGCAATCACTAAAGTAATAAACAAGCGTTCATAGATACCCGCACTTATCTGCACACATGCGCAATAAGATCTGTACAGGTGTCGATTCCGGTAAGTTATTCGAATTGCGCTTAGACATCCACCTCGCTTGCAGGATTTTGAAAATTCGCATTACAGAAATCCTCTTGCGTTCATACTACTGCATTTATTCAAATTGTGACCCAATTCGCAACTTATCCGGATATGAGCATAGTGTGAATGGGGTAATACTCACAGAAGCTTCACAATGTGTGGTTTGAGTTGCCACATGCATGCACGCATGCACACACACACACTTATATATGAAAGTTTTATTGTCACAAAAAATCAACTTTCACAAATAAAAACCTGCTGAATGTAAACTAGTCCTTCTGATGCACTATATATATATATATATATATATATATATATATATATATATATATATATATATATATATAAAAGAAAGACTTCGGCACTGTTCTACACACGTTTGCATGAGAAAAATAGAAAGAATTAAGCCTAGGTAACCGTACACTATTCCAACCCAAATACCAAAACAAAGGGTCGCGGCAGACAGATCTCCGTGGCAACCATTATCAATCTGCAGCACATTAAAATGTGAACAATGTTTGCTTTATGCCACCAGACATAGAAAAATCTTACTATTGTTTTGTATGCCACTCTGCATTCTTCTGGAAAATGTTTCACAAATTTGCTTTCGTAAACCAGACACATCTACGCATATATTCAACGCTACCATAAGTCCCACCATATCTAGTGCTGTAGCCATCCCTTACCCTCAGTATGAGACTTTTTAGAAACCTTAAAAAACGCCTTACACAATGACAAAATATCCAATTTCATATATTTCATTTTACAAAGTATCTTAGAATTAGAAACCAAATGATCTTCTAAAATATTTGAGGGTGTAATTTATTTCTTTAATTTCTCAGTAAGGACCTACCATGCTGGAGAAACATACAATTACACACTCATGCTCTACCAAGTTTCAATTAAATTTTTACAGACTTCAAAGTGATTTTGTTTTCCTTTCAGTAAGATCTTTCCATCAGAAAAATCAATATATAATAATTAAACCTACAGGTTAACACCAAGCAGTAAGGCTCAGTAAAGCAGACAGGCATACTTCCAGCCTTGATCACATTACTGTTTAATATGAAAAACTGGCTCTTTTCCTTCCAGCTATTTCAGCTTGAGCAGCAATAATCCATTTGCCAGGTTTGTGGTAATCTAATACTCCTTAATGATCCAATGTGATGACTGCCCAGTTAGTGTCTTGTCAGGTGCAAGTGTTAACACCTGTGTTACATAGACCTAAGCAATAGCAGGTCAAGAAGCACATGTTGACAGCTTTGTCTGGACAGCTCTGGGAACGGGATGATGGATGAGAGGACACTAACTTAGAAACCACATCACAGTGTCAGTAGACATAATCCACTGGCAACAACACTTATACCAAGCTTTTTGTGGTGTGCATGGTGTCTGGTTTATAATTCATGATCAAATTTTAATCCAGAAATTGAAGAGAGGGAGAATGGGATTGTTGAATGATATCTTCCAGTTAACAGAAGCTGTATTATTAACTATCCTATTGACACGACTTACATACAACTAAACATGAAACCAGCCAATTTCATTTACTACATAAAATTTTATGTCAATGTGCAGTGTCATTAATCAGATTGGCAATGTTATATTCCTCAATTGAAAATAAAAACACTGTTAGTCAAACCAATGATAATAGAATTTACATGATTAGAAAATTCCTCCAGTCAATTACCTTGCATGCAACGTATCAAACATGTCCAAGTAAGTGTGATTAATGCGAAACTGATAAACTTCTACATTCATATTTGAAATAAACTACTCAAAGTTATCAGCAAAACCTTTCACAATTGCCACTCGTGACACAGTGTAAGGTGACAGAAATTGATTGTCTCTGACATCTAGTAAACGACCTGCTCTCCTCTCTGACCTCATCTGTATATAATACTGCACTGGGCTCAGTAGGGGCTTTTTTTATAATTAACAAATTTCACACTTTTTAAAAATTTGCACTTAAAGTCAAAAAGAAAAGTAGCAAATAAGTTTAGGTGAAGTGATAGTGACTCTAAAATAGTTCCCCGATTTCACACCACATTTCTCAAGATGATTATTGTTCTTTATACCATTCAAAAGCTAAACTAAGAACAAAGAAGAACAGCCACTTTTTGAAGTAAGATGGCATTTTTTCTAATCCAGGCACACGCTTGGGAAGTGATACTGTGGGAATTGTGGCTGACACAATGCATCAGTTATGCAAAATGATTTAACAGCTGAGTGTTTGAAAATAATGTCTGTCAAATTCCGTATCTTTTCAGGATCTGTCTAGTGCTGTCCTCCCTCCATTCACCGCTGCCCTCTAGTGTCTTTTCATCTTCCCGTTTTGGGTCACTGCACCCTTGTGTCAGGACCCTAACAGCCACTCCGCCCCAGCTTTTCAAATCTTCAAACCCCCTACATGTTCATACTATTGGTATTATAATTTTGAACACCGCTGTCCTGAAGTGGGATGTGTATAATATATATCAGAAAACTACCTGAGAGGACGTAGCTGTCAGATTATCATATCAGTATCAAGGAATGTATTTGAGTCTGCTTGGGTCATATTTGAACTTCAAAACTCTAGGCCATGTTAAGTATCCAGATCAACACTGCAGAATAAAGACTGGGCACACAACACCTCACTTGGTGTAGGACATTATATCCTTTCTCCAACTGTGATTTCACATGAAATACTACACTGCACTTCACTTTACACTGGAACAGAGGCTTCAGAGATGCAGTTCCATACAAACGCACCATGTAGCATGGACTCTGAATTATTTAGTAGGCAGAAAATACATTTCTTTTTTCCTGTGATGGATTTAATTTCCTTCTAATTCAAGCCAGGCTTGGTGAGCTGAAGGGCTGAGGTTACAGTGATCCTTGGATACTAGATGCTTGCACTGGTAGATTTATATTCAAATTTTCTCAAAGCTTAGTTCTACCTGTTACTAGTCTGCTAGTCTAGGAAATAAAAACTAGATTTTCTTCAGCATTTTCTGAAAAGCTTGGTTAGGTATCTTAACTAGAAATTGTTCTCCTGAGACCTGTTACTTTCCCTTGAGACCTGTCATGATTCTTCTGTCATCTGCAACAATTTCACTACTGTATTAAACCTTGGCCGGGGAATTGATTGTAGGAGGTATTTATTTCATCATGTTTTAATTAAATGATATGATCCATTGTGTTACAGATTGTTAACAGTTCCCCCAGAGACATTTAAGACTCATCAATTAATTGTATAAAAAATTATCACCTCACTCATCCTTTATGGAGGAGACAATACCAAGATAACCCAATCTGTGATAAATAGATTATATGTACGCGAATATGGCTTTTTCAATAGTCAATTTATTTCTACATGTTTTTTCTAGTTTTAAAACCTGGATCAGGAGGTGTGTGTCCTTGATAAAGTTACCTGATACATAGGAATACTTCAGCTATTATTCAGGAATACTTTTATGTCTGCTGTACTGGAGAATACCATGTCTAGATCAGGTACACACAGTCAATATTGACTTTATGTGTCAAACTTCCATACTAACTTCTGACACACAATCTGATAGCCATTAATGCAGATATTATAACTGCCTGTTGCAAATAATGTTACAAAAGAAAAGTGTTGTACACATCTTAAAATCAAACCACCTGCCTCCCAATTTTTTCGCCCACTCTAGACGTTGTAGACGTTGGTCAACTTACCTCCGTTCACGTGCACCTCATACAGCATGTACTTTGGCAGCGACAACATGCGCATGTCGGGGCGGAACTTCTCAATCAAAGTGTCCAGCACATCCCTCGTGGTGGCACTGCTTGATACGCGAATGCATTTTGTGGCGACTTTGGCTCCATCATCTTGAAAGAAGAATCTCATAACTCCATGAAACTCCAATTGCTGAAAATAAAATTAAGTAAATTTCTTTATTTATGATTTCTGAAAATACTAATCTGGATATAGGAAATGGTTATTATGGCATATATAATATATTCACTTCAAAAGATATGCTTTCAATAATTACCATATCAGAAATCAAAGCACTCACTGGGTCGCTATTTTTGAAGGGTCAGCAAAGAAATTAACCCTCCTCAAGCAGACTTCAAAGGCAGAGAAATAACTGTACAATGCATGTAACAACAACTCATTAACACATGTAATATGATCTCCCACGACCACTTGGCAAGGCTGGGTTTATTCTACCCTCAGACTTGACACTAAAAATGAATACCCTGGTTAGCCTAGAAGAATAAGACTAAGACTGCATTCCCATAGATTTAAATCGACCCATCTAGATCAACCTAACTCCAAGGGGGTTCATGCTAAATTGCTGTCAGCCGAACGCGCACGGTAGTTAATTACCCCCTTACAGCTTTTAGTGGGCGGGGCAGACATTTAAACTGGCTAAACTGACAGTAATTAAGTGAGACTCCCCACAGGAATAGATCGATCTAAAATCTGTGGGAATGGGGTCTAAGATGGTAGATCCCCTAGCACATAAATTTAATGGCACCATTGGTACATCTATTATAAATAAAACGTGATTAAGATTTTAAAATCAGACTTGTGAAAAACGACTTTCACCCAGACACATTTACTTTGGAGAAGGGAAATATCGTAGATTTAGAGCCCCTTCTGA
Source organism: Lingula anatina (assembly GCF_001039355.2). Next base: position 644,807 of record NW_019776002.1, on the reverse strand, counting down.
CAGACCAAAGTGACCATTTATTAAGACCGACCAGTCTTGTCAGTCTATATCACCATCAAAGATAGCATCTGGGACCTTGGGTCTAAGATATATATACCATTTCACCCTCTCTGTGTGGCCAGGAAGGGTAAGGGGTCAGCCCCACTGGACATCAAGTGGACTGGTCAGCTATCAGCACCTCTTCAGTCCTTTTAGTTTAATATCATAGGGGCTCAGAGCCCAGGTGCTTGTTACAATTTATTGATACTGAACCAACTGAGATAAGAGCAAGTATGTATACAATACCGCCTACCAAGTTGACTGGTTGCCGTAATTCTTAGTATTCTTTATTTATTTACACTACACTTTGCAATTAAATATCTGGAGCCATCTCTTCAACCACCCCTTGTGGATCTCTAACCTCAATTTTTCTGGATTGCATTGAGAAACAGAGAGGATGCCTTGAAGGACTTAATACTTCAGCTAAAATGAATCAAAACAGGCAACAATTCATTGTTCCTATATTTCTTATTCCCTCTTTACTGGGTTACTTGAACTTCTATGAGATGGTCTGACTGAATAGCATCATGGCTGGTTAGTATATTTATACATTCCACACACACTGATGAGACTTTAAGGGTCGTGACCTTTATTTCTGGGACACTATCTAAGACAGCTGAATACTTGGCACTAGTCCAAAATTCAAACTTAAAGAGGACTGTTTTGACTAGATCACTTCATACAGGTGAGCAGGACCTGAGTACATCATCCCTGTCTGTCACACACAGCTGATCATGTGTTATTAGCAGAGAGACGCTCCATGACACAACTCTATGCAGAGGAAATCTCGTCTCATCAGTCATTTGTAAGTTTCAAGATGGTGAACAAGTTAATGGTCATTGAGTTTCATATGACAAACATTCAGAAGTAGTGCTTCCAGTTAACAGACTTGTTACCATGTGGAATGTTTAGTGTAGGAAAATATCACTTGAGACTAACAAGTGTATTGTGCTCAAGTTTCCTCACTTGCCAAAGTTAACACCAGAGCTAACACCAAAACCTAGGCTCTGTTCTCACAACTTTTAGATCGATCTATCACCGCGGGGAGTCTCACTAGATTACTGTCAGATAATCCCCCGTAAGTGTCCGTCCCCGCCTACTACAAGCTTTAAGGGGTAATTAACTTTCGTGTCCGCCCGGCTGACAGCTATTTAGCGTGAACACCCAGGGAGTTAGGTCGATCCAATGTAGGTCGATCTAATCTATGAGAATGGGGTGCTAGAATCCANGTTAATATCCAAGATCCCTTAAGCTGATAACCTCATATAAAGACAATTTTAACACTATCTTGAAGTCTATATATTGATCTCAATTTCTCAAAGGAAAAATGTGGGTGCCTTATAACATGTTGATAAATATTACAATAAGAAATTATCTCATAAAAAACAAGCATTAAAACATAATGATTGTTGCCCAAAGCTTTTTATCATGCAAATTTTAACTAGTAGGATCAGTTTCATGATCCATATAATTCTTGAAAGCAATTTTCCCTTAAACAAATAGCCAATTCATTCCCTAACCAATTCAATGAAGCCAGCTTCTACGTAAAACCATACTTCATTCTGAATTGATGAAAAGTATCAGATTTGTTAATCCAATTTACAGGCAACCAAACCACCAGCTAATAGGCCATATTTCACAGCTATGGGCCTGAGGAATTCCCCAATCTCTCCCCTTACACCCACTGGTAACATTTCATGCTACAAGCAATACGAGATTCCAACTAACTTCCACGAAAAAATTATTATTTAGGAAAGGAATCACTACTTAATAAACAACATATCAGATCACCTTGTTCTTGCTATCAAGCATTTAACAAAGCAAGTTGAAGCTCACAAGACCTGTTCCCCCTCAGGCTACAAATTCCTCAACATTTAACACAAGGGTAGCATACATCCTCTGGTCCAGGGGTATTGTAATAAGGATGTTCAACTCCAAACCTCCTCTGGGCAAATGGACATGGGACCTGACAATGACTTTGTACCTGTTTCTTTACATAATTTTTAACTAAGTGATGTGGATCTTATCCACATACTATTCAGTCCTATAGGCTCAGGTTCAAACTAACCAGGATAAAGTTGCTCTGTATCAAAAATTGATAGAGAGTCTACGAAAACATTCAAGTATCACTGGAAAAAGGTCTACTTTATAAAAATTTTGAAATTGCTGGCTGTTGACTGGCTACATGACTTGTGAGACAGCTCCCCCATTATCATTTTTGACGTCTTTAATGATGTATAAAAATAAAAGCAAAACATGCTTTCATTTTACATGCTTTCATTGTAATGTAGAAGTACAAAAATTTACGAAAAGAAGGAATAAAATGGCTTTTCTCTGTATTAAAATGTGGCATTTCGAACTTGTTCTGAGCATCTCCAGTATTTCTGACTCACGCATACCATATATAATCTTTCCAAAAACAGCTGACACTGTCAATGAGCAGTATTCTAGACTATAGTGGTGCAATTTCAACCACAAACAATGAGGGATTGCCCTTATAGTACATACCACAGCCACTGATAGCTACTTTTAATTGGTATTTCTATAGATTTTTTTCCTGTGGTCCATACTGAATTAGACAGCATTAATCTATCACATTAAGCAGGCAGGAGAATACCACCAGTTCAGAGATGGATATAACTGTAGATTACAAGGAAAGGGAGAACTTCCTGGTATTTTGATTAAAGGTCATATCCACACCTTGTATGCATGAAGCAGTGACAGGGGTGTTAGTCATACTGCTGCCCATTAGCCTACATTGTTAAAAGATCAGACAGATCTGCTAGACATAGTCCATCTGTCCAGGCCTGGTTGATCAGGTTTGAAATACAAACTGAACACAAAATTCCTGTACAATGGCAAGATGCCAACAACAACTTCCAATTTCTACCATGTGTTTTCCCAGTCGGATAACAGCTAGGAGAAAAAGAGCAGCAAAGGTTTGCTGGTCATTAACAGCCTGCACCAAATACAAACTTCAACTGTTTCTGTTTAGTCACAGATAGTGCCGTAGACTATGAGTTTACGGAGAAAGACTACAGGTCTACATACCTCATGGTGGAGTGCAGGAACTAATTACTGTTATTACGTTCACAATGGAATTCAACAGCATCTGTTTCATTCCTCACCACTGTCCACATCTACCAGTAAAACAGTCCTAAAGATATTCTTTCTAAGCAGTTTTAATTTCATCATATTTCCAATTTTTTAATATTAAAAAAAAACTCTCCTTCAAACATTTAAAACCCATTCTGCTTTCCAGACGTTCTCATTATTTATGTTGACATATTCTAAAGATCAGGTTATCTATCCAGAGAGTTGACTTTGCTGTGACTATAAACAATTCAAATGTCACCTCTGAAGCATGTACCACATACAAGTAACTCCATGGTAGCTTCTGCAAATATTGCTACACCCTTTGACTCAACCTGGATGACATTTAAATACTACACTCTGTTGAAGTTAATACCTTCAACACAGATTAGTAATGTACTCATTTTGCAGGGAAAAAAACCTTGGTGTGAGAGTAAAAAAAGGGAGAAAAGCTTTGTCAACTAAGGTATTTTGACTACAAGATATCTGTAAAGACTCTAATAATAAGGCACTCTTTTCAACGGCGCTTTTCAACTGATCTTCAAGCAGTTTGTTCATTTCTCTGCATATAAATTAAAACTGTCCAAAGAAAGCACAGTTCGACACAATCAAACACTCCATTGTAAAAGAGAAAATCATACTACACTATTGTAATCAAATCAGTTTAATCTAACCTTGTTAAGGAAATTGGGACAAATTGAAATGTACACCTGTTGATACTATAAAAGTGTAATTTCACTTAATCCAATTATTGCTATTGAATTCATCATATTAAACATCATTTAGCTTGGTCATAGTAATTTGCTAATAAATCTATGAATCACGAGATACGAGGATAATTACTGACAGTTGAAGATGACTTAATGCTGGGGGCCATACATTCCAATTGTTTTGAATCACATTTGAGGGGGCGGCCATTTTGAAATATGGGCTGGACTGTGCCACATCGCGCCCCTCATTATACAGCATCTGCTGGGGAGGGGATTTTTACACCCATCTGCAAAACACACATAATATTTAAAATTAATTTATACAGCCGTGAATAGCTTTTGAAGGGCGAAATAAACGTACCTCGTTAGGCAAACTCAATTCGAACAGATCAAGCCTATTTGCATTCCATTCTTTAATCTGTTCGTGGAGACGCAGTCGCTCCTCTTCTTTTGCTCGCTTATCCATTTTTACAAGAAAATATTATATCCTAAGTGCTTTTTGATCCTATCATATCACATACATCCGCTCGGCGTAACCGAAGAACCGGCTATTTCCTCTTCAAGTCAGGAAACACTTGTAGTAAATTCTGCGCAACGGCCATGAAAGGTTGATGCGAACGTAATGCGCATGCTCAGTTCAATTAAATAGGTCATAGGTCGCGGGTGTGAAATTTTACTTAAAGGGTGGCAGCACGCACAGGAAACAGACAAGATGTAACACATCCAATGCTTAACAAACCTCTTCTTTCAAGTAAATTATGAGTCCACATTCACCCATATTTTAACCTGGTATTTATCTCAATAATTGTTAGTCAATGCCCAAATTAAAATCGATCAACTGCCTTACAACGAATATTTTCACACTATGCTTGAAAGGCCTATCTTGAAATAAATATGGCGGCGACCGGTTGACGATGTGAGAGAACAAGTTGCATTGTTTTATGTATATTTTTCTGCACTCACTGCATGTATTGGGGTATTATTTATTACAAGGTGAGTTTAAAACCTGTTCTCTCAGATTCAAAGTATCGAACTGATGTCAGACATTTATTTATATACGACTTATGAAGTATCCTTACTCTTAGGCTTCCTCCCGTTTGTTTTACAATTTACGTCTTTACTTGTTAGTATGTTAGTTTATTGTTTATGACGAGTTTATGCGTGCTTTTACCGCTTTTGTTGAAAAACTAAGTTTGACTGAAATGCTTGTTGATTAGACCGTCGTGCCCAGAATGTTTTCGTTGTCTTTGAAAACAAAATAAATTTCTTGGGCAGAGCTTGCTTTGCTTTAGCCTTTACTGTATAATAAAGCATATATAGGAACACAAATATTGAATTATTGTAAGGAAAAGCAAGGGCTTTCATGCCAAAAGTGCTTCTGTCATATATGTAATTTCACTTAGCTAAAATTGGTGTTTTATGTATTGTTGCACAATACCTATTATTGAACTACTGGTACATTAAGATGAAAAAGTATGGATAATATGCCAAAATGCAATGAATTAACACTTAAAACTAGTACCCAATTTTCTTTCAATCATCTGACCACACTTTGTCATTGATAATGACACCTCCTCATGGTCAACTAATTTCTACTTTTCATTAGACCAGATCACCAGGTAACTGATGCCTCCCATAGAAGGCCAGCCCCCAGGGCCTGGGGGTGCAGGTGCTCTGGCCCAGCCTGGACCTGGAACCATCCCCCTGGCTACCCTCATTGACTTTATTCTACAGAGAACATATCATGAACTCTCTGTGCTCTCGGAACTGTAAGTAATATTGAAATAGTTTTTTCTTCTTAATTTGTTTTTGCCTGTAAAACATTGATTTAAGTACAGAGGTGCAAGTTTAAATAAGGCATTTTTAAATGTACATATGCATGTATGCCGTGAAGTGTTTCTGTAAGAAACCATTTTTTTTTTTTTTTTTTTTGTTTTTTGTTTTTTTTTTGATTAACCATGGTCACAAAATTGTATTTATCATGATAACTTAATGAATTCAATTACAAGTGGTTGCTTTATTATATATTTCATTTCTTTATTTTATAGGCTTCCAAGAAAAACTGATATGGAAAGGTAAGTGCACAACACCTTGGAGCTGTAGGGAAATACACATTTTTCAATACAAATATACCTCTTTGGAATGATGAAAGACATGTTAAAATTGGTTTTTGACAGAATATTACGAGATGTGCCTGTCTGAGCTAGAGATTTATATGGCCTCTTCTCAGACAAATATATCAGTTATGACAATCCTGAAACTGTTATTTTAGTATTCACATGAGATATTATATAATATGAAAATGTTTATTTTCAGGAAAATTGAAATAGTTCAATTTGCGAGTAGAACCAGGCAGTTATTTGTGCGCCTCTTAGCCCTGGTGAAGTGGGCCAACAGCGCCAGCAAAGTGGATAAATGTGCTGTAAGTCCATGGCTGGCTGATGTACCATTAAAATATCGTCATTCATATCATGACAGTCTAGCCATATTTCATACTCCATAAAATAAATGATTTCTTCTTAGGTTTTTATATATGTTATATGTATATCTGGATATTAAAATTTTTAACAGACATAGGAAACATATTTCTACCCTCTTCAGGGATTCACGTGGCTATATATATATTTTGTTTTCATTGTGTTTAGGCGATCTCCTCCTTCCTGGACAAGCAAGCCATGTTGTTTGTGGACACAGCCGATATGCTGGCTAAGGTGGCCCACGAGACCAGGATGTCTGCCAGGTATGGGAATGAATGACTTCACCAGAGAAATGATACTCTGGCACATAAGGCTGGTGTAGTGCTAACTCTCGCCAATTTAGCCAAATGCTAAAACTTGCTTAAATTGGCTAAAGAAAAAGGGCTTGATTTGACTTGTTTTAGTCAAATTATAACCATTTTGATAACAAATTGACAAAAAAGTGGTGATTTGGCATAGAGAAAAAAATTGCTAGCGCTACCCCAGTAAGGGGTGGTTCAAGGGGGCCTTAGAAAATAAACAGCCATTTTGGACAAAAAAGGTCACCTCTGAAGCAACATTTAATGTAGGTTCTATGAAATTTCATTTAAGGAGATAAAAGGGCCTGTTTTCATTCAGACGAAGAACCATCCCTTTGAAATTGCAATTTGTGGGCTTCCTATTGTTTAGCATTTAATGAGCTGTCACATGTATCTAAATAAAAACAAATAGAATATATCATGTCTTCTCTGCAGGTTACCAGATTTCTCCATCCCCTGTGCCATATAATATTATGTCTTCTCTGCAGGTTACCAGCTTTCTCCATCCCCTGTGCCATATAATATTATGTCTTCTCTGCAGGTTACCAGCTTTCTCCATCCCCTGTGCCATATAATATTATGTCTTTCTGCAGGTTGCCAGCTTTCTCCATCCCCTGTGCCATATAATATTATGTCTTTCTGCAGGTTGCCAGCTTTCTCCATCCCCTGTGCCATAGATGTGCTCACCACAGGTACATATCCCAGACTGCCGACCTGTGTTAAGGTGAGAAAATAAGTCATTATAATTAGATTAGTTACTGTCATAATTAATTAATAATAATATAACAGGTCTAGATGATGTATTTATAGGCTGTCTATATCACAATTTATGTAAATACACACAAAAATACATTTCACATTGTATTTCATCATTGACCATCTTGTCATCCCACCAGGAGCGTATTGTGCCAGCTGACCCTATCTCCCCCATAGAGAAAAGAGAGACATTACAGAGATTGAACCAGATCATAGAGTACAGGCTGGTCACCAGTGACCTCCCACCACAGATGAAGAAACTCAAAATTGGTAACACCAGAAAGCCTCACAGTAGAAGTGTTTTGTTGCTCATACTAGGCAAACTCAGCAGATGTTTTGATTTGAATTTTGGCAATTTGCATTATATGCACTTTCTTTTGTTGTGAGAGAATATCTCAAACACTGATTCTTAGGTAGTGATGAAAATAAAGTCACATTTAAAAAATATTTTTGCAGTACTCTAATGGATGCCATAATAATTTATAGATAAAATCTAATTAGTGTTTGTTTTCCCTCCAACACCAGCTAATGGCAGAGTGAAGTTTCTGGTGGAACATGAGTTTGAGGTAAGAGAACTGAAACGACAGTCAGAGTTTGATGTGTTCTGGCCACCATAGTTTATTATAGAGTAAGCAGGGGTGGTTCAGTGGGGGCTTAGAAAAAAAAACAGTCATAGAGTGGTCTAACCTGGCATACAGGACAAGATAGTGTAAAACTGAATTATAACTGATTAACAGTTTTACTTACAACAGTCATTTGGATATGCCTACTGGGCACTGCACTTTGTTTTATGCTGAGATATGTGTGTGTTAGTTTGGGCTGAGGAAGTTCTGTATCTCGTCCCCCCCAGATCACCCTAACCCTGATGGGAGATGGGCCGTCCATACCCTGGCGACTGCTGGATATTGATATACTGGTGGAGGACCATGAGACAGGAGGTAGGGGGCACTGTGGTCTCTCTGGGACTGTCTGAACTTTTATTTGCCATATTTATGTCCTGGTTAACTCACCACAGCAGTGGTTTTATACAGGAGGTTTTACATAACTTGAGGAAATTTATACCTTTGAAGTATGCAATGTTAAAGATGGGATGGCTTTGGAAAGAAATTATTCTGTACAACTGAATAACATATCAAGATGACACTAGATTATCTTTTGTCTTTCTTGGAGGGGAGGTGCAGGGGGTTTGAGATAATGTATATTGAATATTTTTATTTTGGAAAGACATATCAGCACTAAACATAAGTGTTAACTTGTATTCTAATCCTGTAGATGGGAAGGCGTTGGTACACACTCTCCAAGTAAACTACATCCACCAGTTGGTCCAGTCCAGACTACTGGACAATGACAGGCCATTACATGACCTCTACAACTGTCTGCGTATCCTTGAATAACTACAGCACTAACATGAAGATGTAGTCTGTGATTATACATATCAAATCACTGTTTAGATCTTTAAGAAGTAAATAAGTTATTATACTGATGCATCTATCAAGATCTACTATAAAGATCTAATATATAATCCAAGCTCTCGGTCCCTAGGCCTTCTTCAGGGATTTTGAAAAAATATGGTAAAAAAGTAGTTTTTTTATCATATTTGTTTCAAAGTCCCTGAAGAAGGCCTAGGAGCCGAAAGCTTGGATTATATATCATGGCTACAATTATAGAAATGTTGATTTTAGTATGATGAAGAAAGTTTACAGTTTCTAAACCACTTTGTCATTTGTTTAAATCAAAGATGAGGTCATTGTGACTTTTCCTTAGCTGACCTCAGATTCTTTCAGCCAGTCATTACAGCTGGAGGTGCTGCACTCACAGGTAGGCTAAGATTTCAGTTCTGGTGTTTATATTGATATTGTGAAAAAATTGCTGTGCCAGCCTAGAGCAATTTGGTTACTAACCCGATTGTAAGTTTTATTCAGAAGTACGTGCCTTTTACTTTTACTTGCCGGGCATGTTCACAGAGGTCTTGTGAGGAGTTTAACGAGTTTCCTTTTTTATTTATTTAACAAATGTTCATTATATTGGTATATGCCAAAAGTAACCCTATATAGTTCACCCATATTTCCCCCATGTCACCCAGTGTATTTTGGTGTTCCCAGGCTGAGAGGCTGAGGAGTCAGAGACTGGGAGATCACATCCGTGTGGAGGAGTACACTGCAGGGAGAAGTCTGGTCGTCTCCTACTGGAGGTCAGGATGACCCTCTACATTACTGGCTTTGTCTGTTTGTGGACTAAATATGTCATGTCCACGGGTTTGATATAGAAGTTTAAGGAATATATGCTACAGCTGTGGCTGCAGTGTTTTGTTAAGAAATACTTAGTATGATAAGTATAAAGATTATGTATTTAAGCCTATGTCTACATCAAAATATATTGTCAAGTTCAGATATTCTTACTGCACTAATACTATGTTATTGTGTATTTTCAGACTTCAGGTTAAGAGAGACACAAAGCCTGCAGACCAACCACCTGGTAAAATGTGTTTATTTGTATTTTTGTAAATATGTCTGTTATGTCTCAATGCGCAAGAGAGAATTATATATATAAATCTTTTTTTATTAGCAACAATTCAAAATAAGCATGACTATGAAGTATTTTATAAAACTGAGCTCAAAAATGATGCATTTTAAGAAAATACAACTGTGCAAAAACTATCCATTTTGAGATGTAATTGCAAAAAAAATTTAAAGAAGTTAAGAAGATGCAACTGTGTAAAAACTATCCATTTTAAGAAGATGCAACTATGTAAAACTATTATACAATTTAAGAAGATGCAATTGTATAAAAACTATACATTTTTAGAATTAGCAAATGTGTGTATGAAATATATATTTATTTATTTATTTATTTATTCGTTTATTATTTATTTATTTATTATTGTTATTATTTTTGTGCTGTGCAGTGTATAAGCTGAGTATCCATGTGGATGAGGCAGACCCAGGTAAACCTCTCCAGGTGACTCACACACCTGAGATCCAAGGCAAGGAGAGTTACCGCGTGGCCCAGGCCATTAAGGTACGGAACTGTGCCCCACTGTTCACTGATGTGGTTAGCTCCTAGGACAGAAATGAATGAGGACTTTTACACAGCTTTTCTAAATGATACTAAATGGAGAACTAAATAATGTGACAATTCTAGTCTGAAAACTTTGAAATTTTTAGGAATGATTAATCACGTTTACTGTTGAAATTTACACTGTCAGGATTTTATTTTCTCGGGCAACCAAAACTTGTGAAAGTGACAATATGTTTTCATTGTCAGTTATAAAGATGACATTTTCAATTCTTGCATCTTTCAGAGTGATCATCTTTCCATAGAAAAACTACTTATCCAAACTATTCAGGTTAGAAGCCAGGCTAGACTGAGAGTAAGTAAATATATAGCTTTAAAGTTTGTATGCTAAACCAAATGAAAACTCTACATCAAAACTTGCAAAAACCAATGCTACATATGCAATTATTTCCTGAAAGTTAAGTTCTGCTGATTAGTATTATATTGGCTGTTAAATTATTTGATTTACACTCTGTCATTTGCCAATTAAAATCTCATTCTGTGATGTTAAATAAACATTTAGTTTTACACAGATTGTCAAAATTTCCCCATGTATTAAAATTTGATATTTATTTCTTTAACTAGGAACTAGAAAAGGATGTCAAGAAATTTGCTGGAGGCCCTTGTAAGTACATACATACACTGCCCTGAGTATATACGTGTTCTAATACATTTTTACAGCACAAAGTAAGTCCTGTGAGACAAATATTGAGGAAATAGTTAGCAGTAAATAGTCAGCATAGGTAACATGTAAGCCCTAAGAAAGATAGGTCATTGTATTGGTTACCTCTCATTAACAATAACCCTGTTTCCAGGTGAAATCAAAGGTGTTCCCCCCACTCTCCTGGTGCCTGTGCTGTTTCCTTGCATGGATTCCGAGAAAATGTTGATATCAGTGGACATACAGCGGGGACTCTTCCTGACCAGCATGCCTCAGTATGGTAAGTCTGCCCTTAGAACTTTAAAACCACCACTCTCCCCTCGCCCCTTTAAATAAATTGACTGATTTATGTATCTGTTGATTTGGATATGGTCAAATCTTACTTCATTCTACCTTGAAGTTGTGAAAAGAAAGTGAGAGAAAAATAACTAATGCAGTTGAAGAGATCTCTTGATTCATTTTGACTTATTAATTGTATCTTATGATTTTGATATGACCAAATCTTACTTCATCCTGTTATGAAATTGGCTGTGATGAAGAAGACACAATTTCTATCATTTGAATTCATTCATGTGTTACAATTGTGTTTCCAGGTGCCAAATGCAAGGTAGCAGACGACATAGAGGAGAGTCTGAACTCTGGCGGCAGGGAGCTGGCCAGGCTGATGACTGAACTGAGGTCAGTAGAAATAATAAATAGTAATAAACACACCTCAGCTAGTAATCTTTATCTAACAGTATTGGCCCACTTCAGGACTGGATCTCTTTTAGCCAAAATAATAGTATGATTTTATCCAAACTACAACGTTTAATTAAATTGTTGAAGAATTTGGCAAAAATAGAATATGCAATAAAAAATAAAAAACAAACAGTAAAATTTCCACCTTTGCCACTCCAGAAATTGGTTTTTTGGCATTTGCATGAAATTTGTATCATAATACATGTACTGTTTTGTAAAGTTTCATTTTGTATCATTTCCTGTGTGCTGAAGGATCTGGCTAGGAATACAGAGGTGTGAGAAGTCCATCCAGCACCTGCCTGCTGCCGCCTACAGCTTCATCCCTCTAACACAGTACGCAGGGCACCCAATAGAAAACCTGGGGCCCTGGAAGCTGTATATTAAGTTATTAAAGCAGGCAAACTTCTATGTGGTATGTATAGAAAGATCTTCTGACAAGTATGTGACTCACTGTAGATATTTGCAATAAGCAAATTTGTAGGTTTATTTCAGAAAAAAAAGTTTCAATTAGCAAGTAATACCAAACAAAAAATATTCATTTGGATGATGGCTGTTTAGGACTATATTTTCATGCCACTTGATGATGAATAAGGTATTTTAGTAATTGCAGCACTGTGTGTTGAAGTGTTTACATTGTACTATTTCATGCAGTACAATTGTACTGTCCCCAGTGACCTCTCTCACCTGTATATTTAACTCCTGTCAATCTTCCTGTGTGTACAGGTAGTGGACATCCAGGCTAAAGGTATCAAAGCTATAGAGTACAACTACTACCTGCTACAGGTAGAGCCATGTACCTTTGAGAAGGCAGAGAATGAGATTATGGATGACATCCCCACTGCCTACCTGAGACCTAAAGTGATCACCAAGTTTGACACGTATGCCATCACACATGGACCCCTGGCTAAGATACACGGTATGTGAGAGTCTGAGACAAGTTATCTGCCACTGTATTTTGTATTGGTGAAACCAGTAAAAAGGATCCCTTCATCACTGTTCTGTGGTAATAGTGCAGTCATAACTGTAAGATAAGTTTGTACCTTTACGGAGGTAAGTGTTCATTTTGATTAGAAATGATATACATAGCATTCATTTGGAATGGAACAATCCACAATATCCTTATAAATTATTATCATGCCACGTTTTGCTTCTTAGATGCTGAGGTTGATGAAAATGAAGAAGAGTCCCTGGAAAGGAAGAGAAAGGTGAGAGTTCATGTTAGATATATATTTATAAATAGATATGAAAGTATAGCCCCCAGATACTTCCAGTACCTAGTACCAGTGTGTTATAGATAAACAAAATGACAGTGTCACCAGCATGCTATCCTTTGAATTAAAACACAATTTGTTACCTCACCATATTCAGAGTATTGAGTTTCACTTTCATTTCAGATCCTGCAGGGGGATGTGGATGGTCCCCCCAGGAAGCAGGCCAGGGTAGCAGCTTACTTTGTGTCAGAGCTGGTCCACATCTTGGCCGCCACTGAGGACAGGATACCCTTTGTAAATCTGGGACAAGAGGTAGGTTACCAGCCACGGAGGACAGGATTCCCTTTGTAAATCTGGGACAAGAGGTAGTTATATGGACAAACGTGACACTGCAATCAACAATTGTGGCATTTATTCAGTTACCCCATAATTTGAGATGACATTAAATGTCAAATAATGATCTACAGTCCACATTACTGTGAATACACTATCCATGTTCCTGTTTCAGCTCCAGAATCGTGGCATAGGGCACCAAGGTGTCCAGGTGGACGGCAACGGCTCCTGCTATGCTCTCACTGTGGTGGAGTAAGTCTAAAGATCTTTCCTATTATATAGAGAAATAAGAACAGTATTACCCAATCAAATACAAAATTTCACCTATACATTGACATTTTTCTGAGAAAAACAAAGGAACAATTCCTTCAGTTTTAACACTTTTCACCCCCTTCAACAATGTCCTTAACTTTCCCCGTGTACCATTCCAGCATCCCATGCAGCGCAGACACAGAGGCGCTGAAGCAGGACCTGTTGTCATGTACATTTAGGGTCCAAGGCAAGACTCGCAGCTGGCACACTGAGGTAGGGAACACAGGGAAACGGGAGAGTTTTCATTACCTTAAGATAATGTATTTTATCTAGCAAGATGCTTAGCATGATTAGTGTCCACAGAATTTGAAATTTAACATGTAAATTGCACATTTAGTTCTAAAACAGTGTAATGGTACAATCATGTCTAATTTGTTTTTTCTTCAGCTTGTGTTTACCAACTGCCCTGTCATGAGTACAAGTCCCAAGGAAAAAAGTAAGTCTTACCAAAATGACCTAGAGTATTGCAATGGCAATGACTTTTTCTAACTATATGAAATACAAAGTGTACACGATATATAAACTTTATCTGTATGTTACAGCCGATACATCAGCTATATTCGAATTACTATATCTGCATGATAGTCCATACATCAACTATACGTGTATGATATATAAACTATATCTGTACATTATAAGATATATCTGTTGTGTTTCAGGTATCATCCACCGTGTGGTGTGTATGTATGAGTTAAGTCATGATGGAGATGCCAGTAAACTGGTACAAGACTTCATGGATGACTGGGCCACACTGGGACATCTCTACAAGGCCGTGCTGGACTTCTCCATTCAGTATAAAAGTAAGTTTGCCTCAAGTGTGTGGTTTGAAACAGCATGGTATGTGTTTTAACATCTTCCTTTTCCTGCCTTTTTAGTTACATGATATTGTTCATAATGCAAAAAGAATAATAAAATAGAAAACAACAATGGAAATAAGCAAAAAAGAGGAGGGCTTTTGAAAACCGAATTTTGAAAAGAATTAAGTTAAAACATTGCTCTAACTGCGTCTGTACTTCCTGTCCCAGATCCCAGCACCCATCTACACAACATGGTGGAGATAAAGAGTTACTCCTACAAGCGTCTGGTGCTGGGGTATGGCCCCAGTAAACTGTGCAGTGTGAACATCCAGTGGAGCCGAGATAGGACCCAGTTTGTGTTGGCGTTTGGTACCTGTGGCCCCAGCAACACGGCTAACCCGCACACCTTGGTGGCTACACAGCTTCAGGCTGAGTTCAACAAACACAAGTCTATTGCTACATTGGCTCAGGTATGTATTGCACTGTGACAGAGTTTATAACAAACACAAGTCTATTGCTACATTGGCTTGGGTATGTATTATACTGTGACTAAGTTTAACAAACACAAGTCTATTGCTACATTGGCTTGGGTATGTATTATACAGGGACCTAGTGCAAGCAGATATTAAGCATACCCAGAAAGTGATGCCAGAAGGAATATAATAGGAGAAATATGTTTTGACCTGAGATAATTGGTTTGAAAAATAAGACCAGATATTTGTGCTTGGATAATTATGAATGGCACTGCAGCCATGATAGAACTACATAAGGATATTTTTGCTTCGTTTTTTTTTTCAGACTCTGCATGAAACATGGATGCCCATGGCAGCCATCTGCAAACTCCACACCACACCCTTCATGGCACAGGCTCCAGTAAGTAACAACAGCTCTTGAACTTCATTTTAACAAAGTGAAGCAGGGATGTAAAACCTTAGAGCAGAATCCCCAAAGGAAACATTTGACTTTTGATGAAACCAGTACAATTCAAGAGTGGCAGAATAAAAATAAGAAAAGGGGTGCATAGTTAAAAAAACATTTTCAGCTCTCTTTGCAAGGTAGCTATGTTTGCATGTAGAACCATCCATTGAAAGGGTTAGACATGCATAGGAAGGTACGACCATTTTTTTTTTTTTCACCTATTAATTTTTTATGAGTATATAAGCCCCATTTATGATTTAAGTACCTTCTCATTCTTAAAAAGCAGGTTTAAATAATGAGGTTGACTGAATGCATAGAATATCAGTAACCAAATCATCAGCAATTGTTTTAAATATCATTGGTTTCCTCACCAAATGTTTAAAATATGAGCCTGTTTATTCCACTACTATCATAATTTTTATCCAGAAAATGGCCTATTTATAAGACTTTATCTGTATATTTCAGAAAGCTCAAGCTGCCAGTGTTCCTCAGCCCAATCCACTGTTCTCAGTGATTCCTCAGTCTTCAACACACATCAGAATAGGCTACAGGAATACGTATCCTTGGTGGTGTATGAGAGAGAGAGAGAGAGAGAGAGAGAGAGAGAGAGAGAGAGAGAGAGAGAGTGTGTGTGTGTATTAGCATTCACTACAGGAACGATTGTTCTTCATTATTCTTTAGTGTGCATGTGCGGGCTATACCTTTAACTTCTTCTGAAAAGTTTGTATAAATTATCTGTAATTCTAAATAGGGCTGATTACTTTTACTATTTAAAAATTGTTCTTATAAAGATCCCACTATATAGTAGTTCTGATGACAATCAGTAAGTATCACGGCAGTGTGAAGTATGTANGCTTACTCCAGCTGGTGGTACAATATCTGGAGGCGGTATCGCCTCTCTGATCCTCTAGTTTTGACTTATTAATTGTATCTCATGATTTTGATATGACCAAATCTGACTTCATCCTGTTATGAAATTGTTTGTGATTTAAAAGGCACAATTTCAAACATTTTAATACCAGGTGCCAAGTGCAAGGTAGCAGACGACATAGAGGAGAGTCTGAACTCTGGCGGCAGGGAGCTGGCCAGGCTGATGACTGAACTGAGGTCAGTGGAAACAAATAAATTTAAAATAATGCCTCAGCAAGAGGTTTTTATCTAACAGTATTGATCCACTTCAGGTCTGGATCTCTTAAAGCCAAAATAATAGTATGATTTTAGCCAAACTGCAATTTTTAATCAAATTGTAGAAGAATTTGGCAAAAATAGAATATGGAATAAAAAATAAAAAACAAACAGTGATATTTTCACATTTGCCACTCCAGAATTGATTTTTTAGCATTTGCATGAAATTTGTATCATAATACATGTATTGTTTTGTAAAGTTTCATTTTGTATCTTTTCCTGTGTGTTGAAGGATCTGGCTAGGAATACAGAGGTGTGAGAAGTCCATCCAGCACCTGCCTGCTGCCGCCTACAGTTTCATCCCTCTAACACAGTATGCAGGGCACCCAATAGAAAACCTGGGGCCCTGGAAGCTGTATATTAAGTTATTAAAGCAGGCAAACTTCTATGTGGTATGTATAGAAAGATCTTCAGACTAGTATGTGACTCACTGTAGATATTTGCAATAAGCAAATTTGTAGGTGTATTTCAGAAAAAAATGTTTCAGTTAGCTAAGTAATACCAAACAAAAAATATTCATTTGGATGATGGCTGTTTAGGACTATATTTTCATGCCACTTGATGATGAATAAGGTATTTCAGTAATTGCAGCACTGTGTTGAAGTGTTTACATTATTTCATGCAGTTCAATTGTACTGTCCCCAGTGACCTCTCTCACCTGTATATTTAACTCCTGTCAATCTTCCTGTGTGTACAGGTAGTGGACATCCAGGCTAAAGGTATCAAAGCTATAGAATACAACTACTACCTGCTACAGGTAGAGCCATGTACCTTTGAGAAGGCAGAGAATGAGATTATGGATGACATCCCCACTGCCTACCTGAGACCTAAAGTGATCACCAAGTTTGACACGTACGCCATCACACATGGACCCCTGGCTAAGATACACGGTATGTGAGAGTCTGAGACAAGTTATCTGCCACTATATTTTGTATTGGTGAAACCAGTAAAAAGGATCCCTTCATCACTGTTCTGTGGTAATAGTGCACTCATAACTGTAAGATAAGTTTGTACCTTTACGGAGGTAAGTGTTCATTTTGATTAGAAATGATATACATAGCATTCATTTGGAATGGAACAATCCACAATATCCTTATAAATTATTATCATGCCAAGTTTTGCTTCTTAGATGCTGAGGTTGATGAAAATGAAGAAGAGTCCCTGGAAAGGAAGAGAAAGGTGAGAGTTCATGTTAGATATATATTTATAAATAGATATGAAAGTATAGCCCCCAGATACTTCCAGTACCTAGTACCAGTGTGTTATAGATAAACAAAATGACAGTGTCACCAGCATGCTATCCTTTGAATTAAAACACAATTTGTTACCTCACCATATTCAGAGTATTGAGTTTCACTTTCATTTCAGATCCTGCAGGGGGATGTGGATGGTCCCCCCAGGAAGCAGGCCAGGGTAGCAGCTTACTTTGTGTCAGAGCTGGTCCACATCTTGGCCGCCACTGAGGACAGGATACCCTTTGTAAATCTGGGACAAGAGGTAGGTTACCAGCCACGGAGGACAGGATTCCCTTTGTAAATCTGGGACAAGAGGTAGTTATTTGGACAAACGTGACACTGCAATCAACAATTGTGGCATTTATTCAGTTACCCCATAATTTGAGATGACATTAAATGTCAAATAATGATCTACAGTCCACATTACTGTGAATACACTATCCATGTTCCTGTTTCAGCTCCAGAATCGTGGCATAGGGCACCAAGGTGTCCAGGTGGACGGCAATGGCTCCTGCTATGCTCTCACTGTGGTGGAGTAAGTCTAAAGATCTTTGCTATTATATAGAGAAATAAGAACAGTATTACCCAATCAAATACAAAATTTCACCTATACATTAACATTTTTCTGAGAAAAACAAAGGAACAATTCCTTCAGTTTTAACACTTTTCACCCCCTTCAACAATGTCCTTAACTTTCCCCGTGTACCATTCCAGCATCCCATGCAGCGCAGACACAGAGGCGCTGAAGCAGGACCTGTTGTCTTGTACATTTAGGGTCCAAGGCAAGACTCGCAGCTGGCACACTGAGGTAGGGAACACAGGGAAACGGGAGAGTTTTCATTACCTTAAGATAATGTATTTTATCTAGCAAGATGCTTAGCATGATTAGTGTCCACAAAATTTGAAATTTAACATGTAAATTGCACATTTAGTTCTAAAACAGTGTAATGGTACAATCATGTCTAATTTGTTTTTTCTTCAGCTTGTGTTTACCAACTGCCCTGTCATGAGTACAAGTCCCAAGGAAAAAAGTAAGTCTTACCAAAATGACCTAGAGTAATGCAATGGCAATGACTTTTTCTAACTATATGAAATACAAAGTGTACACGATATATATAAACTTTATCTGTATGTTACAGTCGATACATCAGCTATATTCGAATAACTATATCTGCATGATAGTCCATACATCAACTATACGTGTATGATATGTAAACTATATCTGTACATTATAAGATATATCTGTTGTGTTTCAGGTATCATCCACCGTGTGGTGTGTATGTATGAGTTAAGTCATGATGGAGATGCCAGTAAACTGGTACAAGACTTCATGGATGACTGGGCCACACTGGGACATCTCTACAAGGCCGTGCTGGACTTCTCCATTCAGTATAAAAGTAAGTTTGCCTCAAGTGTGTGGTTTGAAACAGCATGGTATGTGTTTTAACATCTTCCTTTTCTTGCCTTTTTAGTTACGTGATATTGTTCATAATGCAAAAAGAATAATAAGATAGAAAATAACAATGGAAATAAACAAAAAAGAGGAGGGTTTTTAAAAACCGAATTTTAAAAAGAATTAAGTTAAAACATTGCTCTAACTGCGTCTGTACTTCCTGTCCCAGATCCCAGCACCCACCTCCACAATATGGTGGAGATAAAGAATTACTCCTACAAGCGTCTGGTGCTGGGGTATGGCCCCAGTAAACTCTGCAGTGTGAACATCCAGTGGAGCCGAGATAGGACCCAGTTTGTGTTGGCGTTTGGTACCTGTGGCCCCAGCAACACGGCTAACCCGCACACCTTGGTGGCTACACAGCTTCAGGCTGAGTTCAACAAACACAAGTCTATTGCTACATTGGCTCAGGTATGTATTGCACTGTGACAGAGTTTATAACAAACACAAGTCTATTGCTACATTGGCTTGGGTATGTATTATACAGGGACCTAGTGCAAGCAGATATTAAGCATACCCAGAAAGTGATGCCAGAAGGAATATAATAGGAGAAATATGTTTTGACCTGAGATAATTGGTTTGAAAAATAAGACCAGATATTTGTGCTTGGATAATTATAAATGGCACTGCAGCCATGATAGAACTACATAAGGATATTTTTGCTCCGTTTTTTTTTCAGACTCTGCATGAAACATGGATGCCCATGGCAGCCATCTGCAAACTCCACACCACACCCTTCATGGCACAGGCTCCAGTAAGTAACAACAGCTCTTGGATTTCATTTTAACAAAGTGAAGCAGGGATGTAAAACCTTAGAGCAGAATGCCCAAAGGAAACATTTGACTTTTGATGAAACCAGTACAATTCAAGAGTGGCAGAATAAAAATAAGAAAAGGGGTGCATAGTTAAAAAAACATTTTCAGCTCTCTTTGCAAGGTAGCTATGTTTGCATGTAGAACCATCCATTGAAAGGGTTAGACATGCATAGGAAGGTACGACCATTTTTTTTTTTTTTCACCTACCTTGGAAATAATTATTAATTTTTTATGAGTATATAAGCCCCATTTATGATTTAAGTACCTTCTCATTCTTAAAAAGCAGGTTTAAATAATGAGGTTGACTGAATGCATAGAATATCAGTAACCAAATCATCAGCAATTGTTTTAAATATCATTGGTTTCCTCACCAAATGTTTAAAATATGAGCCTGTTTATTCCACTACTATCATAATTTTTATCCAGAAAATGGCCTATTTATAAGACTTTATCTGTATATTTCAGAAAGCTCAAGCTGCCAGTGTTCCTCAGCCCAATCCACTGTTCTCAGTGATTCCTCAGTCTTCAACACACATCAGAATAGGCTACAGGAATACGTATCCTTGGTGGTGTATGAGAGAGAGAGAGAGAGAGAGAGAGAGAGTGTATTAGCATTCACTACAGGAACGATTGTTCTTCATTATTCTTTAGTGTGCATGTGCGGGCTATACCTTTAACTTCTTCTGAAAAGTTTGTATAAATTTTCTGTAATTCTAAATAGGGCTGATTACTTTTACTATTTAAAAATAGTTCTTATAAAGATCACTGTATAGTAGTTCTGATGACAATCAGTAAGTATCACAGCAGTGTGAAGTATGAACCTTAACTGTGGCCTCAGTTATTGTCTAGATATCCACCTGAGGAGTAACAAGATGGTATCGGTGAGAGACGGTGCCTACAGCTGGTTTGATACCAGTAAGGTCGTGGAGGGCTTCACACCAACTCCTGGATTAAAGGTATGGCTTTACAACATGTGCAGAACTGTTGGAAGCACTTATTTTGCCTTGGAAAGAGGAACACACCATGAAATATGATTATGCTGTAGTAAAATTTCCAGACTTCTTTTAATTTTAATATTTTGTTCTAAGCCCCCTAAACATCCTCATTCATATCAAGACAGCATTTTAACTCAAAGCTGTACATTGTGTTCACAGACATTCCTCAACCACTTTGTTGAAGAGGGCGTTCCATCAGGTATGTCCCGCAGAAGGTCCACCACGGAGGACGACAACCCACCATCGCCTGTTGGCATGGACTCCATGGAGACATTCATGAACCAGCCCCAGCAGATAGGATCTCCCGTCAAGAAACAAGATGGCGGCAGTGGAGGGGGGTTGAGGTTTCCAGGACCCATGACACCCCCGTCCAACCCCCACACCCCCGCGTCTCCTAGTGGGGCAAGGCTGGGGCAGTCTGGGTACAGTGCCTCTCCAGCCGCAGCGTTCCCACTGGCATCGCCACCCTCCCTACAGATGGGGACACCGTCGCCTGGCAACGTGCTCGGCGTGTCCTCTCCTGGCAACCCTCAGCTGCATGTGCCATCTCCAGGTATGGTTTACATCATGACTTCTAATACAACTTTGTGTTACTGTACTAAGATAGTATGGTATTTTTAATGGGGCATTTATATGTAAGCATAAACTTATTGTCACCTTACTAATAAAATATAATGTCTTTTATTAATCACTCAGTATGACCAGGCTAATATGAACATGTAGCAGCGTTTATCTGTACAGGTGTTCCATAAAAAAAGAGTTGACAATTTTTCATGTTAATTTGCCCTCTACAAAAGTTGCATTTCTGTTTTCAGGTTCATTTGTTCCAGCCCCTTCTCCATCTTCCCTGGGGATCCATATGCCGTCTCCCGCCACAGCTTTCATCAGCCCTCAAGGTAAACATCTTCTTAAAATTCTACC
>NW_019776002.1:558803-622179 GCF_001039355.2 Lingula anatina | reverse complement strand
ACCTTAACTGTGGCCTCAGTTATTGTCTAGATATCCACCTGAGGAGTAACAAGATGGTATCGGTGAGAGACGGTGCCTACAGCTGGTTTGATACCAGTAAGGTCGTGGAGGGCTTCACACCAACTCCTGGATTAAAGGTATGGCTTTACAACATGTGCAGAACTGTTGGAAGCACTTATTTTGCCTTGGAAAGAGGAACACACCATGAAATATGATTATGCTGTAGTAAAATTTCCAGACTTCTTTTAATTTTAATATTTTGTTCTAAGCCCCCTAAACATCCTCATTCATATCAAGACAGCATTTTAACTCAAAGCTGTACATTGTGTTCACAGACATTCCTCAACCACTTTGTTGAAGAGGGCGTTCCATCAGGTATGTCCCGCAGAAGGTCCACCACGGAGGACGACAACCCACCATCGCCTGTTGGCATGGACTCCATGGAGACATTCATGAACCAGCCCCAGCAGATAGGATCTCCCGTCAAGAAACAAGATGGCGGCAGTGGAGGGGGGTTGAGGTTTCCAGGACCCATGACACCCCCGTCCAACCCCCACACCCCCGCGTCTCCTAGTGGGGCAAGGCTGGGGCAGTCTGGGTACAGTGCCTCTCCAGCCGCAGCGTTCCCACTGGCATCGCCACCCTCCCTACAGATGGGGACACCGTCGCCTGGCAACGTGCTCGGCGTGTCCTCTCCTGGCAACCCTCAGCTGCATGTGCCATCTCCAGGTATGGTTTACATCATGACTTCTAATACAACTTTGTGTTACTGTACTAAGATAGTATGGTATTTTTAATGGGGCATTTATATGTAAGCATAAACTTATTGTCACCTTACTAATAAAATATAATGTCTTTTATTAATCACTCAGTATGACCAGGCTAATATGAACATGTAGCAGCGTTTATCTGTACAGGTGTTCCATAAAAAAAGAGTTGACAATTTTTCATGTTAATTTGCCCTCTACAAAAGTTGCATTTCTGTTTTCAGGTTCATTTGTTCCAGCCCCTTCTCCATCTTCCCTGGGGATCCATATGCCGTCTCCCGCCACAGCTTTCATCAGCCCTCAAGGTAAACATCTTCTTAAAATTCTACCCTCTAACCAACCCGCCACATCCATAGTACAGGGCAATAATAACAAGACACTTTGTGATTAGTTTTGCCTGATTTGTCTCAAAGATGGATGTTGTCAAATGCAAAAAATCATTTAAAGGTGATTTTAATATGTTTGCCTAAGATTGTTGTCTTTCCAGTAACTGTTGTCCACAACAATGTGAAAATTGGGCAGGAAATCACAGGAATAGATAGTTGAATATTAAAAAGTGTAAAATTGCCTCAAGACATCTATATCATGATTTCATAGCCATAAACCTGTGTAAAAGAGTCCCATGTCTGAATGATGTATTAAAATAGTTTTGTATAAAGTTTTTTTTCTTTTGGTAAATT
Organism: Lingula anatina; assembly: GCF_001039355.2. The sequence continues at coordinate 620,732 of NW_019776002.1, read as the reverse complement.
TTTAGCTATTTTTAACCTACTATTTAATACCTTGTATTCAGTACAAAACAAAGAGGATAGTGAACTTAAATAGAATGCTCTTAATGATAACCAGTGACCATCATAAATAACCAGCTAGCTGCTAATGTTGTCTGCTTACAAGTTAGACCTGGCTTTCTGACATCTAACCAGTTCATATGGTGTTTACTGCGATGTTGTCTCATGCTGTGGCTGTGTTCCCCAGATCAGTGTGACATCCCCACCACCCCCACCCCCACCCCCAGCCCCCAGCCCCTCCCCCGTGCCATGTTGTGAGGCTGCAGTCTTTGCTTTGTGACACCATAACCTGATTTATCCTGGCCCAAAGCTATTTCTGTAATCACCTGAAACGTGTAAACTATTGGAAAGTATGAGAAAAGATAATGCAGTATAAAATACTGAGCATTCCTTCCCCATAGATGTGCCTAACAGGTGAAAATGCATCCTAACTGCATGGCCAATGTTTTCGCCGACCCAAGATTACAGTTTGTTAAATCACGACAACAGCACAACGGATGGAATAACTTTCAGCATCCGTATTGTATTCATTAACAACTTATATAATGCAGTGGATCTTAACTGTGCATGGTGTAATGTGATTGCATGTTTACATTCATATAGTTTTTACCTTGCATGCTTCACCAGGCTCTTCAATGTAGACACAACCATCTCTCTCTCTCTGCTCTCTCTCTCTCAGTCCATATTGTGCAGTAGTCTTTAATCTGCTCTGGTATGGTTTATTGGAGATAAAGCCCCACCCCCCCCTGTAGGTATAGTGGCCAACTGTCTGTGCTAATGTGTAGTAGTAGTAGTAGTAGTAGTAGTAGTAGTAGTAGTAGTAGTAGTAGTAGTAGTAGTAGTAGTAGGGTTCATTCCCGTTGAAATGATTGATCTACGTAGATCGATTCAATTCCGCTGGTTCTCTCCCTGAACGTAATCAGTTCAACAGGCCTCCTCGTGTTTCAAACGCACTTGTATAATCACCAGCTTTTCTTTATTCTTCTCAACACCAGAAAGAGGCTTGTTCATCTGCTTAACTGATTGCATTCAGCCAGAGTCCCCACGTAGTTGGAGCAACCTCCATAGACGGATAGTTTCAATGTGAATGAGCCCCTAGTAGTAGTGGGTGGGCGGGACATGTAGGCTGTGTCTCCATTGCTGTCATCTCCTCTCTAACCATGTTGATGGTTTATTCCTCTCTGGTCTAACCACAGGCATGCTGGAAGGTGGCTCCCCCTACCATGGCGGTGGCTTGGTCACTCCGTCCCCTGGTCCACGGAACTGGCCAGGCTCTCCCTCGCCAGCGTCCAGGCATGGGACGGCTCATTCCCCTGGGGCTGGCCACCAGGCTTTGCACTCGCCTCCTAACAGGGACCTGGGTATGTGATTAACACTATGGTAGACTGGGGGTGGGGTGAGAGGGAGGGGGGGGGTGAGGGGGGCAGGTAGGTGCACTGTACACAAGGACCTGGGTATGTCATTAATACTACCACAGATTTGGGGAGTTGAAGGGGGGGGGGGGCACATAGCACTGTGAACACGTTCTCTTCTATTTTCTATGTATTATATTATTAATTACTACTGCATTGTGCTCTCAAACCTGTGGGGGAAACGAGGAATGTCCTGTCTAGCACTGTCCACACTGAATGGAGATTAAGATTGCTTGAAAATGTTTCCTGAAATAAACTTGTTCAACTGTTTTAAATTATTTTGATTAAAAAATCATTTGACTGACTTTTTCTATAACTCTTTTCTTTGTGACTATTTGTTGTAATAGCTGTTGATAATTATAAGACATCTCCAACTCCTGTATTACAGTGATGAGTCCACCGTCAAGGATGTTACCCCAGAGGTCCTGGGCCGCCTCCATACCCACCCTGTTGACCCATGAGGCCTTGAACAAACTGCTGACCCCAACGTCCACTCCTGGTCAAGGTCCTGGGCTGGGCTTCCTCCCCTGCTGTCCACTGCAGAGATTCCTGGGCTGTGTGTTTCTGAAGAGAAGTCTGCAGAGAATTGTTCAGACTGATGACGCTGTGAGTTCTCAGGACTGAAGTCTGCTACTAAAGATAATTGATATTATTTTGTTTCATTATTTTCGTATATTGTATCATTTCATAATTTGCTGTCATATGTTATAGCAGTAACTGGTTTCTGTTGTTTATCGTACAGTTTAGAATCAAAGGTGACTGATATATTTTGTTTACCACTATTCTACATAACCATAAAAAATGATGATAAATTCAAATTTTAAGTCCTAATTGATGAGAGAGGACTTCCTTTATACGTGTGTCAGATACTTGGACAATCCCCACACAGTCAGTACATTAGTTCAGTGAAGTGTGTTATTCTCTTGCTATCAGCTGCAGCACATTCCCCCCACTGAGCCTGGAGTGGTTATGTTTAAGAGTGACAGCATGCAGTTCAGGGTGGCACTAAACCCAAACACACAGCAGGTGCTCCAGATGAAGATCACGCCTTCTATAGGTAGGTACTCGTACACAGAAGTCAATTAAGTGTGTGTGTGTGTGTGTGTGTGTGTGTGTGTGTGTGTGTGTGTGTGAACCCCAACACATAGCAGGTGCTCCAGATGAAGAGCACACCTTCTATAGGTAGGTACTCATACACAGAAGTCACCAATGTGTGTGTTTGTGTGTGTGTGTGTATATAAATGCTATACACCTACTTGATACTCACTTTTCCTCTAATGTTTCCAGACCAGTGGAGTCATGATGAGCTGCAGGTGCTGGAGAGGTTCTTTGAAGTACGTGTCACATGTCCTCCATACAAACTGTATGCTGTCACCGCCTTCACTAAACTGCTGGCTGCTCCACCAAGAATACTCAAAGACTGTGTACAACTCATGAGACTGGAACTGGTAGGTTATACTAGCAATTTATTTATTTATTTATTTATTTATTTATTTATTTATTTATTTATTTATTTATTTTTACAGTATGGCAGGCACTTTTTATTGTCAAAAACTTTGCAGGACAGAAAATGCTTGCATCAGATTTTCTAATTAACCAACACCTGTCCCAGAGTCCACCATTTGTAGTCCTCATCTACTGGATAGCAAACTTCTTTAAACATTCTTATACCATGAATGGATTATCTGTTAATCTTCCAGATGCCAGACCGTAGTTTCAAGTGGGGTGTCCACTGGTGTTTGACCAGTGCGGCCAGTTCATCCCCAATTGTGGCTGGGGCACCTGCTGTCCTCATCAAGGGAAACAAGATGTTGTTCATGGTGAGTTGGAAGCTCAGAAATGGCAGGTTTTTTATGGGATGTAGTTATGTGATGTTAAGTGTAACATCATTGTTGGTGTTTCTAATATTTATGTGTATATCACCTTTCTCACTTTCAAAATGGTTTTCAAGGAAACGTGTGTGCCTATGTGTGTCACAACCAGTTTGTTGATGTGAGAGGTGTTTTCAGTTTTAATCTCTGACAAAAGTTATTGTTTCTTTCCTAAGCAGTTTATATATGAATAAAGACCTCATATTAAGATAAGACCGAAAAAAAACATTAGTAAAAATTGTCCATTTTTCCAGATCCAGTTGACGCGTATGTCTGCCCCGCCCACCCCCGGGGGTAGTGACCAGCAGAGTATCGTGATTCCTATCTTGTATGACATCAACACTAACATCACCAGTATGGTGGACCAGTCCAGGAACCAGCCCCAGGGGTCCAGCCCCCAGGCCATGGCCGTCATGAACATGCTGAAACGTTTCACAGAATATCATGCTAACTCTGCCGAGTGCTCCATATTCCCTGCTGTTAGGGAACTGATGGCTAACTTGATACTGCCGGTTTAAACAGACACTGCTTCGATAACTTATTATTAAAACAAGGAGACAGTAAATCCTCCTAGGACTGACAGAGAGAGGTCCATTGACTGCTATGTGCAGTTGAAGTGACTTTGAAAGAACTGGTTTTTGTCACAGTTATCAATAAAGTCACATAACACATTTTACTAGTCAGCAATTCTGATCTTCATACGTGTCACATTCACAGATCCTGTATGTATGTAATCGCTAGTTACAAAACACTTATGCCTAATGCATTGTTTACAGTACTGTTTTATAATAAATTCATATATAAGTGCATCACATTAGGTCTTTTTGTTTTTCTGGTATTTTTTAAGTGCAAACTGTATTATATGTTGTCTTATTTTTTTATTTTTTATTATTTTTTAAGAGAAGAGGATGTCCTAAGTAGTTGCACTCCATGGAAGGTGCTGGAAGTTGACTTGATTCCCTTGGTACTGTGCCTTTTCACAGGTGTTGCATTCATATAAATGCAACAAAATCCAAATTTATCAACATTTTCTACTGATTAGTGCTAACCAGTGAAGAGGAGATTTTAAATCTGACTTACTTTCATAGTCAAATGGAGGAATAAAGATATTAGATTTAGTGCTCCAAAAACTGCTGACTTCGATAAGATTTGTGGTTAAGATATGTATTACTTCTGAAAAGTGAGTGTCCACTTTGTCAGTGCTAAGGCATAAATGTTGAAATATTGTATTATTTACTTTATTTGCTGTGTGCTTTATTATTCAATATGGAATGGCTCATACATTTATTATATTGAGGCAAAAAAGTGCTAATTAGTACTAAATAATAATAGTACTCTATATACTATATAATTTGCAGCTCATGTGAGTTAATGACCTCCAGTATCTGTTCCATTAGTAAACTCACCACACCATGCGACTACAGGGAAATAACTTGTTTGGTGTTGCTTGAAAATTGCCTCCATGCAATATTACATCCATTTTTGTTATGATCACTATTTACTTAGTACAGACAACACAGGCCAGTTCTCTGCCATCCACATATGGTGGACAGGGGAGAGAGCCACATTTAGCCTCAGCAATGTAGAACAAGGCTCCGTTCTTACTTTTATAGCTCCCAGGCACCACTTCTGGCGCTGCATCCAGACAGACAAACTCTGCTCCTCCACCGTCACTGTCATGGCCTGACACCAGGTAGCCATTGTACTCTGTTGTCCACCCAGCTGGACACGTCTTCTTGGCTGGTATCATCACGTGACTGGGACGTGTTTGAGCGTGGCATACAGCACAAGGGGCATCATGGTTATAGACACTTTTACCGTCAAAGATGTTTTCATTTGTGTATCCAGTTTCGTACTCCACACCGTGTATGTAAGTGCCGGAGTGCTGTCTGCCATCCATGTACCTCCCCCATTCTGGTATCTGTGGCAGACACAGATAGGTGCTGCCATGTATTTCATTGTCGTAAGAGGCTCCTCCTGCCACACCTAACGGAAAACATAAATGATGGAAGAAAATAGCAACTTATTCATATATCACAAACAATTTTAGGCAAAATGGACGTAAAATTATCTTACTGAAACAGTTGAGGATGAATTTAAGCATACCTTTGTATAAAAGCTGTGAATGAGTAGCACAAGTTGTTCTGCCCCAACGTGTATACACTGCCCCACCATGGCTGGTAGTGGCTGGTGAACCTGTAAACATACATAAATCCTAGAGAACCTCACTGTGTGCACTGTCCCAACGTGGCTGGTATTGTAGATTTGTAAATGGACATCAGCCTTGGAAGGCATTATATGCACAATTGCCTATGTTCCTGTCATCAGAACAGCCTTTCCTTTTCCATAAGAAAGACAGTATGAAAGGACAAGGTAATGCATTTTTTCCTTTTTTCTTTAGTTTGTAAATATTTAATAAATCCCAACTGTCAGATAAGATTCACTCAATTTCAACAGAAAAGGTGAAGTGTATAAACACCAGACAAACCTGTTTGTGGAGCGCCATTTCCAGTTCCAGTGTTGGCTTCAAACTGTTCAGTGTCAGAGGTCCTGGGTTCACTTTGGCTCCAGATGGACCCTTGGGAATTTGGAATAAAGATATAAAATATATTGGTAATGCCTTACATAAAAGAACCCATACTGTTTTTTTTTTTTTTTTTTTCAATTTATGTAAGGATATAAATCTACATACTATTCCACTACTTAGGTTTGGCTCACTTGGTTTTATTTGTTCTAAACATGAACCCATATATTTCAAAAGTTCATCTTATGGAAAATTTTACTTATGAAATGTGAGGCTTTTCCATGGCATAAGAAGTCTGAAAGGGTAAAATGGCTACTTTTATGTACATTTATTGCCCTCATGCTCAGATTATTCACTTCCAATTTTTGATGTTTTAAGTATTTCATTTTTTTTTATGAACATATAGTGGCACTTTCATGTAATTTCCACCATATTATTGCACTTTTAAGCTACCAGCCATGCCATGCCTTACCTGTATTCCACCTTTGCCATCTCCCCCCATAAATCCCCCAGACAATCCCTGTGGTCCCTGAGGACTGATCCCTGATGAGTTGCCAACTAAAAAAATATTTTTGATAAAAAGTAGATTTCAGCATAGTTACTAGCTCATTCTTTGTGGTCTCGATGTCTTATGTTATGTTGGGAGTTTTATAAAGTAAAATTTTCCTAAATGGGTGTTACTTTGTACAGAAATTGCACCATTCATGCTGAGAAAAATACACAAAATATTCACATAAAAATTCTTGCTGAATTATATTTAATATTAAACTGTTAGCAATATTTTAATATTTAAAAAAAGCAGGCCTACTGTTAGCTTTTAAAGGTGTCTTATATCCAAACAGCCTCATGAATTCCTTCACACTGTCTAATGTTATAACTGGTTGCTGTGAATAAATAAGAAGTTTTATTTATCAAATGGAAATAAAACTGCTCACTCAAGAGATAAGTATTGCATTTATATATTATTATTATATTGGTCATGTATGATGTCACTGCAGCTTTCACTAAATACTTAAAAGTTATGCATGTAATTATGTATTACTACCTACCATTATTACTACAGTAACAAGCATAAGGTTTGGATCTCGTAAAACCTGCAGCAAAAATTGCTCATTTTTTCAAGTACAGAAGAAGAAAGAGGTAGGAAAAAACATCTTATCTACGACTTACACGCCTGTTTAGCTTTTATTTACCTGAATTCCGTCTCTACCGTCCTTCCCATCTTTACCGTCCTTTCCATCCCTGCCATCTCTCCCTGGGGGTCCCTGGGGTCCCTGCTTACACTCTGACCTGCCTGATCTCACCGCTAAAACACGAGACATCGCTCTGGTTTAAGGTATGAAGTGCACGGGGTTTTATCATGGAGAAACCATCAGCTACATATGCCGGTTCCAAGAACTCTGGCGTTTAGCCCCTTTAGCTAAATTTATTGTGCTACAATACGTGACCCCCTCTGGGGCTTACCAATATCTTATTTTAACATTTCAGGGTAATGGCAGAAAAAAAAACAAAATTCTTACAGCTTTCCTGCTGTGTTTGACTCTTGGAAATGAAATGGCTTCCACCGTGAAGGTTTGTTGCGTATTTCGCGGCAGTTGAGACTGTTTGTGCCTCTAGCTTCAGTTGGATGTTCACGATGTCAGACTATATTAAGGTGGAAATGAAGAACACGATCGTTATTCTGAAGGTGGATTTTTATTACAATGTTCGGAATAAACTGATTCCAATTATAACTCCGCGATGCCAGATATAAAAGTAACAGTCGTTGCCCTGCGCGATGGTGACACGATATGGCGTTTCCCGCTAAAACATATTTGTAATGAACCTTTTCATATACATATATGACGAATGTCTTAAACTTATATAATTTTGTACGCTTAATTCAAGCGTGGGCTCGAAATAGGACATTACGTTTAAGACTAACTTAGTGGATAACGCAAGCTAAATATTCCACGGTTCGTGTCAGATTTACGTAAGGTCGCGCAAAGAAAACCCAAGTCCACATAATGGTTACATATGATACACAATGTAAAAAGACAAAAATCCAAAGTAAAAAAATACCCTCAGTTGTTTGTTTTCCTGTCGGACCTTAGCAACCTCAAACTCCAGCCTTTTCAGGGATTCTATCTCTTTCTCTTGTCTGTCGAGTCGTTCGACCAATTTCATCAAGATATCGTTATTGACATTGGCATGGTGTTGTAAAATTGATGTCGCTGCTGTAATGGCAACAGCAGTTAGAATAAGAAATATACATGTAGACAGCATCGTGGTGTTGGACACTGTAAAGATTATGGCGATAAACTGTTATATTTAACTGTGTAGACCTTGCGTGGATCAACTGATGTACCTTAGCCGCGTTTCCAGACACTGTGTAGTTTACTTAAAGAGATAACACTTGAACTGTAACTTTCGTCTCCATCATATCACAGCTTGTTTGCCAGTTCGATGTGAAGCCAGCATGATAGGAAATGAAAAAGAGGAGAAAAGTTAAGTTCTTGCCTGACAATTAGTTTGGTTAAAAAATTAGGACATTTCTGTTCCTTGCTTCATGTGTTGTCAGTTGTCTGGGTGTGCAATGTGTGCTTTTCTAACTAATCGAATATTTCTTTGGATAAATTTAACTTGCTGCAAAACACAATCTACGAAAGCGTGCTCTTGCCAATTTAATCGCTTTATTTTCATTTCGAAATTTCGAGTTACTGGGTCAGTACCAAGGAATCTTGACTTAATAACTCAACAAATATTGAATTATTAACTCGAATTTTTAAAATGTAATTAAACCTAATTGACAGCAATGTGCTATAATACATATTCCCTTATTTTAACACACGATAAAATTCTGGCTTTTCTTAGCTCAAACTTTTAAGATAGCCATTTAAATAACTCTTTTGGGCTATGAATTAATGAATCGCGTAAAAAACTGTGTTTTCCATATCTACTCTCCTAGGTTTTCATGGACAAGGATGAAAGTTTGACACTAAAATGGATATCAGACTACTTCTGCCCATTTTTATACAGTTTTATTCAAAACATTCACAACATAATGTTATAGTGATGAATAACGACAGCAGTTTGAAGCTTTCGAACGTTTATTCACCGACTCTTGCTTCTTACAACTTCACAAATATTTATACTCAATTTCTCCGTACTGATCACGCATTTACTTGTTTTCTTTTCCATTGTCTTTGCGTGATTACAAAATATTTTCCATTCTCATGTTGCAAGTCACTATGCAGCATTTCCTTATTAGGTAATCCCTAAGAAACTTGTTTTCAATTAAAGATATCTAAAATATTATTTGGATTACTCATATTTGGACCTTATCCAAAACTCAGTTATCATGTGATAAATAGATGATCAAAATTATTTTATGTAATGAAATTAACCAATCACATTAACTGTTACTGACTTTGACCTTTTCCATCTTTTTCTGACACTAAAAACATGTTCTACACTTGTTGACTCTTGGAGAAACTTAACTTACACTCAATAACTCTTTGTCTTTTTACTCTTTTGATTCCGCTTTAATTGCTATCTGTAATTAGTGAAAGTGTAAGTAATTTGCTTTACAACATACACCCCTTCTTCAAAAGAATTCGTCCTCGAATTCTAAAACTTTACAACATACGCTCCTTTTTCATTTTTTCTAAAGCAAAGCAAATACTAAATAACATAAAATACTTAAATTTTCAAAAAAAAACTTAAATGATAAGGTCACATATATGTAATCAATTTAAATGTTATACGCAAGTTCATCAATTTCTGCAAAATAAAATAAAACAATAATACAATTAATGATAACTTTCGTTAAACACTTCATGTCTATCATAAAGTCAAGCAAAAATATAACTAAGAAAAGTAATTCTATATAAGTTACGTATACTTAAAATTAAAAACACATTCGACATGAAACCAAAAATATTAATTTGAATCTCTTATTATGGCTGTGAAACACTTTATTATACAGTTTTCTCTTTCGGTTGTCATTAAAACATAGTAGGAATGTGCTACGTAAGACAATAGGGTTAGCTACTCCCTGTCCAATGAACAGCAATCACCACAACGTTGCGACCCGCGCATCGTTCATGATGAAGTACATATTCATCTTCATATTTGTCCACATTGTAGCTCTCCTCTGTGATGACTATAAGAGAAACACTTGATCATATCAAATTCAATCCACGAATTTTTATAAAATTATACCGATAAATAATTAAGTCGCAAAATGTGAGGATCTTCCTTAATGCATATCATCAGTTTCATGTCATCAATATTAAAAACCAAATACACTTTTTATATAACAATAATCAGCTGTTCAAATATTGATAACCAACAATCATAAGATCAATATGTAATATGTTTTTAACATGCAGTTACATTGTAAAGTAATTAAAATAAAGCATGTTAACAAATGATCATGGTTAACACACAATAAAATGCTCATCATTATATATGATAGTACATATTGATTAAAAAAATCATAATATTTGTCAAGACTTACAAGTGTCATGTTAATTCCGTGCATCTCGCACACTCTCAATAATAATAATCTGAAATGTCTGAAATTATTGAAGTAACAATAAGAATGAATCATAAAGTCATTAATATGTTGTGATCATACACACACTTCTTATACCAAAAGTTCACTCGCAAAGATTAATGCCTTATGTTTATTTAAGACACGTGTAGCAAGTCAAGTCAAATTCACTTTGGATTGAAATTAATCTGCATTGTGATCAAATGGTTCGAACTGAATATAGAAAAGTGCACAATCATGTTTAATGCGCAAAAATGTACAATATTTGTTCTTGAATAATTTTCTGGGTTTAAAAGCTGTGAAAAGTGACAATGGGATAACTCGTTCCAAAATAACGTTTTTGTTTATCATAATGTTTATAATTGTCAAGCCATGTCAATGTTTTGACAGATGTAGTCTGTAGATACAAAAACTTAAATGAACTTGTCGAAATTATTATAGTTATTACTTCATTTTGTAATAAGAATGAATCTGTGGTCATAAGTTCCTTCGGCTTATTAATTGATTTTGTTGCGAAATTTTATGATCACTACGGTAAAGTAAGCACTATATCGTTTACGTATACTTTTTTAAGTAAAGCCACTATTAGTGCCAATTACCTGACCTTGATAAACAGACCAAATTTCATCACGAGCAATAAGCTCTGTATCCCGAATAAATATTTGAGGTGAATCATCTGTAGGAATATTTCGTCTGCTAGAATAGCATCTGCCATACAAGTATTGGTTTGCTCTTAATTGTCTCTTGTTGTTTGAGCCATGTTTAGCAATCTCAAATGATAACATATCTTTGGCAAGAAAATGAGAAAAAAAATTGTTAATATAACTGAAGAAGAGCTGATTCTGAATTTAAAGGTTCACTAAATAAATCATTGTGTTTCATGTTGAAAATATACATGGTGAACAGAAATATGCAACAAACCAAATTTAATGGATATAGCTGTGCTGTCTAATGTCAATATGACATTTCTATAGGACATTGACGATGTTTGCCCCTGGGTGGATGGTGTGAACCCATCGGTGTCTACGCTCCTGCCGCCGTCATCACCATAACTGTATCGCCGTTCCACTTGCCTCGGTAGAGCGGGGATCGATTTTTCCTCCACCACTTGTTATAGTGATGAATAACGACAGCAGTTTGAAGCTTTCGAACGTTTATTCACCGACTCTTGCTTCTTACAACTTCACAAATATTTATACTCAATTTCTCCGTACTGATCACGCATTTACTTGTTTTCTTTTCCATTGTCTTTGCGTGATTACAAAATATTTTCCATTCTCATGTTGCAAGTCACTATGCAACATTTCCTTATTAGGTAATCCCTAAGAAACTTGTTTTCAATTAAAGATATCTAAAATATTATTTGGATTACTCATATTTGGACCTTATCCAAAACTCAGTTATCATGTGATAAATAGATGATCAAAATTATTTTATGTTATGAAATTAACCAATCACATTAACTGTTACTGACTTTGACCTTTTCCATCTTTTTCTGACACTAAAAACATGTTCTACACTTGTTGACTCTTGGAGAAACTTAACTTACACTCAATAACTCTTTGTCTTTTTACTCTTTTGATTCCGCTTTAATTGCTATCTGTAATTAGTGAAAGTGTAAGTAATTTGCTTTACAACAATAACTTTTAACAAATTTTTTAATCATTAAGTAGAGCTGCAGTGACTCCTGTCTAGCTCTCTGATTCAAATGTTTTAAATACATTTTTAAAACAAAATCAAGTAAAAACGTGATTTGCACCTACGTCAAATAAGTACTGTACGCATAGTAATTCACTCTATATTAATGCGCTCCACGTCAACGAAGTTTAAATGTTGAGCTGTCAGATCTGGAGCCGGAGCAGCGGATTTGCTCTTTCACCATACTTTCCCGCGCCTCTAAACTTGTTGCTGCTTCTCACAGAAAGGTGCACTTTTAGAAAGTGCAAATCACGGGGGAATGGTTTTGCATATTATAAGACGTATTCGTAATAATAGCTAGCGTTTTCACTCTGTATGACATCATTTAATATGTCTTCATCATCGTAGTCATACCACTCTATCAATAACTCCTTCGTTGGACATTTCCTCGGATGATGCGGGTGATTTACTCTTCTCCAATATTTTGTCATTTCTGAAGCAGATAGACGATGGACAGTGATGAGAAATCGAAATCTACAGTCGCTGTAGGCATACCAGTAGGCACCGAACCCTATGTAATGACTAGCGGGTACTCCACTTTTGTTTGCACATATACCGATAAAAACATCCTCCATACGAAAGAATCTCGTCGTCTTCGATGTTTGGTAAATTGTTTTTGTTGCTGGCATTGACAAAACAAATCCTGACCCAGAACAATATGGAGGATACTTGTCTCCTGCATATTCCTCCAGCGATATCTCCCACTTCGCCGCTTTTTTCAACTTCCCTTTTCGAATTGGCGTGAGATCGCGTTCACTGTTGCCAACATAAAGCATTTTCTGTTTTTGAAGTGGGAGCGCCTTCAAGTATTTGACTAAATTCATGTAATTCACAAACATGTCGTCGTCTGTTTTCATTACAAATTTTGCTCTGCGACAAAATGTCGACGCCCACCTCAGTCCCATCACAGTTTTCACTGTCAAGTTATCGTAAGAGTCGTGGAAATCAATTTGTACCAGGTCACCATACTGTGCCTGCTCTTCTTGAAGTTTCCGTTGGGTGTTTGTGTCATTGCTCCGCCCCATGATGTAAACCGTTCTGATTTCTGTTCCATTAACAGTTTTTGTACTCCCCCACGTTCTTCTGATAAGACGGCGTCTCTTAATCCCGGTAGGTTTTGAGTTGATCAGAACTATCAAAAACAGGTCTCCTTTTGTCTCTCTTTTGCACACCTCTTTGTTATTTAATAAGTATTGATAATTCTTGGTGTGGATCCAGTCTCTTGATCGTCTGACGGCACTAATGACTGTCTTATATTGTTGGGATCGGTCATGTAGCCTGAAGAGGTATACCAATACAAATGTTATTACAAGTAAACAAGCAAAATTGAAACCTAAAAACAATGACGACGATTGCCTTCTGCTAATCATTGACACTGCTTGGAAAATTACCGTTTGGTGCCACCTTAGTCAAATCACTCACTCCAACCATAGTAAGAAATGGTGTTTTGATGTTTATCACTATCAGTGAAACAGCGTAATCCTCTCCCTCCCCCAACTTCTGTCACCTGTCAAACTCACACTGCGTGTATAACAGCATCATAATGATTTTACATGACGGAACCGGGTAAGATTCAATCCCGGATTTTCATATACCTTTAATTTAATTAATTTCTTTTATACTCTGGATAATACGGTATTAATGAGAGCATGGTCAGATTTGTTTTGGTCGTTGAAAAACAGTTAACTTGACGGAAACAGTTTAGTCGGACTTGGCTGTTCTCATCACTTGACGCCGTCATATTCTATGCTCTATAGAGAATATACATAATGATCAAATTTCTTTCTATTTTTATACAACTGCGTCAAACACCAGTGACTATCGTAAATCCTGTTGGTCGCAGTTCACGTGCATGTGTGTATACGGTGTCTGAGAGAGCAACAGGTGAGCATGGCGTTAAGCACTGTATTAAGTTGTTATATAGGCCTACTGTACAGCTTAAGGTGGGTGTCATTAGCGTCTAAATGGAGAAGCCTACTTTTCAAGGGGCTTTGAAAATTAATTCATTTTTAGGATTCTTATCAACATGCATTGTCGAAAGTCCAGATTGTTGCGTCTTTTTACATTAATTGGGATTGCTGTACTGTTTACTATTATACTGGTGTATCTTACTCACCACGTTGACCACACGGGTATTACTCAGAGACGCATTGGCCTTACGGTTTTTCAAAGCACCAACAAAACAGAAGATCACTTGAATTTCGGAGAAAACAGACTGTGGATACACACAAGACCTTACCAATACTTAATGAATATTGAAAAGGTGTGCGCAAAATCTAACGTAAGAGATTTGTTTTTGATAGTTTTGGTCCTTTCGAGGCCCGATGGATTTAAAAGACGTCACCTAGTCAGAACTACATGGGGGAGTCCTAAAACCGTTAATGGAACAGAAATCAGAACAGTTTACATTCTTGGGGGGAGCAATAACACAAACACCCAACAGAAACTACAAGAAGAGCAGGCACAGTATGGTGACCTGGTACAAATTGATTTCCGCGACTCTTACGATAACTTGACAGTGAAAACTGTGATGGGACTGAGGTGGGCGTCGACATTTTGTCCCAGAGCCAAATTTGTGATGAAAACAGACGACGACATGTTTGTGAATTACATGCTTTTAGTCCAGTATCTGAAGGATCTCACACCACAGGACCAAGAACTGCTTTATGCAGGTAGTATAAATGGCAACCTCCATCCAGTTCGGGTAGCAGAATATGTTTCGGAGAAGAAATGGGTAGTTCCAGTAGAGGAGTACCCGGATGAGGACTACCCGCCATACTGTTCGGGGGGAGCCTACGTGTTGTCCGGTAGAGCAGCGAAATCCATCTATGAAACCTCAAAAACAACGCCGTTTTTCAGAATGGAAGACGTCTTTGTCGGTATATGTGCAAACAAAACGAGGATATATCCAACCGACTACATCGGGTTCAGTTCCAGCTGGTTCGCTTATAGCGACTGCAGGTTTCGTTTTCTCATTACTGCCCATGATAGTTCTGTCAAAAATTTCATCAAAAATGTTTGGAAAAGAGTTAACAGCGAACGTAAACCTAAAAAATGCCCAACAAAGGAATTATTGATAGAATGGTACGACTACGACGATGACTATATCTTATACAATGTCAGACAATGGGAAAATGCCTCCTATTATTACGATTACACATTGTAGAAAATGTTTGTCTCATGTTTTCAGTTTGTCCTCTTATGTGGTACTAGATATATTTATAAATTATAAATTGTATTGCATTGTATAAAACACAAGGTGGATTGACATCGTTCCAATCCAAAGTATTAAAGAAGGTGTCCTTCTTTTGTCTTTCAAACATGTATTTGTATCGGGTTGTTAAAGAATAAAACAATTTTTTTAAAATCATGAACACTGCTAGATGCGGAATGTTTTGGAAGCAACCCCTCCTGTAAGCCTGTAAAGGGAAGTATTATAAGATAAACGAGACTGTGAAAGGTACAGGTGTCTTTGGGGCGTGGGAGAAGATTACGGTCACATACCTGTAGGCGGGGCCACGGAGGAAGTGGGGGCCTTATAGCCTACGTGATGCGTTTGAAAATGTTAGTCGAAAAATACTGCAAAGCTACTTAGGTATTTTTCCTTATCATTCAGACGAACTTATAAATGGTAAAACCTCTCAAATAAAAATACCTAATGTCTAAAAAATTGGCGGTCTTAATGTACGGTCACAGAACTAGCTTATTTCATTTGAAATGGTATTTAAAAAAAGGCAAATCAAAGTACATCGACGGACCGAGCAATGGTTCTTGATTAGGATATTTTTTTCTCGAGCGAAGTTAAAAATAGCACGAGATTCTGGGGTAGAATAGGCCGTCTTTTAAACTTGAAAAAAGACTCGCTCTCCATATTTGTTATTCTCTCTCACTCTATTGTCCAGCCAATCTACCAGTTTTACAAAGAAAATATTTAAAAACAGTTTTCTTTGCACTGAAATAAAAATACACGCTTGAAGAAAAGTAATTAGGTACATTGAATACCACGCGTCATTATATTAAATTAATTTGTTCAGATGAATTATAAATAAGTATAGTAAAAACGGTTAAACGGTTCTGTATAAAAGAAGAAAAAAATGAAATCCTATAGCCGGAAAATTTATTGAATTTTAGTCATTGTAAGAGGGTTAGTATCTTGTTAGAGATATGAGGGTACATGTACATATGGTAACGCAGAAATAAATTAAAATTAATATTCTCAAATTATAGCCTATCAAATAATCGACATTTATAGGCTCATATTTTACATTTTTACAGCTACCCCTTGTTAAGATCCATTTCCATAGTAAAAGCGTATAATTTACACTTAAAGTTAATGTAAACCGACGTCATCCTTTTATGCTATCTAAAGAATTTAAACGCGTTCCTATTTCTCTGCTTAGGCGCGCTAGCGTGTCACCAGATACCGCAGACTGGCCTCTTTTATTGTACAGCGCGGCTGCCGTCACCGAGCGTTAATAAAATCTGTTCAGTGGTTGAAGATAACTGTGGATCCATGAGGTAAGTACCACATATGATATTACATCTGGGCTTCCTCGTGTCTCAGCTCAAGCCGGTGTGACAGGGATGGAAGTCCGCTAGGAACCGCGTACTCCGTTCCCCATGCTTTGCACAGGTGATATTCGCCCCATATACTAACCCCAATTCCAACTAACCCTAACCCGTACTTATCATAGGGGACCCAGGACGTCCATTCCTGTCACACCGGTGTTGACAGTGCTAAAGTTGTTGAAGCTTGAACTGCACCTTAGTGTAGACCTACTCCCGCCAGGTGGCGTAGGTTTTGTACCCGCAGTTCCGGAAAGGCTTCCGGTAAATTCACAACAGAACTTCACAGTACAAGCGCGACATTCAGAATTGCATAACATTCAGAATTGCATATCAATTGTTTGCTTTCTGGAATCTGGGGAGTTTCTCTTTACAAACGTTACAAACGTTACGCATATTTATATTACGGCCAGGATAGTTATGGCCTTGCGTAATTAGTGAATACTCGTAATATGCTACGTTCCGCGCACCGTAGAGTGCTGTGTATATCTGATCATCTTGTTTCAAAGCAATTTCTTTGTTATCCATGTAGCCACGCATCTCAAGTGAAGCGTCTCTCATTCCTACCGAGTATGGAGGCTTCTCCGACGGTTGGCATTTTAAGTAAGTATCTTGTGAAATTTTACCCGATTCCCTCCTACTAGTAGGGTGCCCTGTGTCCCCATACAGGTAGATTAAGTTCCAAGGAACCTCTGGCACAAGTACAGTGGACTTGTTATTTACAAGGCCCACTGTACTAGCACATTAATTCATCTTGGCTGAAGAAAATACAAATTATTTACCATGTTTTTACCAGTTTTATCACTGCTCTAGTTCCAAACACAGGTAATGAATTTGTGAATTTATTCAGATATTTATTTAGCCTAAAATAAAATTCAATGTACAGTTTAGCCAGTTAAATTTAGTATAACAGTTAAATATCTCAGTAACACTATTTATTAACACTATTTCAGTGTTATTTGTATGATTTGAAGATTTGACATTGGTTGCCCTTGTATAAATTTGTTTATTATTATATATTATTATTATTATTATTATTATTATTATTATTATTATTTTGCAGTTATTGGTGATGAAATCCTGAAAGGGCAAACTCAAGACACCAATTCACATTTTCTTTGCAAAAGACTGTTTTCACTTGGTGTCAAAGTCAAAAAGGTAAGAAATTGGAATGAGTTTGACTACATGTATCAGGAATTAATGGCTCTTCTTAGTTACAGGTGCTTAAGATACATGCAACAAGAAAATTACTCTATAGTCAGTAAAGCTAACGCTGCATAAAGATTGACAATTAAGCCACTTGCGGGGCAAACTTTTAAAGCAACATTACTGTCCAAACCTGTTGTCCTTCTGCCAAATGAAATCTGTATTTTTTCATTGATGTGTTTTTGGCTTGTTATGCAGATAACGACAGTTGGAGATGAGCTTGATGAAATAGCCAATGCTGTGAAGCAGTTTTCTGCTGCCTACACTCACGTCATCACCTCGGGGGGCATAGGGCCAACACATGACGACCGCACATTTGAAGGTGATTTATATGATTAAACAAAGTCAACGGGATACCATTATTTTAGGATAATACTAGGATAATATATTTTGATGCACTTTATATAACCAGTTGTGATATTTAATTAAACACTTAGTGATATTTATTTTTTGTTCCTTCCCTAATGAAAAAGTCCTATAGGATCCTATTAGATCCTAAGGGAAATTGGGCCAATTTCCTATAGGATCTTATAGGATCCTTTAGGATTTTTTTGTAAGGGTTAGTGGAACCTCAACCTTATGGCTTAAATAAATGGATCTGCTTATTTCTACAGCTGTAGCCAAGGCCTTTGGTGAAAGTGTGGAGCCGCATCCTGAACTGGTAGCA
Organism: Lingula anatina; assembly: GCF_001039355.2. The sequence continues at coordinate 602,215 of NW_019776002.1, read as the reverse complement.
TTATGTCAGCATTACTTTGGTACAGATGACCTCAAGTCCCCTAAGCTGAAGTTAGCACATGTAAGTCAGCTAGTTAGCTAAGCTGAAGTTGGCTCATGTAAGTCTGGAAAGCAATGTTTCATTGTTTTCTTTGAAGTGATTTTGCCACTGTAGGCACAATGTCATATTTCTGGTTTCAAATATTTAAGTATTTTCAAATTTCTTTTAACAAATACCATTGTCACAGTCATAGTTTCTTTTTTCACAGTACAATAGGCTCATGATGACATTATTATCAAGGAAGACACTTAATGTGACAAGCTAATCATGATGTAATGTTGTTGATTTATTTTTAGATTCCAAAGTCAGCTAAACTTCAGTATGGTTCAGATCCGGCTACTGGCCAGAAGACCAAGTATCCTCTTGTATCCATACACAATGTGTACATGTTTCCTGGAGTTCCCTCCTTGATGGAGAGGGCTTTTGTCATGTTAGAGGTAACTTAGATTGCCAGGGATTGTGTTTGGTTTTCTTTGAATTATAGATTTTGAAAATCCTCAAGACAATTTAACATTATAAATTTGTCAGTTGAAGCCTATTGTAATGTCTGACATCTACACAGTAAGATTTGACATTTTTCAGGATTAATATTCATTATTCACACATTCCAGGGACTTTTCCACAATCCTGACTCCAGTGTTTACACTAAAGAGCTGTACATTAATATGGACGAATTTAGCATTGCTGATGCATTTAACAAAGTTGACGAGAGATACAGAGATACTGTGATTTTAGGATCATATCCAGATTTTCACAATAGGTAAATATTATTTATGTCTTATAGTAGGTGTATAGCTGATGTAATTAAATATCTGGACTATTTCAGACATCTGGATATTGGTAGAAAATATTTTACTAGTTTTCAAGTCATTCATGTCATTTTTCATTCTAAATCCTGTTCAGTTTTTCTCAAAGGATATGATGTTATTTAGTTATTACAAGGTGAAGGTTACACTTGAGGCCACAGATAAAGGGAAACTTGATGAAGCAACTTATTTTCTACAAGGATTATTACCAAAAGGTATGCTTATCTGTACTACATAGATTCTCTTTAGATACTGAGGTCTGTCAACTGGTCTTATTTCATACACATGTTCATGATTGCATGTTTTATCAAACATTTAAAAGGGATTTATTTTTCATTTCTTATGTCAGTGTTATCACATAGGGCAATTCTCAGGAGAAGTAAATGTTGTCTTGAATAATTATTCCTTACATTATAAAGGTGGTTGATATAATGTTTCTTCCTTGATGGCATTAACTAGAATGTTTCACTTGAAGGTAAAGCATGTCAACTTTTTAATCACTGACCTTCCACAAGTTCGTGTTTCTTTTTTTAAAAAAATCTCAGATATCCAGTGATTGTTTTCCATTTCAGAGGCCCTAGTGAAGTATGAGAAAGATCCCCTCAGTCATGCTGTTGAAGAAGTATATAGCCAAGCTGAGACATGGCCAACAGTTAAATCATCTCTCAGGGTCTTAGAGGAATGTTTAGAAAAATATAGGTAAATTTTGTTGGATCATTTGATAAGCTGTTCATCTCTGAAACTTGTGATGTTTGAAAAATGTCCATCAGCATTAAAAGCAATTATTAACCATTATTTTATTCATAAGTAACATATAAGAAGGTATTGATGTATGACATCTTGTTTTAGTTTAGATGAGGTATGTGTTGGCTTTAATGGCGGAAAGGATTGTTCAGCATTGCTGCATCTATTCTACACTGTGGTTAAAAAGTAAGTTTAACAAAAAGATGATTGACACTTAATAGTTATACACTAGCATAGTATCTCGGAGGTTTTTTCATTCATTTGTATCCAATTAAAGAAAGAGTTTTGATTGAAGAACATTGGATTACCAACATGTTATGTGTTAAAAAGATTCAATTCAAAACTGCACAGAGTGTATAATGGCAAGTAATTAGATGAAATAAACATTTAACTAGTAAACATATTTGATTTCGTTGATCAGATTTTGCAAAGTATGTGTTTTAATACAGAAACAATCTTTCATTTCATTAGTTTATGTACATATATTGTTTGAAAAATAAAATATTGTTTTGTGATGTTAGGAAGTATGCTGACCAAGTTGTTGATGCTCCTCTGAAAGCATTGTACATAAGAAGCAGATCCCCATTCCCAGAGGTAGAATTATTTATACAACAGGGAGTTGATAGGTAAGTTGACTGTATTTATAAAGCAATACAATCTGACAAAATCTGTTGGTCCACAAAGTCATCATCATCATCTGCTAATCACACTTGCTGTTGCTATAGGCAGCCACAACCATCTCCATCTCTGTACCCTAAAGTTTGAAAGGTACCATTTGTTTAAACTTAACCTAAACTGTGTTGCACCATATTTTCTGTCACATTTTAGACTTTCTTTTCCATTTAAGTTTTATAACTGCTAGTTTTCCTACTTCACTCATGGTATATATAGATTTCAAAAACCTCTCAAAAATCTCTGGGGTGATCAAATCGCCTGAGTTTGCTATATTATTCACTGAAAATCCTTACTGTTTACATACTCTAACACCCCATTTCCATAGATTAGATCGACCTACTTTAGATCGACTTAACTCCCTGGGGGTTCACGCTAAATAGCTGTCAGCCGGGCGGACACGAAAGTTAATTACCCCCTTACTGCTTGTAGTAGGCGGGATGGACATTTAAGTCGGATTATCTGAAAGTAATCTAGTGAGACTCCCCGCAGGGATAGATCGATCTAAAATCTATGGGAATAGAGCCTAACAGAGCTTTTTTTAGTCTTTCTATAAGAAAGTACTTAAAAGACATTTTTACACATCCTTCAGTCAAATTATATATTTTTCTCATTTGTTTTATGCACTTTCTGAAATGCCTTTCTTTCAGGTATGGTTTACAGTTATTAAGATATGATGGAAGGATAAAGGAATGTTTGGGGGAACTTAAGAAAGATTGTCCACATATTAAAGCTGTTGTCATGGGAACTAGGAGAACAGATCCTTACTCAGGTACAAATATCTTCATTTGAGCTAAAATAATGGTCAGATAGAACTTTTTAAAAAAATAATTTTGCAGTTGGCAATGGATGTTCTCAGCAGTAAACTTTTGACTTAGCTAAAAAGTCACACAGGTCATTTGAGTATTGAAAATGATTTGATGATTCTGCTCTCATCTCTTTCAGTTCAGTTAGAAGCCTTCAGTATGACTGATCCAGACTGGCCACAATTTATGAGAGTAAATCCCATTTTGGATTGGTCTTATCACGATATTTGGAGGTTTCTCAGGGGTTTGAACCTACCTTATTGTTCCCTGTATGATATAGGGTAAGTTTCCTTCACCAAAATTCCAAATATGAAACTGAAATTCACTTACTTGATGTTATTGCAGGTAAATACATAAAACAGACTTTTTACATATTGATGTGACCAAAATAAAGGCTTTTGAAATTATCAAAAGAAAATAACAAATGTATTTATCCAATCTTTTAAAAAGTTTTTATTCTTATTTGATATTACAGGTATACGTCATTAGGAAGCATGGAGAACACCCACCCTAATCCAGCACTCAGATACATTGACCAGTTTGGACTTGCAAAATACAGACCAGCATATGAATTAGAGCAGGGAGATCTTGAGAGATCAGGGAGAAACTGAAATTTTAAACATCTTTTGACTGATTTGGGTATTGAAACAATGGAGCACAAAATATAAATTTTAATAATTTTATTCAAAAATTATGTAAGAGTTCTGTACACAAACTGTTTTTGTCATGACCATTCTGGAAATGTATTAGTCTGATAAATGTTTACTATCAGATTGTGAAGGTGAACTTGGAATGATACTACCTTTCTTAATTACAAGCATATACATACTCAGTATATATGTTGTAACTTTTTATTCAAGATGTTATAATTGGAAAATAAAAAGGAAGTGAAATAATGTGTGGTGTGTTAATGCCTCATATTAGCTCTTTTAATCATTCAAGTAAAGGGATGAATGAAATGTTGACACATGTAAAGATATTATTAAAAATGCAAATTATTCATATATGATAATAGTTCACTCATTAGCAAACTAATAAAGTCCTATATGGGGTGTTGTGAGGCCTTGGAAATATTTTTTTCTAATATTTATCAAATTATTATTATTATTATTAATTTTATTTATTTATTTATGTTTTTTTGGGGGGCGTCCGTGGAAATGACAAATGTCTTGAAAAAAATGTGAAGGACTCGTAAATGGATTTTTAAAATATCGTTCCTTGAACGAAGGTGAATTCAAAAATACTGGAGTGCACATTGCTCTGAATTCAGCTGTTGTTTTGAAAAAAAAAAAAACTACGTGTTATTGTACTAAAGCGTGTCAAGGGCGTCTTCATAATGTGCAACAGGTGCGTTGGCTGTTTTCGTTAATCCTATTGGCCAGCTGCACGACTTCACTATCCAATCAAGTTTCACAGTATTGACAGAGCGTCATGGCGTCGAGAGGTGAGTTTCGTTTTGGACCGGCGTTTAGTTTTAGTTATACATTTTAAAAGTTAAAACTTCGTGTTTGTGCTACAAAAGAACATGTAAACAATTTGTAGAATCTAACTATGCATGTAAAAAAGCCTGTCATTTAACATAAAAATATCCCCGGCAAAAGTAACGACGCACTGACACGTGGGTCAAAGTCCAACTTGTGCTCTGACATGTCAGTTCTCTCAAGTCGATGTATAACTCGAAGGGGGGGGGGGGGGTAAGTCCTTTTAGCGCGCCTTGTCAAGAGTCAAACATCGTAAGGAATAGTTCTATGAATAGTTCTATGACTATGAATTCATGTCCAAACTTCAGCATTCTGAATGGTGGCTCCATGGCTCTGCTGGAGGGGGGGGGGGGGGGATACTTTTTGTGACTCGGTGTGCTCGGCAAACAAAACACATAGTGACTGTAGTCGGTGGACCTCGTGCTAAACAGCAGTTTTATATGTAGGGATAACGGATGGGAAATAGCTTGCCAGTTTGGTTTGTGAAGTTTCATTAATTAACCGTTTATATGGTTTGGAGGGAGAAAGTGCTTCAAATATGATTGTACATGTAGTTTTTCATATTATTACAATAAAACCTTAGATATTTGTACGGGGCCGTAGCGATAACCCGAAGGTTCAATAGTCCGAAGGTTCATTGGTCCGAATGTTCACTATAAAACCTTCGGACCAATGAACCCTTGATTAAAAAATTGATGAAAATGTTACCACTTTTCGGACCAATGAACCTTCGGACCAATGAACCTTCGGACTATCGAGACGCCCCCATTTGTACATGCAGGTTTGTCAAATACAGGCCCTGCCATTTTATTGATTTCATTTTATTTTAATTATTATTTGTTTAATATACATTATTATTAATTATTTAATTTTTTTTTTTTGGGGGGGGGGAGGGAGGGAGGGGTAGTACACACAGTACAGGTACCTGCTGGCAAATGGTCAGTTACTGCCCCCCAAAAAATAAACTTAAAATCATATACAGATTAAAATAAATATATGCATATCTAACTCTATCCATTAGTGTGTGAGTGTATGTGTGTACCCAAATAATTTTTTTGAATTGTTAACACACTACGTGCTTATTTACAGCTGTGTTCATCGTTGCTGCTAAGCGTACTGCATTCGGAACTTTTGGTGGAAAACTGAAAAATAAGACAGCAACAGACTTATGTGAAATAGCAGCTGCGGGAGCCTTGCATGCTGGCAATGTACATGCAGAAGCTGTAGATTCTGTCATTGTAGGGAATGTTTGTGCTGTGAGTTCTCTTTCCTTTCAGCTTTTATTTTTAAAGTCAAAATTTAAAGTTGGTTCTTAATGTCATTCTTTAGATATGCATCTACAGTTTTGTGCAGAGAAGATGCCATTACGGATACGCTTACTTCAAAAACGATTAACTTGTCTTACGTACGCCCCTTAAGAGGACAAAAGAATTGTGTGAAAATCCGTAGGCTAAAGGACAATGCCGACTTACGTACATCTTACTCACNACTGACTATGGATTTTTCATACTCTTCTGTTGTGCGTGGGTTTCACGTTTATAGATTTTACTGGAAACCAGTTATCGGTGAAACACCGATAGTGGATGTTGATGATCCAGTCGGCCGGCAGAAGTTAAGAAATGATAATAAACAGTAAAGCCCCCTTTACACTGGACGGCGTCCTCTCTGCGTCCAGCAGTACGACCCCATTTGAGAGTTAAAAAATTATAATACTTTACGTGCCGGCAACTTGCTGTTCATTGAGCATTCATTCTGATACAAAATCCATGCTCGTGCCTCCTTATTAAGACCACAGCGTTGCCAAATTTCATGGTCGCAGAGGGGACGCAGAAAGGACGCCGTCCAGTGTAAAGGGGGTATAAGTAATTTATGTGTACTGATGCTTTCAATAATTTCTAAATAACAATAGGGTTTTAAAACTAGCCTGCAGCTGCCGGCAGGCAGGTTGAGTCCTTCTATCGTCTCATTCAAAAACAGCACATATACATGATAACAATCTCTCCTGTCAAGTGGCAGTTCCTTTGTTTGGTACTAGGTTCAGATTATTTCACGTGTACTATGTGTGTGAAAGAGGAAAGTCAGAATTAGCAATGAACGAAATGTACCTCTAGATCTGTTTACCTCTTGAACCCCCCCACACCCAAACAGGTCTGGAAAATCCACCCTGCTCTACAGAGGTTTTATAAGCAAATTTTAAGTACAGAAAGAACATTATCTACATATCTAAGGTTAATAATAATAATAATCTAAGAATAATAATCTTTATTGAGATATTGCAACCACGAGGGTTGAAGTTATATATATATATATTTATTTAATTCCCAAATTCAAATGAGGCCTGGTTATTTTGACACTGCTGCACACTATAAGTTGTCGCTCTCACCTCCCTGGGGAGGATACAGCACTAGTGCACTAGGATACAACACTAGAGCTGATTTGGTCTTAAAGTGCAGTTTTAGATCACAAATAATCTTACACGGTCTCAATCATTACAGCAGTGGTCTTGAAATGGACTGAAACTGCTTTTAAGATAAAAATGATCTAACATCTATTTACGTGGTCATGCAATTTCCTCCGGGCTTAAGTAACCTTTATTCCTACACCTCTAAAACTACTGAACAGGGGCACAAGATACATGTAATAGTAATTCAATTAAAAGGCCCAGTGTCTTTGGCACGATAACTTCCCAAATCCATATTAGGGAGTAGAAATGTTCACAGTTGCTTGATTGCTGACTGTAGAGTTTTAAACTTAATGTCAGTGGATGGTTTTATGTAAGTAAAGACAGCGTCACTCTTCCAGTCCCCCATGGCTTTAACCATGGCCAAGGGAGTACCCACTGACATCATCCAAGTGGCCCCGCCACGACGTAAACTATGCGTGTTGTATTCTGCAGAAGACAGTCCAATGTTTTGCAAGCATTTGGAGAGTCTGTGGCGGAAGGATGCTTGCGTTAATGCTACATGTCCCATTGAAGCACCAGCTACTGAGAATAGGGGTGCAGTACTAGAAGCCGTGAGTTGGGTTCCTAGGAATCTCAGTAGTGCGGATGTAGGGCACAGGACGGAATTGTCCACGTAGGGGAGCGCGACTGTGTGAGGCCTGGCTCCATATTGGTTTGTCTTAGACTTCCTAATGCGCAGGATGCAACCTTGGGGTGTGATAGACATATCTTCCCTGAGGATAGACAGCCCCTGTGTCGGCCTGAGATTTAACAGTGAAATTGCTCACCCTCAGTAGACCAAAGAAAGCTGTAAGACAGGCTGCCCATAGCTGTAAATCTGAGATACAACTTAAGTTCAAAATTTTGTGGATTTTATAGAGGTGGTGAGGCAGCAGCGGCGCTTTCTGTTTGTCGGGGTCCCCTTTGTGCCTTTTAATGCCTCCTAGCACTGACTTGAGTTCCCATGAGATCAGTGGATTTTCCAGGCCGAAGTCCAAGTGAAGTATGCGCACAATATTTAAGTACTGTCTTACTGTGGAAGTGGCGCATGAGCGTGCCAGATAAGCTGCATAACGGCACAAGTTTAACTGTGATACTGGCACTGGAGAGCAGTTAATAGCGACACAGAATTGAACGTAAGCCTTTAGGTGAGCTCTATAGGTGGATTTTGTTGATGCAGCAAATAATTGCGACCTCCAGTAAGCCACCTCGGTATCCAGGTCTTTGCACAATTGAGATTCTCCTCCTCCTGTGAAAAAAGAAATAAGAGTGAGTTTCTAGTCATATGCTTGCTCATGTCGTAGAGTGGCGGAGTTCTGCTAGCACTTATATACCAGGCATGCATTACTGAGAGAAATTCGCTCATTTTACCAGGTTCATTTAAACGTGATATCATGTCAGCTATGTAATTGTCACATCCGGCTAAGTGTTTTGCTTCTATTGCCATGTTATGCTGTAATGCTAGAAAAGACAGTTCCTTTAGTAAGTTATTGCAGCATGTATTAGGTGATGCTCCTTTGTTAAGGATACTCATAGCAACTTTGCTATCCGTATGTACGAGGACACGCTTATTTCTCCAGAGGTTGCCCCAACGATGGGCTGCTAGAACTATCGCTGCGAGTTCTTTCACATTTATGTGCTGGACGCTGAGTGCGGCGCTGTCCGATTGCCAATGTGTGTAGAACCAGTCGCCGTGGAGGAAGGCTCCGCCCGCAGTGCTGCTGGAATCCGTGTACACATGACATATTTCCCTTGTATCCCAAATCAGACGCGTGTTATTACCCGTGTTAAGCCATGTAGTCCACCATTGTAAGTCCTGATCAATTGGATTCAATCTGCATTTATGTGCAGGGTGTTTTAAGGTTGCAATGACATTGAAGATAGGCCTAAGGTGAGTCTTTCCCCAGGGAATGACATTGGAGGCCCAAGCAAGCTTCCCTGCTAGGGATTCTAACTGTCTCTTGCTGGCCCGCTTCCGGCGTCGAAAGCTAGTAATAGTGTTGGAGAGTTCTTCCACCTTATTGATTTCCAGGGATAAGGTGCCCTTTTTGGTGTCTATTACTGTGCCAAGAAAAGTTAGTCTTGTTGTGGGATCGCACACCTTTTTCCAATTTATATTAAAGCCCAGTTTCCGAAGAAGGGCAATTAGCTCATTGTAAGCTGTTAAGCACTCAGAAAAATTTTTTCCTACTACCAGGAAATCGTCCAGGTATACGACAAGTTTAAAACCCCTCTTCTCCATTATGCGTTTCACTGCCTGGCTTAATCGATGAAAAATAAGTGGACTAAGGCGCGCGCCAAACGGTAGTCTGGTGTCTGCAAGGATAGTGTCTGATGATGAATTTTTAAACCGCCACTGGAGCCCTGTTATGCAATATTGCGTCGGGTGCAGAGGGACTGAACGATATGCGGACGCAAGATCAACTTTGGCAATGAAATAACCTGGGGCTATTAGGTTCAGTGCTGAATCCAAGCTCTCATACTGAAAAGGACATTTAGTGGCATAGTCATTCACTGCTATCCCATTTGGGCGGCTGAAGTCGTGAATGATGCGAATCCCTCCATCTGGTTTGGGTACAGCTGAGAGTGCACTTACGATTTTTGGAGGCATGTTGAGTTTAATAAGGTGTCCCTCTTCAATTTCTGCGATCAATTGTTTTTCTACTTTTTCCTTATTATTAATTGATGTAGCAGACTTACTGTTTTTGGTTTTAGATTGTTGGATGATGTCCAAGTCAATGTTGTCTATAATCCTGAAGCCAAATTGAATTCCGTTGATTAAAAAGTCATAGTCAATATCCCCTTCCAGTAATTCTTTCCATGATGCTAAGTTCTTTGTAAGGGGGGACATTGCTGGGTACTCCCTTACTTCCTCTCAGAATTGCCTGTTGTTCTGTGGGGGTGAGGGCTGATGCTGTCTGTGTGAGAAGTCGTTATGGCCCTGAGCGAGACATGAGTTGCACACATGAGCAAATCTGCAATTTCTCATATTACAGCCCATTCTTCCATTATACTTAAGGCACACTGGGCGTCCTGATGCGGGGTCAATCTTGCCCTGTCTTTGCTTTGGTTGCTGCTGAGGTTGGCTGTGTTTCAGTGGTGTCAAAAGTAATTGCATTAGGAAAGGGCTGTCAGAGCCCCACTGGAAACCCTGCATAGCCTGTGCCTTTCTGTATTCATGGTCATATCGCAAGACTGATTGCCATTCAAATGTTTGAGCTGAGCAGGCAATTTTAATAAGGAATGTCACGTAATTTAAGACAGTGTTCATATCGGCCCCCTCTTTCTGCACTAATTCTTGAAGTATTTTCAGGCTTCCCTCCATATATTGGGCAGGGGTGAGGGTTTCAAGTTGCGGTCGTCTGTCGCTGAGCGATATGTTGAATTCGCCGATCTGTACTGATCCAGCGTCGGCATCGCTGTTGTGCCCTTTAAATTTTTGATGGAACATTACGAAATCACGCACGTCGTGATAGCGTTTCCCGCTGTTGGTTCCAGTAGAAAAAGGGTCAAAAGTACCCTTACCTGACTCTCCTACTGCTGGTGCTTCTTTTTCTGGGAACTTAAGCTTAAGGAGGTCACAGAGTCGTCCGAAGTCCAGCTCCGTATCGCCGCTACTTGAACCAATGGGCGCCGCCATGTTGGTGAAGTCATGCTGGGAACTCGTCGCTCTCGTTGTGGGGATATCCTGCGTGGATTTCGTTTCTGTTTCCTTTGTCTCCGTTTCCACCTTTTTTCCTTCAGCTGGCTCCTTCAGGGAGCTAATTGCCTCTTGTAGCAACAAGATCTGTGCCAGCGGCAGATTCTTTGAGAAATTCTTTTGGATAAGAGTCTCAGTCAACATTTTGCATGACTTAAGGGACGTAAATCCCGCGTCCCTGAGGAGCTCCATTGTCTCGTCAGAGAGTTCGTTCTCTAACCTCCAACTTTGGAATTCTTCTGCTGCCATGATTCTAGATCAACTGTGGACTTACTAGCAATATACGTAGATGTTGAAATACACAGAGAGAAAAAAAAATTATACAGTTAACACATTGCAAAGTTCATATAATCTACGATGAGCTCCGATGGCTTGCTGCTGCCGCTGTGCAGTTTAAAGCTGTGAGTGACCGTTGGGCAGTTTCACGTGACCAAATATCCAAACGAGGCAGCTGATGTGATTGGACTGGCCACTGGTCAGTTACACGTGACCACTGCATGTTAGAACAAAGAGGATGCAGGGATAAAGGTCCCTATGCAGCCCTCCTGTGTGAGTTTTAAATACCATTTAGTTTAAATGGGCACCTCACAATGGAGGACACCTCTGCTCCTGACACAATAGGAGAACGTGTGAGGGGAGGCAAAACAAGTCGGTCCAGTAATTGTCTTACTTGTGGTTTGAGACCATGTAAGATTGTTTTTGATCTGAAATTGCACTTGAAGACCAAATCAAACGCACATCTTAAAGGAGTAAATAAGTTGTATTAATCATGCATCTCAGACGAAGATGTCTACTTTACAGATGTAATATGTAATCCCATACATTACATATTACTTCAAAAATCTACTCAACCACTCGTTTCTCCACGCCCAGTGTGATTACATATTTCATCTTTATGAAGTAGATCTTCGGAGTCTGAGATGTATCATTAATACAACTTATTTACTCCTTAGTAATTAAATAAAACGTTTAGGAGTAGAATGTAATATTGAATGCCAATAACTTCCATTCTGTATTCCTCAAATTCTGGTTTCTCCACACCCAGTGTGACAACACTGGAAACAATAGTGTTCCACAGCTTTTCAAATTCCTGGTCTGTAACCACGGTAGTACCTCTATGTGCCAGTTGGTTCCTGAGGTACTTGATATTTATGATAGCCTCTATCTTTGGTGTCATAAGAGGGTCAGCTTTTGCTTTAGCTTTGTCTGGGCACCTCCAACCATACCATGTTTCTGGAACAGTGGGGTGAAATTGACGTATCAGAAAAAATAGCAGTGTCACATCCAAGTCGTCCAGTTTTGGTGTGTAAAGAATGTTTGGTGGGAAAAGTAGTTTGTACTGTGATTTTTGAATCTTTTGCCCTTTGAGGCAGTTCCAGAGAATCTGTTTATTGCGTGTCAGAAACTGCTCCAATGTCTCTCCATTCTGGATGATTGATGCCGAGAAATAACGGCGCAATGCANTGTAGTCCTTTACTTGTCCACTCCACAGTATGGGTATGACTAAGCTTTTAAGTGTCTAAGATGGAAGTATGTTGAGAACATTGATAATTCTGGCATTTTATGTCTTTTTTTAAATGCAGTATACTTAAAATAACATAGAGTAACAATGTTTTTGCTTTTTTCACCCCAAAGTTGCCCATGAAGTAAAAGCGCGGGTGCTAAGCTGACTTACATGTATGCCCAGCAGATTTAAGTGTGCAACAAAGTCTCACCAAATGGGCACATAAGTAAACTTAGCACATGTGCCATATTTATGGGCACATTTGGGTTTTCAGTTTTCAGTGCTGCTGGTTCTTTATATCTAGTAAACAATTTTTTATCTTTAGTTTAGATCATATAAACCTGTACACAACAGATGCTTCTCAATGGACATGATTACTAATAGAAATGCTCATGACATCATTATATTCAGTTGCAGTGTTAACAATTAAGGCTGGATCGTCTGCCCGGGGCTGACAACTTTCAGAACGGGCTGAGAAGTTTTCCCACCCGGCAGACATTCGAGCTAGCTACTTCTCAAGATGGCTGAACTTTCGGTCCAGCAACTAATTTTCCTAAGAGGCAAACACTGTTCAGTTGATACCTTTTATGCTGTTGTTCTTATTTTAAGACCTATAAAATGTCTGTTTCAGAGTGCAGCTGACGGTGCCTACATTTCCAGACATGTTGGTACTAGGATTGGTGTCCCCATCAGCAGCCCAGCTCTCACTGTCAACAGACTGTGTGGGTCAGGCTTCCAGGCCATTATAAATGGAGCCCATGTAAGTTAACGTATAAACCAGTAGACTTCAACCAGTTTTTGTAGTAAATGGAACACATGTAAATGAATATATGAACTAGAAAAGGTCAGCCAGTTTTCATGGTAAATAGGGCTCGTGAAAGTAAGCACACGAAGCAGCAGACTCCAGTCAGTTGCTGTATTGTTGACTTCATACATGTACAAGATATTACTTTTAAAGTATAAAGATTTCATTAATTTTGATGACTTACACAATGCTGTTTTTCCAGTGTATGGACAACCTGACTTCAACATTTGTTGTTGATATTTTATTGTAGGAAATCTTACTGAATGAAAGTCAAGTAGTTCTGTGTGGTGGGTCAGAGAACATGAGCCAGGCACCTTACGCCTTGAGGAACATGAGATTTGGTACACAGCTGGGGGTTGATTACAAGGTGAAGTTGACACACATTGTAGTTGGATCTGATTATAATTAGCGATACATTTTTAAAAGAGCTGGGCCCAGTTTTATAAAGGACGTTTAGCACTAACCATTGTTTAACTCTAACCAGACCTTAACAGTCTGTTAGTTAACTGACCTTTAAATAATTATTTAATCCAGTTAAACACTGGCCAGTTAACTAATTGGCTGTTTTCCGCCAGAATACTGTATATGAAACACAATTTGACCATCTTTTAGTTAATGGTGTTAGGAGAATTTATCCACTGGTTAAGCTTAACCACTGGTTAGTGCTAAACGTCCTTTATAAAACTGGGCCCTGGTCATTATTATCTCAAATGAAGGGATCTTTTTTTTTTAATGTTAACTATGAAACAATAGATATGTAACAAAGATATACAGGAAGAAGATTTTAATGGTGTCTGTTTCCCAAATATTTAATTATTTGATTAGTCAGTGAGGCCTAGAAGCTTGGAAATAGTCATTTGGATACATGTCTTTGAAGTGAGTTATCATCTGAACATTCCATCTTCTTTTCCACCATTAGCTTGAGGACACTTTGTGGGGGACCCTCACAGATTGGCAGATTAAGACGCCCATGGGTATGACAGCAGAGAATTTGGCTGATAGACACGGTATAACAAGAGCAGAATGTGATGCTGTGGCTTTAAGAAGTCAGCTTCGATGGGCTGAAGGTAAAAACCAAATACTTTTGTTTTTTGTTGATTTATTTTTTTGCCATTTGTTATGGTTTTGGTAGATGAATATTAAAGATACATTATAAAAGAGGACCTCTACTTTAAGTACATAACATTTGGATTATATTTAAAATTTGATTCAGGTAATAATGTTTGAAACATATTTTTGTATCATTATAACAGCTGCTGAACTGAGGAAATTTGATGATGAAATTGTGCCTGTCAGGCTTGAAGGGAAGAAAGGTAAGACATCTCCACAAGCAGAGGTTATCTACACTATATGACCTTTGATTGGAAAGTGCTCCTTATGACTTAAGATTAGAACAACCAATGGGATAATTTCTTGATAACAGCAGTAAAAAAATCTTTGAGAACTGGAACTGTCAGGTTGAGTTGTTTTTGTCAGTGAGGACCTTGGGTACAAATGGCAAAGATAAAGTGCTACTTTAGAAAATCAAAATAGCTCATTACATCCTTAGTGATGTTGTCATTGTTTATTTTTTAACTTGTATGTACCCTCATTGTTTCAGTTGTTTGTATGTTAGATTTTGTTTTTCAGGAGAAGAACTGTTTGAGAGGGATGAACACCCACGCCAAACAACAATGCAAGCATTGGAAAAGTTACCCCCTGTCTTCAAGAAGGGTGGCACTGTTACTGCAGGAAATGCTTCTGTAAGTACTTTTTTTTTCACTTCTGAAGATTATATTTTTTATTATGGTCTTTTAATTAGTTTGTAAATGCTTAAATAAATATCCTAGATGTTTCAACCAGAAAAAAAAAAACGTTTTGTCAACTTCAACTGGAGATCATTTCTACTGTTTGCTTATAAAATGTGAAAAGTTGCTTAACACTGATGTATTTATGGGTATTGATTGCTAAAGTTACTTTGTAACCATTCTAAGTTTTTGTCATTTTTGATTTATAATATTGCAGGGTATCTGTGATGGAGCAGCAGCTGTTGTGCTTGCTAGTGAAGAAGCAGTGAAGACTCACAATCTTACCCCTCTGGCCAGGTTGGCAGGATACCATGTTTCAGGTTAGTCCTCACATCTAACATTAAGTTGCTGATGAAAAATAATGACTGACTGCTGCTGAAATCCCTTTTTCTAGAATGGCCATTTCATGAAGTTAATCAATTTAATGTGACATACAAATATATAATATGGTCTCCTAAACCGACAGATATTTTGTAATTTTGTAACCTTCAGTTAGTAATTGACCTACTAAGGCATTGGTTTTTCTTGAGGAAATGTGTGAAAACATGCTACTTTACCTGTATGCATCTTTATAGGTTGTGATCCACATATTATGGGCATTGGCCCAGTTCCAGCCATTGAGGGTTTACTGAAGAAAACTGGAATGAAACTGGCTGATATGGGTTTGATAGAGGTAGGTGCACTATGTAGCTGCTGGATTACTTCTATATGTAGTTGCTATGATTATTTCAAAATTAACAGTTATGATATATCTGATGATTGATTTCATTATGTAAAATATATATTTTGTGCAAGTTTCTTTGTTGAATGTTTGAGTGAGCCGGGTTTTTTTTTTTTTTTTTTTTTTACAATCTCAGTATGGTTTGTTTTTTAGGTGAATGAAGCTTTTGCTGCACAATATTTGGCTGTAGAGCGAGAACTTGGCCTGCATGTAGACATCACCAATGTCAATGGAGGGGCTATAGCCTTGGGTCACCCTGTGGGGGCTTCAGGAACAAGAATTACTACCCATTTGGTGTATGAAATGAGGTAAGACATTTCAGTTTAACATCTGCTGTATCTGAATATGAAATTTGAAATTATATAATTTTTTTTAATAAATCTAAAATACTTTGATGATATAAAGGACAATTTTTTATTCCTACAGACGCCGCAAAACAAAACATTCCATTGGATCAGCTTGTATTGGAGGTGGTCAAGGAATTGCCTTATTGCTGGAGGGTGTCTAAGGGAAAAAGAAGTCTCTTGGAACCTGATGCAAATGTTCTGTCGTTGAGCACAGTTTTTATAGACACATATCAAGCAGCAAATCTAGCATATATATATATTTGAGACACTATCTTGAGATCTCCCTGATTACACTGACCAATTGTATAACAAATTGTGTAATATTTTGAATTATACTTATTATTCACTTCTCATAATTATGAAAAATATTACATATGCCTAATTATTAAAAAAAAAGTTTTGATTTTCTAAATCGTGCTGTTGTTTGTTTTCTTATGAAATCTGAACAATTACAAATATATTAACATAACAATTAAAAAATCACTTGGGTGTATTGTGTAGCATTTGAAATGCCTTTCTTATTTTAACATGCTTATTTCATGCTCAATCTGTTAAAATAGTGCATTTTTACGAAAATTAAACATATTTACACTTGGTATATCTGAACAAAAATTTTTTTTGAAGTAATTTGCCCTAGCATGCCCTTTAATTGGGTAAGCAAGTGTAAAATAAATACTTCAAATTACTCTTTTGAAAAATAGAAGTCTACATTTTAACAAATCGCCCTTAAGAACTTGAATGTAACTGAACAGCCAAAGAAAGGAATGTCATAATTGATTATTCAAAAAATGCAAATGAGATTTTTGGCTGATACTTTCAGTTTGTTGGTTTATACCAAGGATGCACATAATTGTGTTCTGGGTAAAAATGTCCACCGCTGACACCAAATGAACACCCATTCTCAGGGGATGTCCCTGAGTAATAAGATGGTACTACGTAGCATGTGCTGGTCCCCGGGACAATATTGCCTTGGTAGGGTATATTGTGTGAATACTCTTCCCAAGAGGATTCCCAGTTAGAATATCCCCCAGCATCCCCACCAGGGCCAGGTTGTTGCTGCCATGAACACATCTGTTGCATCATTGTTTGCATCTTTGGCGTCCCTGCTTCTGGGGCATGGGCTGGCACTGGAGAAACAACCAGGCATTTGTAAGGAGGAGATCAAGGATATTTGCATGTGAATTTTTCATAATTGTTTCATTTTTGCCAGCTTTAAGCTTGAAAAATGACCTACCTGATTCATGACATGCTGTAAATGGCACTGCTCCAGCTAGAACAGGATCTGGGTCCCTCTCACTGTTTGGTGCTGTTGTAACATACTGAGGAACCTTTAATTCTGGAGTCTTGACATCCACCGTGGTCAACTCATGGCCACTCTCTGTGGACTCCGCCACCTGGAAATGTAATGTAACAGGAAAGTAAAATTAGCACAAACATGTATCTGCTCTTATATACACTGTACAGGTACATCTGTGTATTCTGATGTTGTTAAGGATATCCTTGTAAAATGTTTGGTTTTACAAATGTGTATACTGTGGTGTTTGAACAAGCAAAATACATGCTAAAAATAAATTTTCATCTAACAAAATGGCTAAGCACTTACAGTAAACTCTGCATCCATAGGTTCCAAAGTTGCCTTTTCTTTAGGGTTGGGTATATTCTCTTCAGATATGCTAGCAACAGCTGCCATATTCTCAAGAGCTTGGTCATCAATGAAACTGCAAGAATCCTCAGTGTCACTTTCTTGAGAAAAGTTGAAATCTATGTTGTAGAGGCCATCAATTATCGCTGAAAAATTGTTTATAAAATGTATGGCCATTTAATGGTACAAGTAAGTATAGTGGTAAATCTAGGTCTGAAACCTTCCCTCTATATCAGCATACATATGATTTGCTACTATATTCTTCATTAATGACTTTATAAGAGTTTCCCCTATATTTTGTATAATCAAAACTAACAAGATGAACATGACTTCTTCTTGAGTTTAAGCTGAACTGTCTTTAATCAACAGGCCAAACAGAGAGCCATATGACATTACCTATTCTACTGTTCTTTGATCTTGGCATTGTCCATTCTTTTGGTGAGTGCCTTGGATTCAAGGCCCAGTAGCAACCCTTACTTGTAATAAATTCGGCACTGAACCGCATTTTACGAAACCACTTCTGGTAGAGAGCATGTCTTATTGAACTCTGATGTAAATCAATATGACATTGTTGGTAAACATGTTCTTTAACCAGAATAGTGAACATATGGCAATTTAAGTATTTAAAAAAATGTATGTAAGCTACTGCATGTGAAGTTTGAGAGATTTCTTTTTAATTCTTAATTTAATTAATTACAAATTAAAATGGTTTAAATACTAATTACCCTCCAGCTGTTAATTGAGCACTTTTCCATAAATCTGAAGTAGGGATATTTATTCCTGTCAAGTAAAACAAACAATTATATAAGAACATAATTTTTACTTGGAACATCAAAATATTTACAACTTAAAAAATCTGAAAGGCAAAGGAAAGGTAAATATTGCATTTCAGAGAGCCTTGCTACGAAAATCAAAAATAATTGGCTACAAATGAGTAGTTCTGAATTTATTGTGCCAGACCTCATAACTTTATCTGACAGTTGGAAATTCATGAAGCGAAAGAATCTTAATGATTTTTATTATTTTTTAGACAGCCAACATTAATGAAATAATTGCCCTGTTCATAATGCAAAGTAAAATGCAAGGAATGCATCTAACTGTGCATTTAGCTAAAAGGCAGTTCACTATCTGCATCTGAAAATGCCCCAAAGGTGTATTTCCCATGTCTACATATCCTGCAAACCTATTATCTTTCCCAATTAGACATTAAAAATGATAAAACCACTGAAATAAAAGCATTTGTTGTCAATATTTCCTTCTGAAATGCACAGAAAGACATGGTATTCTAAATGCTATGGGAAACTTACAGAAATAAGTAATCTAATTAAAAATGGTATAAAACATCAAATCCCAGAAAGGGTTGATCAATGATTAGTGTGTAGAAAAAAATGTCCTTTTTTTGGGATGCAAATTTCATTTGTCGTGTGAAGAATAATGTTGTTTCACAAAAGCAACTTATATTTTTAGTATGAAACTATAAAGATTGCATGATTACTAGTTAGTTTGGAAAATTGTTAAAGGCCCAATGTTTTTTTTTTCCACAACTGTAAATTGTGAATTTTTCATAAAAATCTGGTTAATTTTCTCTATTAGTAAACTTACATCAGAGCATGATAAACTTGTTGCACTTGTAAGAGGCCATCAGGACTATCTGCTATTGCTTGAGCTACAAGTTCCACCAGTTTGTTTGGTGGCTTGAAAAGTCTGCTTCCTGAAATGATGACAAAAATTTAGCATTTAGGGAGACTGTAGGTCTGTTTTTTAATCTGATCAAATTCCATGGGCAAATTTATTATCCTCAGTTGCATTGCCATTTAAATGTTTTGAAAACATTAATTCTTTGAAACCTTACAATGTTTTTGATTGCCAGATTAGAAAAGAAAGTCAAGACACACAGGGCTTGCAGTGTGTTAGAAATCTTACTTGTGCAAATCTCTGTACACCAAATTCTATGTCAAGCAACATTTTACAGCCTGAATATGGCATCTAGATGCTGCAAAATGTAAGGTAAAAAAAAAAACAAAACAATACCTTCAGGCAGTAAATAACTGTTGTCATTCATATCATGCAGTCGACCATCAGGTCTGTGTGTGACACGGCAGATTGAGTGCCCATAAGAACGTCGACGTTTTCTTGTTGGAGAGTTTATGTTTTGTCCAGCATCTGAAGAATGCACAGCATCTTTGATAAATGGTTCATTTTCTTTATTTTCTATTTTTGGATCATCTTCTTCTGGTTGACTTGGAAACCGATAGTATTGTGGATCTGGCATAACTGCAGCAACATATGCCTCTGCTCTTTCATGAACATCATATTCTTCTTCCTACAAAGTAATCATGTGTTAGGTTTTACTACAAAATTTCCTAAAAATACATATTACAATTTAAATATCTTATCCATACATAACACTCCAAAAATTTACTATTCAAAATGCTTCTTCACTTTTTGTTAAATCTTTTTGTCAATTTGTCAATCTTTTTACAATTGTTCAATTCTAATGTATTTACCTGGGCTTGTTTAAATCAAATAACAAAAATTTGCTTTAGAATTTTTTTTATTATTTAAACAATCATATTAAAAACGACCATATTTTCATTGGATGTCTTTTATACATTTACACTTGAGAATGTCACGTTTCATAAATAATTTTGCATAATTTTGTTGTTTTCTACTTTTCATTGATTATACAACTTCATTTTTTACCTTCGTGAAGTACAAATCACTCCTATTTGTTCGCATTTTTGATGCAATAGATTTTTTTCTTTCCTCCGTTTTTTGGGGAGTTCTTTCATCTGGTGAAATCCCACCAGGAAAAATTGCTGAAAATGTGAATTTTACATATACAACAAATATGCTTACAGTATTACAAATGATTATGTGATTGTAAGTTACATAACTGATTGAAAAAAATACTTGTGACAACATTTGCTGGAAAGTGACATTTTGAATACATACCAGGACTGCAATCATTTAGCTGCTGGCTTGGAAATGATGGTAGAACTTTTGGGATCATATCTGAAGTTAAATTTAAGTTTATTTCACTGATGCATCCAGGGCTTAAATTCAAATCCCTCAGTAATTGCTCTGTACTATAATTTTCATTACTGCCCTTTTGTTTTACTTTCTTTTTCTTTGGGGTGACGGGCAAAGTTTCTCCATATCCACCCTGTTTATTACTGGGCGAAAGTGGAATTTTCACCTCTTGAAACTCTAAGTCTTCATTATTTACACTTTGAACTCTGGGGCAGTGTGTCTGTTTCCGTTTTCTTTTTCTATAAATGTTATTTTGCCTCTCAGGTGTAGCGCATGTCTTGTCCCCAACTTTGATATAGGTAGATGTGTCCCGTACGTGGATATTGGCACTAGTTTGTACTTGGGGTGAAGAGGTCTGCGTGATCATTTGGTCAGTTTCACTATCTGTTCCCGCCGATATCGCACTCGGTCTTCCCATTGACATATCCATTGGAACGTTCTGTATGGTCCCTAAATTATTAATTACTTTTCCAGGGCTGTAGATCCAATGAAATGTTTCCATTTCGTCTCTGTCGATTTCGTTATGGATCATAATACTTGCTTGATTGCTATCTATCTAAATAAACAAAAAACTAGACAGAACTGAAACCAGGTGCTCGATGTCAGCCATATTTGTTGTCGTCTGCTACAGCGTTTATAGTTTACGTCACGCGACCTCGTTTTCGACAGTCACATGCGCACGTTTTATCCTAATAAGGTGATATGGGCGTGGCTTTGTTTCATTCATAAAATTTCGAAACGAAACGTCGGCACGAGTTGGAAGTCGGGTGCATATTTTGCTAGTTGGCGCATTTCTCAGCATTTCTCGCGTTTTCTTGCGAATTTGATTAGTCCTGCACACACGTAACTCTCGGGCTCATAATCATCTGAAAAAGTTTCCAATATGAAATTTCTGTAAAGTACCTGGTAGGCCTAGTACTCAGTCGGGGATGGGGGCTATCCAGCCTTAGCAGTTTATCCGGGGAGAGTTATTTGGTTCATTTGCCGCAATCTTGAAAAGGAATGGGGCCTAGGCCTACCAGGTACTTTACAGAAATTTCACTCAAAATCGAATTTTCCTACAGGAAAAAAATCCCTGTCGTTGCTCGAGTCTGTCCTGCCTTTGGAATCAATGATTTGTACCATTTCTAATAAAATAATTTAATTAGTTGTAACAAATCAGGGTTTATTCAGACTGCCTTGCCTTCCTGACATTTCAGGAGTAAATTTCAACGTATAATAAAATAAGTCCGTAGACTTAATATAATAAAGTTAGGTCACCATATGTTTTTTCAGTCTGGCTTTACATGCTGTCAGCAATAACTGACCGAGTGATCTCAAGTTATTAAGTTTTGGAGTATAATGTTTGACTAAATTCATTAGACAAGAAGGGGCTGATTGTTAAAAAACCGCATGCATAAAAGTTAACATTTTGAGTGAGTTTCTTGCTCTATCAGGGAATCAGTGTTCAAAACCAGTATAAAATAATTTTCCTGGGAGGCCAGTTAAAAGGCACGCTAAAATATTCTGAATCTGCTAAAAAATTTAAATTGCTATCTCGGTGCAGCCATAAACATTTGCATGTTTGACTAATTTTCTCATTTGTAAGGTCTGAATTTGGTGGTGGGGGGATAGCTTTGCAGCACATTTAGAATTTTAAAGATTATTTTGGGTTATTTTCAAACACAAATAGTATTTCCTAAGGAGTGCATGGGTGGATAAATTCTTTTAATTTGCCTAAATTTGCAATCAAGCAAAGGAGGTATTATAATTACATATATTAATTTTTTAAAAATGGAATTGGCCAATGAGCATTAGTAGCTTTTTAAAACAACATACAGATTATGGCAGTCCTGAAAGATTTTTAAAAATTATTATTTCTTCATTTAGTAATTTATTTTGAACAGCAGCAGAAGGCTCTTAGCTGTTATACAGGCTAAATATGGTAAATGTAATTCTGGCATCAAATTTGTGGGCATAATTACATATATTGCAATTCTCCACCAGTGTTACAGTCTGTCAACCAATGTTATTTATCTAAATATTTCCCTTATACTGAGCCTTTTAAGCCTTCTCTTTTAAGCCTCCTGCATTTTGATCATATTTAATGTTTTTCACTACATTTATTTTCCATAAAAAGAGGCAAATAAATTTATATATTTAACAAATTTATTCACTTAAAAAATTAAATAGTAGTGAACAATATTCATCAAAGTAGAATTCAGTAAAGTTTAATAATGAACCTTACAACTCTATATGATAAAAAAGCAGGTAATATCGTCTCCTAGCTGATTCCATCACATTCACCTCACTTGAACCCTCTAAAACATTCAAAGTAATTTTTATTTAAACATAATGCACAATAATATATAATTTGCACTGATCACATTTCGTTATCTCTAAATTCATAAAATATAAACCACATTCTGCCACATACTTTTCATAATTGTAATGTGAAGATATAATTCATTTTTCTGATTACATGAATATACTACTAGTGAGCAACCAAAACTGTCTCACAAGGAAGAATTTCATTTTGCCTACCAAAACAACAGATTGTGCCCTCATTCCTTCAATAAAAGGGGAGAATAAACACACACACACACACACAGAGGCCCTGAGAATCACGTTTCCAAAAAATCAGTACTGTCAGAGTTTTTATTGTTGTATTATACACTTCCAGCATATCCAAAATTTTGAGATGTGAATGACACTGGTAATAAATATTCCCAATAATAGTTCATCATGTAGAACAATCAAGAGTTAAGGAATAGCTAAGAAACATAATGATTGTTGTTTACCTGAGTGTAAATCTAAAATGTACCCAGGTTTTTCAATTGATATCTATTAATCACTGTCAATGTTCAGAATTTAAATAATGCCGATTGAATCATATAGAGCACAAAGGTCAGCAATAGTTCCTTATTAACACAGCTATCTAAAATAATTAGCACACACGATGAGCAACAGAATTCCTAATATAAAAGGGGATTTCTTTGGTATATTCATCATAACCAGTCCTGATTCCTGATGCTATGTACATGAATCTGTGCAGAATTTATTGTAGTCTTCTCCTGCTTTCTTCAAAACTTTCATTGCCACTTCACCTTAAAATAAAAGAAAAGAATAAGACGCTAAAATTTAAAAAAGGAGGAACACAGAATAGTTCCTAGTTCTCTCATGGGAAACTCTTCAAGTTAGAAACTACTAACTTATAATAAACTGTAAAACACCAGTCAGACAAGAGCCCAGGTTTTAGAATAAAAAAACATTTATCGTGGAACCAAACACCTTACATAAATTTTTTGGGGTTTAATTGTTCTGGGGTCATGTAAAAAAGGAGAATTCAGTGACTTCATTGGAAAAAGCTCACGTCTGACAAATAAAGGGAACAATTGTATATTGAAAATAAAAATAATTATTAATAATAATAATAATAATAATAATAATAATAATAATAATTAATAATGAATACTATATAACTGTGCACTTCTGGTTAGCATTTATGTGTCTGTACATGAAAAATCGAATAATATATATATATATAATAACTGTGCACTGCTTGTATGATGATCTATACAGCACTTACTTAATGGATGAGAGCTGGTGCTGCTGTACATGGCCTTCTGTTGGACTAGCCAGGAATCCCCATATCCGTGCATTTTACATGGTGTGGATGCTATCAATGGATGCCATGGAAACAGAGGAACTCCAGTGTGATTCATTATTCTAGGTGTCACATTAGTTAAGGGTGCTCTCCCTAGACTGTTCCAACTCACAGTAGTGTTTGTGTCCACAGAGTGTGTGTTGGTCTGTAGCAGAGACGAGTGGCTTTCAGACACATCTAGAAATTGTCCGTCTACAACTTGGCCCAGTGCCTGCTTTGCTCTCAAGACAACAAGGTCATCAGTGTGGGCCAGGTGTGCACAGGTGCAGGAGTTTGATGTAGACAGTGACAGTTCATGTCTACCACAGTCATCAAGAGACAGCGCACCCTTCTTGTCCGAGCCTCGGCAAACGTTCTCACTGTCAGCAAACTTATCCAGATGTGAACTGAAAGCTAATAACCCAGTGGCCTTTGTGATTTGTTCTGTGTGATGTTTGGCCACAGAATACCCATCAGGAATGTTACAATCCAGAGCCTTGGTGAGTTGACTCTTGGAAGATGCTCCTGACAGCCCAGGCTGTGTAGCATTGTCACTAGTTCTATTATTGCTACAGGTCTGATAGCCGGTGTCCTGAGTGGCAGAATGGGTCTGTTGCGAGGAGTTGGTTTCAAGCTGAGTTGAATGCATTGGTGGCAACAGACCGTTCTGAAATCCTGTCTCGGCGTTGAACGATTTGTTGCAGTTGATGCTGGTGCAGTCCATGTCCACTGACTGCTCTCTGATAGTGGACATCAGTTTAGGACGGAATTTGATAGGATTACCACTCTCGGCATAGAGGTATGTATTGTCTAAGTGTTCTTTGCCATTAATGTCTGTCATGTCTACATCCATATCTAGTGAGACTCTTCGATCCTTATCCAAGTGTTCTTTCCTACAACTGGAATTGGCTCCCAGTGATGAGCTGTTGTTTTCTTTATCATCATCTCCACAATCATCCAAACCTAAAACATTACAAAATTCCAAGTGTGTAATTACACTGACAAACAGATGTAAATTTAGATGTTAAGACAAATCCATGTATTAAGTTTTGTACAAAAAAAACACTGGCTCTTCACTTAGATTCCATGTCTGCAAAAGTTAGCATTTTAAATCAATTAATACAAATGACTCAACCACATGAAACGACACCACGACAACATCTGAGAAAAATACTTACCACTGAAATTCAAAGCTTGCACAGGACTTATCTTGCCAGACCCCACCAGAACTCGTGTCTTCTCCAGTTGTATGGGGGATATCCCAGGACTCTCTGGCGGGAGACTTTGCTTGCCAGTGGATGGGGTGGCTTGCAAAGGGAACACCGAGGGAGTGCCTGGACAACATGGAATATTATATGATAAATTAGACAGGAAAATAAACATAAATTCTAGCAACAATGTGCCAAAGAGGGGCAAATAAAGACCAATTTTCTTTAATCAACAAAATAATTAGTTTTCAAGAGGAAACTTTTGAATACTTTTCAAATCGCCCATTATCTTATATATCCCCAACAAAAGCTGCATGTAAAGACTGATAAATTATTGAAGGCATCTGCCACTGAGTCAAAACGTTTCTTTTTTACCTGAATCAGCAGCCTTTCTATTGTTTTGACCACTAATTGGAGATAATTCAGGAGAAGACAAATGATCTAATCCAATGGAGCACCTGCCAAACCTGGCCTCTGCACTGCCAACACACTTCTTACTCACTATGATAGGACTAGAGGAAAACTGAGCCTGAAACAGATGAAGAATAATTAACTCATCACCACACCTCAAGGAAATAATGCTGGTTGCCACTAGTAGACAATATGCACAGTGTATACTGTACATAATTATAAGTTGTATACACTGGATTAAAAAACTAAACATGCACACCATAAAACATTGTTACATATAGTAATCTAATTAAAACTACCTGTAATACTTAAATAACTAGCTCATTTTAAGAGCAAAAAATTCAAATTTTACAATTCATTATCAAATTTAACAGAAACACCAGTCTAAGCAGACACAGAATAAAGACTTACTGATACGTGAGCACTGGCAAGTTTAGAGTTAGGCGTCTGTGTCTTGACAGGAGAAACTGACAGCGAGGTATCACACTGCATCTCCCCAACTGCTTCTCTGCCAGACCTGAAATATTATCAATGACAAAAACTCAAGTGCTGAGTTTGAGGAAAAAATCATCAATTATCCACATTATACTTTCAAGAGGGCCATGTGTAAGATAAGTGTATACACTAAACATGTTTAACCCCTTTTTAAGTTTATTATTACGATTATTATTATTATTTTAAGAATGGTAACACTTATTGATATTATGTATAAAACAATGTTGATCAATTCTCAATGATCGTAAAAAAACAAAATTAAACATAAACATTATATGTCAGTCCCTTATCATTTCACTAGTGGCTGGAAAGACTTACTTGACAGGACTGATTGCCTCTTGCTCCTCTCTATGACCATGAAAAAATAACTTTCTTCTCAGTGAGGAGTTACTCAGGGAGTCACCAGTTCCCTCATCAAGGTGAGTGTAAAATTCTCCTGGTTAATGTGAAGGGAACACTTCAGTACACACTTAAAATGCCGAGATTAAGATTAAGAAAACTACACCTTCAAACACTGACAGATTAACCGTCAACGAATAGAGTAATTACATCTTATATTAAATTTTTGTTTATTTTCTTTCAAAAATTATTATGCATCAAATGTGAGAACAAGCAGAGCATTATATTACCCATACAGATCTTAAAACTATCACCATGACACAAAGCTTACCCAGGATCTTCTGCAGGTCAAAGTCAACAGGAAGAGTAAGTGTGGTCTGGCATCCAGCTGGGTAAGATAAAGGCATGACATTTACACCAGTTGACAGATAAACATTTAAAACATCTGAAATATTCTGGGATATAAAATCAGTTATATCAAAAACAATATTTCTTAATCCGAATTAAATGATGAGAAAAAAAGGCTCCATAGATAAAATAGTGCAGTTGATCCTAGAAATTACATGCCCTTACCATCTCGTTTTTTCCCTTCATATAGTGAAGAACCACGCCCAGATTTCTCCTCTTCAGCAACATTAAAGGCTCCAGAAGTATCTAAAAACAGAGGGTCACAAATAATAATAGTTAATTAATTAAGATGAACTCAAAGAGCCATTTGATATTCTATTCACCAAAAATAAAAATAGATGAAGATTAATTAAATAAACTAAAATAAATTCAAATTTAAGTTGCTTGGTATAGTATCAACCTAAACACTGTTGAATTATAGTCCTTATCAACAAAAAGGTCAAGTTCAGCACTGTTCCTACCCAGCACAGCATTGTTCTTGCTGGCCTGTTTACTACTGCTGTCCTGCCAGGGAGAGGGAACCAGGATGTTGGTGGAGAAGAAAGTATCTATGGCCTTCTGTGCTGTGTCCTCCAACTCAGGATCATGACTACACAAAGACAATTATATCATATACATCACCATTATTGTCATACAGGCTAGCTCTTTGAGTGTCTTCTTGACGTGGTTTGAAAAATAAATCTGATCCAATGAAAGTCACATTTTACTATTATAGAAATTATTAGATTTATCATGTTTTGGATTAATAAACTACACAATAAACATGACTGGGTAATAAACACCTACAAAGTGGACATGGTATCCTGCTGGAGTGGCAGCTCCTCTATGTCTGCTGGGTGGAGGATTGCCAACTGATCTATGGACCATCTGAATGGTTTAGGCTCCTACAACAGAAAGCATTTACAGATCCGGGCTAACAAGAGAAAGATAATGGGGTAAGTCAGCACCATGTCAAAAGCTAAAGAAGGAGAAGAAAAGCTAAATTTAAAAAAAAACCAAGAGAGCCCATATTGTCACTGATGATTAAGTGAGTTTTCAAAAATAATCAAGTAACTAACATAAATAAGTAAGTAACATCATAAAAAAAATCAGTTAATTACATGTTACAGTCTTTTATAACACGTTTCTTCTGTAAATGCAGTGTACAGTACATGTAAGTCTCTTCTTTCAGTTCTCACTAGTTTAAGATTATAAAAATAGGCAATATCTTACATTTCTTGTGGGAGAATAAGGATCTATATTCAGCATTAAATAGACACATTTTCAGCAATAACATTCTGATACATTTGCTACAGATTGGCTAGTGAGCAGTCTAAGTAGTTATAATACCTTTTCACTTTCTGGCGTAAACTTTTTCTCAAAGACTCCTGGGCTGAATGTGGACTGATGAAGTCTGTCCAGAAGGACTGACTCAAATGGATTCATGGCAATGCTACCACTGTCTCCAGATGATCCATATACACCAGCTTTACGAGCAGATGTAGCACTCTGAAATATGTTTTATCCAACAGAATATTACAAGCTGGCAAAATTATTCAAATAAAAATCATTGATAACAATTTTCCATGCAAAAGCAAATGAAAATTATCAAAAATTATTTTCTATTTGACAATTGCATAAGATTTAAGTAACCTAAAGTTACATTGAAAAATATTAAGTTAAAAAATCTTTAGATAAGTAAATTAGTTTAAGGTAAAACACCTTACATGAGCCATTTTGCTTTGAATAAATGTAAAATGAAATGCCTTTGTTAATGCAGACATCCCAAAGACTGGGACATGACCATCACCTACCCTGAACCTCTGTGATACTGGTGTCCTCAGTGATCTGGCAGGAGTTTTGAACTTGGGTGTACCAGCCGATGATGCTGTCACCATTGGACTGTGCTTGGCTGGAGTCTTTAACAGTGGACTTCCAGGTAAAGAAGACACTGCTGCAAGAGGTAAAATACCACCACCACTTTCCATCATGCTGAAAGTGTAAACTTAACATTGTATTTTAGGGTCCACATTTTCTAGATATTCATGAATCTATGAAAATGATTAACATGCCATAAAGTTTTAATGTCTTCTTATCCTGGATATATCTTAATTGTAATCAAGTCAAGCCAGCTGAATCCTGCCTCAATGAGCTGACACACAATTATCAAAGGAAAGCTTTAATGATTGGTGCTGTGCCTTGATCTAGCTTTTTAATTAAAATTAATATAAATTGAAGAGCGTGCTCTCTATAGCTGAATATCTTTAAATCGTTAGATATTGTGAATTTTTGTAAATACAATTATGGCACAAAGTTACATGCAACTCTGATCGCACAGTTAAAATCATGAAAGTATCGTTGTACAGTGTACACATGTAAGTTACATGGATCTCGTTGTAACTCTCTTCCAAAAAAACCCTTGGGCTGTAAAATACCATAGCTATTGCGCTTTAAGTTTTTATAAATACACTATTGAGTAACCCACCTTAATAATTTTTATGAATTTTTAGTGTCATGAACTGCATTTGAGTAAAATTGCACATAGATCGTTCCCTTAGCTGGTCTACTCTGTGTTGTGATAGCATCAAACAAAACTTTAAACTTCACCGCCTCGGTGTCAATCTACCAATCGAAATAAAGTAGGTCACGGTAAAGTCAAGGTCGTTGTAATGGCGGGGGACAACGGCAAGCAAGTGTCCACAGCAAGAGAAACGATGGACAGTATGTATCTGTTAGTCTTTGAGAAAAATACAGGCATTGATTAACTGCCTATGATATTGAAGGTCATGAATATTGTTTATCTGATAGACACTGCTTTTTACAAAGCATGAATTTGACGATGTAAATGACGATGTCGGTAGCATTGAGACTCAATCATTTGAGTTCAGTTTTTCAAGCAGATATCAACACATTTATATGACACACAGATACCTATGTATCTAAATTTGATTACCTACATATCTGAGTTTGAATTAGGCGTTCGAAATTTGAACTGTCTTATTTAGGTTTAAAGCTATTCTAGTTTCAGTGACACCATTTTTTTTTTCAGACGCCATCAAACTACATGTAAAAGGTATTTATTTCAACTGTTGAACACCCCACTTTTATTTCCAGGTGTTATTTTCTCCTAGAAATTTATAATCACAAATATATAATTAATAAATTAATAATAATAAGTTTCTTTCACTGCTTTATTTTACAGCTCTTCTGGAGATCTCTAACTTGCTGAATACTGGTCTTGATGCAGAAACACTGGCCATATGTGTCAGTTTGTGTGAAAGTGGAGTGAATCCTGAGGCTTTGGCCACGGTAATACAAGAATTAAGGAGGGAATCTGCTGCATTAAAGGTAAGATTTAATGCCTCACATTTTAATGATCCTAAATAATATTTCATTTAAGCTCCAACTCAGAAGTAAATGATTCAACTGAAAAATTGTTAATGGAACTTAATTATCTGCATATTAATTTCATACCAGCAGTTGTAATATATATGTCATTCATGATTGTTTCAATAAACAAGACATCATGGTTGACCCTTGTATAAATATCAAATATGATGTGCATAAAACTCAAAGGAAGTCTATATTAGATAGAAATAAAAACTCAAAAGCTAACGTGTTTAAATTGAGTAAACTTAGATTATTAGTTATAATAGGAAAATTTCTGAAATTTACTATTTTTTCAATATAACCATCTTTTTTATCTAAGCTCACACAATTTCATGTAAACCAGCCATACAGCTGGGCGGTTAAGAGGTATACAATACAGAAGTTCCTGATTATACAGCAAAGTATGCAGTGACTTCAGAAAAGAATGTTCCTAATTGCAATCTTGATCCTTTTATTAATACACAAAGTTCAACTCAAACAGATGTATAATTTGGCAGTTACAGGGCAAAAAATTGCAGAAATCCACATAAGATCCCACTACAAGGTTTTGTTTATTTATTATTATTTTATTTTATTATTATTTTATTTATTTATTTGTTTGTTTTTTTTTCTTGATTAAAAATAACCTGATTTTATGAAATTTTCATTGCAGGAAACAGACAGTAGCGGAGGACAGTCAAAACAATCCTGATGACAAATGATTATGTAAATTTACATTGTTTGAATTCTACACTAAACATGGCAGTGAGAGATAAAACACCTGCGGAGGCGTTGGAAGTGAAGTGGGTCATCCAAATAATGTTAACACATGTGGATACAGAATAAAGAATATTATATTACATCTGTGACAGGACTCTTTACATGTCACATGGATACAGAATAGAAGAGAGGACATTGACAGGAATCTGACCTCATATAAAGATATTCTGTTTGACCGGAGTCAAGTCAACACTTATGCATCAACATGTGAATAATTTGCAAAGTACATAAATGCAACTTTAGCTTTTTACCATGTGCAAATTGAAGCTGTAACATATACATGTTATTTAAATATTTCAGTACATGATAAGTATCCTCTGTGTGTTTCGCTTATAAAGTACTGATCATTATTATTATTATTATTTTGCCTTGCATTGAAGAAAGGCTTGGAGTGAATGTTAAACCTTTATATGGCAAAATTAAAATTTTCCTATGAATTTTAATGCTTTTAAGTTAATTACCAAGTTATTCCATATCCAAAATGTTCACATGATTACAACCCACAAAAATACCTAGATTACTTTTTGATGTGTATTTCTTCCAATCTATAGAACTCTCATGTAAAAAATTAATGGACTTAAATCAGTGAAATTATTTTTCAAGCACGTCCGTTAATAATGAGATCACAAATGGGGGTTTGACTTTTTAAAATACTCTTCTACAGCACAAGTGTCTCTGTGCGTAGATATTCTGTTGGGGCATTTGTCCAGTAAAGGACAAAAGAAGAATGGATTTTATTAAGGATATCATTGTTGCCCTAAAGGGGTATTAAAATGTCAGCTGCTATGATTGTTTGAATTGGGAGGTTAAAGGAAGAGCGAATGATGAAAATTTCAGAATGTGAATATTTACCTAAGGATGGCTCCATTGTGTCCTGCTCCAGACCATATAATAGTAACAACTCCCCTTCTTACACGTGTTCGCTCTCCTTCCATTTAGATTTAGATCAATAAATACATGAGACATCGAGCAGACTACCGCCATATATAAACGTCGGATCTTTTGCCAGCTAAGGGGTGGAATGTCAACAGTTTAAAGATACACCCTTAGTAATTAATGCCATGAATATGATTTCGCTTGAGGGGAGGCAAGTACGTAGGAATGCCTTCTCCCTACGCACAAACATTCAAACATTAAAAAAAAAACTATAAGACAAAATTAATCTATTGGTTAACGAGTGCGACCGACCCTATTTTTTAGGGAAAATTTCAATTTTCTGTACCTATTTTTTTCTGTAACGGAAAAATATACTGGGTATTGATCTGGAAATGAATAGTTGACACCCAAGAAAAAATGTCCCCCTCCCTGAAATAAAAAAATTAAAACACCGACGGACCCTGAAATGTAGCATCATATGTCAAAATTGCGTCTGCCGTCCCTGGTTACAAAGAAGCACTGCCCATAAACCAACTTTTATTAAAAGTTAAATTAACTATCTATTGTGTGTCCTAACGTAAGCAAACGAAGACAAAGGTTGGTACAAAAGTTGGTACATTTCCTATCCCTGTGCCTCACATATTTCAGTGTAAAATCGTTCTTGTCAACTAATTGATATACTTTGGCCTTGGGTTCCCCCCTTAGAAATAAACCGATTCTGTTAAAGGGATAATAACTCTTCGTATGAGATCTATATTTTACAATAAAAACATTGTAAACATCTCGTAGAAATATGATATACCACAAAAACGGCAGTTATAGCTATTATTCTGATATCTGAGCTTGTCTTAAGACCACGTGACCTCCATTGATGGCTATTCACTGTTATAATCACTTAAGAGATTATAACAAAAAAAAACTTTTTAGAAAAAAACTAGGGACTAACTTTGAATGTAAAAATGGATTCATTTACCATTGGTAAGTATGGAGAAATTGTTGTTTAATCCAGGAAAATTCATTTTTTGACCAAAACGAAGAGTTATTATCCCTTTAAAGTCGATCACTCTCACACCCTGTTAACTTAATTTTCTCACTTGGGATAATATGTTTTAAGGTTTTGAACTCAAAATGCCTATAATTATACACCGGTTTTGTTATGTGATACACATCTGAGATTGGCGGGAGTCTATTTTCAGCCCTCTTTGCCAGGTGAATCGTTCAATCTAACTGGTAGTACAATAACAGGTAACGATTCCACGCGGGTCTTTGTAAAAGCAATATGAAAGGAATATATACGTCGCAAATAAAGTGCTTTGTGTACATCACTATATGTCCATTGAATTCTGTGACAGAGACGGATTAGAAAAATAGCTCGTTGCCAAGGCATAAAATGAGAATCGCGCGAAGAATATGTAAAATCAACCCATGCTAGATTTTGTTTGAAAGGGTTCAATGAGCTGTTGCATTGCGATACATCACGTAGTAGTTAAAACAGTCGGTGATGTTATACGTGGAATATGCAACATTTTCTGTGGCTACTCAATAGCAAACAAAACTGCGCATATGGATCTGTACTTGTAAGTGATAACAGCACAACAGAATTTAACAGGATGCTGGCGTAAAAAAAGACACCGAAAAGGACTTCCGAAACTGAAGATTATTTCTTCTGCCAATTCTGAGTGTTGTGATACAGCCATAATTCTGATTGAACCATCAAGGCCAAAGCTGGTGTGCTTAGAACAGACATTATGGCTTTTATGTACCAAAAAGTACTGTCAGTGATCACCCAGCCACCGGATTCCAGACCGGATGCTATGATCGAGCAGCTGATCCCCTGGTTCCAGAAGAAATCCGAACTGTTTAGATCAGTTCAAAAAGGTGAGCTTAAAATCTAGGTTAGTCACAAAAAGATGGTGTTTTTTCCTATTTTCACTGCAGTATCATTTTCATTTCGTTTTATCATATGATACTTCAGCCTTTTTTTTCTCTTTTGAAAATGGTTGTTTTCACAAATCTTCCTGGATCCGCTAGGGTCTGTCAGCGGGCTTTACAACCGAAACAGGTGATATCATAATTGAGTTACGAAATCATTGTTTTCATGTCGTTTGTTAAATGAACATATAATGCCAAAGATTTCAAATTTTGCTTTTACTTGGATAATACTTACTAAGAAATGGATCTAACAATTTGATATTTCCTTTATAGATATTTTAAAGGACATCATTCGCAACTGCAATTTTCAGCACTGTGACACAGATTACGTAATCATACACCAAGAAGAAAAGGGAGACAGGTATGTCGTTAAATTTTTTACATTTTCTGTCTTTAAAATATCTAGACGCGAATTTGCATTTTAGTTGGTGCAGGTAGATACGTTAAACTTCACTGAGAATATTTGTTCAAACAAATTTATATTCTTCTAGATTTTATATCATACTCCACGGACAAGTTTCTGTTTACTTCAACAATAAACTTGGAGATGGAGAGATAGTTTTGGAGAACGAAGACAGTTCTGTTCGCTCCAAGCCTCTGGACAGGCGGCCATACGGGGCTTACGTCACAAGCCTGGGTGAGTAGAAAACAGGAAAGTCTCTATAAACTTGTCAACTTCAGATGTTTATTGGACATCATCTCCACAGAAAAATTCTTTGTAACGATATCAGAAAAAAACACTGATACTAATTTTCTGATGTGCCACTTTCGACAATCTGTGAATTAATTTTAACAGACAAAAAAGTTTTTCTCTTAACTTATCACGCATTATTTACTGTAGATGAAGGTAAAAGTTTTGGTGAAGTAGCCCTGATTACTGAGGACTGCGTCCGTACCGCCTCCGTTATAGTCGACACCAAGACAGATTTACTGGTCGTCAGCAGAGAACTATTCAATCGCTGTCTAAGAGCCGCCAAGGAACAAGAGTTTAATGCAAAGATGGCCTTTGTAAATAACTGTGAATATTTCTGTAGCTGGCAACCCAAGTGCAAAAGACAGCTTGCCATGAGCTTGATCAAAAGAACCATCCCCTTTGATGGTCTGATTTTAAAGCAGGGCGACCCAGTGGAGGGGATATTTTATATTATCAGGTACTCCACATCTTATCCTGTACATAACTGTACCTGTTTATTATGTACAAGAAACAAATCGTTTTGCAGACAATTATCTGATCCTTTTCAATATCAGGTACATTTTGTATTAATTTTCATATTTACGTACACATGTTTGTATCTTTATTGGTCGATTTACGTTTTGTAAGTGATTTTTGATGGTATTTGTTGACAGAGGCCAAGTTAAAATCACCATGCAGCCATCACTCCATTGGCGGCAGAACAACTTCACCAATTTCCGAGGAAGCCATTGGAGCAAACCTGACGGCAAAGAAGACGGGTGAGCAAATCGTAAATGCATAACTTTGTCCACTTTCGTTCTATCAATAAAACTTATTTCGATACGTTTATAATGGTCTTACCATCACTGATAATCTTATTCAGTCAAAATCAACAACATGACTAATATAACTGAGTTTTTTTAAACACTTCAAAGTGTTAAAACACTATTTTATGTTTACAAGACGCCTGCTCAGCAAAGAAGTTGGAGCCAATAGAACAAAACCCTTGACTGTCACCAACTGGCTTGGACACCGAGGCAGAAGTGTAGAGGTGTGCATTTCTGGGACAGGGGAGGCTGTAGGTAAGGACGGGGGTGGTGTGGGGGAACATTGCCTGACAAAACCCGGTGCAAAAGGAACGGGTGTCCCCAGGAACCGTAGTCCGTTTCCCATTACTTTGTACAGGTGACATTTGTCCCATATACTAACCCCAATAGTCCAACTAACCCCAACCTGTACTAATTATATGGGACTTCCATTCCCAGGACTACCATTCTTGTTACACCGGTTATCACGTAATGCATTTATAGTGAAAAACCAAGTCCTTTCAAAACATTTATCAGATTTCAGACTTGGTTCTTGTTGGATGGAAATTTAATTTGCTGAATATAGACTGTTCTTTAGTTCTTAATCCTCTATTTAACCTATTTTAACCAGTGCCTACAAAGATACCCTCTGAATGCGAAAGCTGAGTAAAATACAAGAAAAAAGAGAAGAGGTATTAAATTTTATTGCTCCAAAAGTTGTATCAAAGGTTCTCGAATAAGCAAGAACCTATATTTGTATATGGTATCGCAAAATATCTTGTTTTTTATTGAAGGTGACATAGAAGTGTCTTTCGATGTTCCTCGCTACCTACAGACTGCAGTTGCTGCGGTTCCATGTGAAGTTTTTCTCTTGACAACCAGGTCTTATGAACGTCAGTTAATGAAAAGATATTCCAAGACGGCAGATGCAATAAAGGCACACTGCAAAGCTAAGATAGAGAGAAGGTTGGATAGACTGGGAAATATGGACGACACCCATTTTTTACGCAGCTTGCATACGGATTTACAGTTTGGAAGAACAGACAAAAGACAACAAAAGTTATCTCAAAGTTTAAGTGGGGTTACTTTCGGCAAACAATCCGGTTTCATTCATCGAGACTTTGACTCAAAACTGACAAAAAATAAAATGTTTTGGAACAAGAGCAGAACCGACGACAGAGCGACCAAGATAAATCCATGGGAAAACCCGTCTCACCTAAGTAATAATGTTTCCCCAGGAAATACTGGCGAAAACCGATCAATATTTACATTCAGTTGCCACAATAAAGCACTTAAGGATGGTAAAGTCAAAGGCGCGGTAGAACCTTTCCGGGACTGGCAAACCAGCGACGAAGCATTGAGTAGTCTGGAAATGAAGCTTGATTCCTGGCACTCTGAGATGAAATCAAAAGACAATAAGAAAGAGCGAGTATTTCGACTGCGGCGCTTCTCAAATGATGTAAGTATTTGTATGGGCAAGGTATCTTTAAAGGGTGAAGTGTGACCGATGTTTATACTGTTAACTTATATTTCCGTGCACTAATTAGAGTCGATATTTTGAATGTCTCACCATAGAATCACTGCTATTCAGCTTTAAAATGTTCTACATTGTTCACCTTGTTACAGGATGGCACGAGAAGGCCGCTCCCAGGACAGAAAGTCATGCTATCTCCCAAAAATGCGAAAGGAAAACTTCAGTTTAGATATACTCTGAACAGTGCTTAAAACCTGAACGTCTACCAAAATGTGCTCGTAGGTAAAATTGCGACTCATCAGTTGAGAACAAGAAAAAACACAATGGGATGTACCAAGCTCAACTAACGCAATCACACCTTTGCTGCTATATGCCTCAATATATTGTATTAGCGAAATGCATTTTAAAAAGATAGCAATATTTGAACTTAGACGGACAAGGCTTTTGTTGACCGTTTTATTATTATAATTATTACCATTATTGCTTGTTCATTCAAGGATATGTCAAGCACTGACGTAAATGTAGCGGTACTGGAATACAGGACTGTTCATTTGCAAATGCAACGCAAGGCCTGTCATTATATTCCAGGCTTGGGTTCATGATCAGGATGTTTAGTACAGAAAGGGTCAAGGATTTTGAAGATTATCTTAGGAGAATATGTCCTTTCTCCGAGCAGAATACTTTTTAATGTGTTTACGTCTTGGATGAGCACTGACACTTTGAAAACATGCACCTATTTAATAAAGGGAACGCCCCTTCCGAAGATCATTCTACGTTCGACTGCATGTGCGTCTTAAGATTTTAAAACGGGTATTTGGTTGGATAATTTGAAGTCTTTCATGGTCTAGAGATAAGAGATACGCTTCCCAAAACTTATTTGAATAATTTTCCATAACACTCGCCTTACTGGGCAGTAGGATAGGCAACCATTGGGGGCTTTAGACATATAGGCATGACTGGCAATAGCAACAGAGCATGCTGAATTTGGAAAAGGTGTAAATTAAGAATAAAATATTTTGTGGAGTTTTGAACTTTTCATTGTGTATGTGTTCTATTCTATATCATCAAATAAAATGCTCTTTTTATGTACACACGCAGCAGTGTCCTCACATATTCCCATGTCTTGAGAATGTCTGTGTTGCCAGAGCCGGGACCAGAGCGGGGCCGTACACATTTCTTGATACTGCAATAAAAAGAGTACCACGGTTCCATTCTTATTTCAGGCTCACACAGGGATTATTCATGGCCAATTTCGCACTATCCGTTATTTGTTTTTGAGGTTTTTTCGATAATTTGTCTTGTGGACAATATATGTTCCAAATGTTACTTCTGTTTAACCTGAAACCTGCTCCTGGATCTAAAATGCATTTTTTATATTTTTTATAATTTTTAGTTTGTTTTGTCTTGACGTACAGGCATATTAATGCTATTGACTTTTTTGTTTGAGAAGTGACTCATCCTTCAGTGTGTTTAATGTGCAGACTTTTATTTTCATTTTTGTTTCGATGATTCTGGCCAATCAGTAGCAGTCCAAGCCTAGTTTGTTAGATGCTCAAAGTTTGTATATTGTTGTATCATTTTATCAGTCTTCATGCCTCAATCAGTATATTTGCTTCCTTTAGCTGTCTGACTACCTAATATAACAAACATTGTCAACTAATAATACTGCGTAATTGTAACGGAAGGCTGTTGGAACAAGCCCTTGTTTTATTGGGATAATTTCAACACATTTTATTACTGATAGCGTTACAACACTCCTTCAGCATTTTATGGGCTGTTTTGCAATCTGGGTGCCGGGTAGCTGTATTCGAAGCAAACTGGAGATAATTTTTTACAATGTCAGGCCCGTAGCCAGCAACTGAAAAAGTGGACCTTTTCCCATAAAAACTACATGTACCTAGATCAAATTTTACCCAGAGTGGACCTTTTCCCAGCAAAAGGGGAGGTTCTTTCGAACCCCCCGACCCCCCCCCCCTGGCTACGGGCCTGAATGTTGTAAGTTCTAAGCATCATCATTTTTTTTCTTGACATGACCCACCTGTATTTTACAGATAGTGGTAAATGTGTTATCTTGCGTTTAAGTAAGATGTTTTTAAAATAAAATACCAAGAAAGGCTTAAACGAATGCATTTTAATAGAATGCGCTGAAAGTGTAACGTATTACAAGGGGGCTTTTCTGATCGAAGGATGTAAACTGTACCCCTTACTGCCATAAAGTAGACTTTTGAAATTAATGTGGCCATGTGACCTGTTGAAACCATAATGATTCTAAGCCATAACTGTAGGACGATTTCCTCGATGTTTATGGCACCATAAAGCCAAAGTTTTTCAACAAGTCGAAGTAAATTTGCTCCAGCAAAGGAAAGACAAATCATTTGAGACCGATTTAGATCTGGTTTATGAGCAAGGTTCAATACGCTAGCAAAAATAGCTTTGAACGTTTTATTTAACATTTCAATGTTTTAAAACTGTCAAGGCGTCAATCAATCAAACGCTTCTGAAGATTTCAACTTTTCCATAAAATACGTCAAGTCTTCATATCACATTGATCATAAGCGATGGTACACTGGTCGCAATGCTTTAAATTAGCGTAAAACATGGAAATAAGCATTTCAATTCACTGATGACTGTTTCGACTGTTTCTGTGTCGGTTGAAAGCAAACAGTAGCAAAGCATTAAGCAGATTTTGACCACAATTTCCTCTCGCTCACTGTTCACGCTGAGAATTAAGCGGTTTGATTTCGCAGAAAGAAGTAAAGATATGAGAAGCCTTGTGATGTTGTTTCTTATTGCATACTGCCAACTTTTTCAAAATGATCAGCAAATTTTCTCAGAATCGGTAATATATTATCACCCCCGTCTTGGCTTTTATTGCAATTACACGTGAGGGCAAATTGTTTTACAATGTTCTTTTACGTAATATATGAGCATAACTGTCGTGTTAGCATTTTGGAAGTCTTGTTGACAGGCTGTTATACATGGCTGACAAGTTAGAACTCGTGTTCACATTAATTTCTTGCACCACAATAACTGTGAAGTATTTCCTTTACTGTTGAATCATAAATCTTGCCGTAAAAACATTGAAGTTTATTATATTTCTATCTGTCCTTTCAAATGTAGAATCATTTAAATGCGTAACAGTTACAAGGAACTTGGATCCACAACTAGGTCTTACACCAAGAAGAGTTTCAGACTTAACTACGATCTTGAACTGTACCGTACTTAACACGGGTTAATGGGACATTGATTGTTTAAACAGGGTGACCATTTCATTTTCCTCGATAGCCGAAAATATTATATCAAATAGGACTTTCGGGATACTACATGTACCATCGTTCGTTACACTGACTGACAACTGCTCCATCGTAATTTGCATCGATTAATCGAAGCTGAGATATCATAATAAACAACAAAGATCGTCATTGTCATTAAATCTGATGTGAGGAAATGCGTCTTAAGCAGACATGTGTTAATTTTCAAATCGCCACACCAAACTAATAAAATCGTTTTCGCCGATGAAAAGAACCCATTACTTTTCAATAATGAGTTTTACGTTTGGAGGAAGACATTACAATATTCACATAAAGAACATTATTATTTCGTTTGTGTTATAAAGATAAAAACGACATTAAATCGTTATTTACACAGTGGGTGATACTAAGCTACTTCCAGTTTACAGAAACCCTCCTATTTACCTACAACATCGACGCCGTAATTTATTGTGGACGCGGCAGGGGTTCAGACCAGGTTCAGACCAGGTTCAGAGCAGGCCGCTGCGTTTCACATGAACACTATGTCCTGAGTGAGGTGACGCAGACCGACTCACCCGGAGTCTCTTGAACAAATTACTGTCACATTGGTGCATTGCTATCAATATTTCAAATCAAAACGCGTCACTGCCTTAAAAGGCGCTTGGAGTTAAATATAGTGCGTCCTTGCTTGGTCTCCCAGACCTCTTGTTTTTCTTTATAATAAATTGGCGACAGAGAGGTATAAAAGCATGTCAAGATGTTATGTTGAATTTTTTATGATACTTACTGTAGCTGTATAAACAATTATTAGACGTGGAGTACAACATTTCCCAGATAAAAGTCTGCGGACAGGGAGAGGTTAGTAAAAATTACTTTATCATCAGACCCATGAAAGTCGTTAAAACATAAAAATACAGATAAAATTTTTGAATATTTTATGCCCAAGGCCATGTTTTGTTAAAATCTATGTCTTAACACGCACAGTAACCTCTAACTGCTGACGTGGAAGGAGGAACTTCAGAAACTGCGGGCAGTGGTTTCTGTAAAGAAGTAAGGAATTAGGACTTTTATTTTCAAGTTTATAAAAATACACATGGTTAGCTTCTTATAATTGGTGAAAAGTTTTTATTATTAGAATTACTTACTTTAACATGTATCATCATTAGTTTAGTTTTTATTTTATCTTATTATTGTTTCCTTACACAAGGTCTTATTTAATCTTGATTTGTTTCAATGTGGTTATAAAGACTTAACCTCATCGCCCTTCACGCTTGAATCAAGTCATATAACGCAGAGAAAGCATTCCTAGTACTTCATGTAGAAAATCTTTGAAAATCGATAACTTTCATCAGAAACGTTATTATTAATGGGCCTTTATTAGACTTAACTGAGAACAAATGTAAAAAGTCTCTGGTGGAAACATCTCTGTTATGAATAATCACTATGAATGAGAACCAGAATTATCAATTAAAAGCGTAATTGGTATTAATTAGGCTTACACGTATATTTTACCATGTGGCGTTGGTTGTTGACAATAGAAATAGGAAGATTGGGATTTAACGCGTGCGGTTTGGTTTCAGAGTAGAGTTTTCACGAGAAGTGTTCCCAATGGCTTTGATGTATCAGAAAGTGCTGGGTGTGATAACGCAGCCCCCGGCCTCTAGACCCAATGCTTTGATTGAACAGATACGACCTTGGTTCCAGAAGAAATCTGACTTGTTTAGGAGGCTGCAGACAGGTATGCGTGTTTTTTTTTCTTTCTGAATATTCTGTAAGCCAGACAGTTTAATCTTAAACATGTTTTGATAACACGAGAGGTTATGCTATCTTCCTGATTGCCAACGGTGCTTTTGCATTGATGTATTTTTTTATAATAGTGATCTCACAATAGAATTCGAACATTTCAGATTAAGCACAAAGTTCATTTCATACAATCCTAAAAATTTAAGGGTTCTCTAGATATTTTCAAGTATTTATGTAAAATTGAATTGTTATATTTTACGATGCTGTCATATGCTTTTTTGACTTTTTGCTAGATTTTTCAGTTGTATTTGAAATCCCTCATTGTATAGATCGTGGCTCACGCGTTTCGTCAAGAACGCAAATCGAGTCTTTGATAATTAAACAACTCTTGCACAAGCGAAACATTTGTTAAAACCTGGATTTGCTGTGTTTAGATTAAACAAAAACCTTCACCTAAAACAGAAGAGAGAAATGTTGCCGTCAGCTGTCTCTGGCAAGGGTATTCGTTCTACTTTTATGAATAAAAAACATCGTCCTTTTAAGCAAGCCCCATTACTTTAATAACTTAAAAGCATTCTGTAAATTTAGACACCCCGCTAAGTAACCAACAGGATCCGCGAAATCGGGGCTTTATTTATACACTTGCATGATAGAGTATGCCTAAAAACTGGATCTCTGCCCCCTCCATCTTTAAGTTGTTACAAGGCCGAATATTATGAAATAAACCTCTACCTGATAACTTGAAGTCACCTTCGGTTAATATCCCACATATTGAATGTAGGCTTAGGGTATTCTTATAATACCTTATAACTTTTATTATACTTACTTTTACATATTCATCATTTGTATATTGGATCTGTAGATTTTACCAGTTTCACGTTGTTACTGAAACGTGTCACGTTTCTAAACACAGAAAATGTAACGGAAATTTAAACAAAATAAAAGGTCAACAAATGAAAGAAAACAAAACATATTTCATTCCAGATATCATGAAAGACATCATTCGTAATTGTGAATTTATGACGTGCGAAAGGAACGATATTATAATCCGGCAAGGTGACACGGGTGACAGGTGACACTTTTTAATTTTAAGAAATTTAATCTAAAATTTAATGTATTCAAATACATTTTATATGCATTTAGAGATTTTTTCACTAGAATTTCAGCCAGTATTTCGTATTTGAGAGTTTGAGAGTAAGTGAGATTAAAAAAACTACAAATAAGTGAGTTTTGTTAACTTTTTTAATTTGAATATTAAAAGATGTTTATTTGAATAATCTATTTATTCTTTTTCACGGAATAGGTTCTACATTATTCTCAGTGGACAAACTTCAATTTATCTCAATAATAAATCAGACGATGATAATAACGAAGTGGTGGAGGTTGACCAACAAGACGAAGCAGAGCCGACATTACCCAAGCCGCTAGACAGGGGTGCCTTGGGGATATTTATCACCACATTAGGTGAGTTGAAGAGTCGCCGCTGAACCGCAACTATGATTATGTAAACTGA
>NW_019776002.1:364723-558472 GCF_001039355.2 Lingula anatina | reverse complement strand
TTTTTTTTCTTTCTGAATATTCTGTAAGCCAGACAGTTTAATCTTAAACATGTTTTGATAACACGAGAGGTTATGCTATCTTCCTGATTGCCAACGGTGCTTTTGCATTGATGTATTTTTTTATAATAGTGATCTCACAATAGAATTCGAACATTTCAGATTAAGCACAAAGTTCATTTCATACAATCCTAAAAATTTAAGGGTTCTCTAGATATTTTCAAGTATTTATGTAAAATTGAATTGTTATATTTTACGATGCTGTCATATGCTTTTTTGACTTTTTGCTAGATTTTTCAGTTGTATTTGAAATCCCTCATTGTATAGATCGTGGCTCACGCGTTTCGTCAAGAACGCAAATCGAGTCTTTGATAATTAAACAACTCTTGCACAAGCGAAACATTTGTTAAAACCTGGATTTGCTGTGTTTAGATTAAACAAAAACCTTCACCTAAAACAGAAGAGAGAAATGTTGCCGTCAGCTGTCTCTGGCAAGGGTATTCGTTCTACTTTTATGAATAAAAAACATCGTCCTTTTAAGCAAGCCCCATTACTTTAATAACTTAAAAGCATTCTGTAAATTTAGACACCCCGCTAAGTAACCAACAGGATCCGCGAAATCGGGGCTTTATTTATACACTTGCATGATAGAGTATGCCTAAAAACTGGATCTCTGCCCCCTCCATCTTTAAGTTGTTACAAGGCCGAATATTATGAAATAAACCTCTACCTGATAACTTGAAGTCACCTTCGGTTAATATCCCACATATTGAATGTAGGCTTAGGGTATTCTTATAATACCTTATAACTTTTATTATACTTACTTTTACATATTCATCATTTGTATATTGGATCTGTAGATTTTACCAGTTTCACGTTGTTACTGAAACGTGTCACGTTTCTAAACACAGAAAATGTAACGGAAATTTAAACAAAATAAAAGGTCAACAAATGAAAGAAAACAAAACATATTTCATTCCAGATATCATGAAAGACATCATTCGTAATTGTGAATTTATGACGTGCGAAAGGAACGATATTATAATCCGGCAAGGTGACACGGGTGACAGGTGACACTTTTTAATTTTAAGAAATTTAATCTAAAATTTAATGTATTCAAATACATTTTATATGCATTTAGAGATTTTTTCACTAGAATTTCAGCCAGTATTTCGTATTTGAGAGTTTGAGAGTAAGTGAGATTAAAAAAACTACAAATAAGTGAGTTTTGTTAACTTTTTTAATTTGAATATTAAAAGATGTTT
Source organism: Lingula anatina (assembly GCF_001039355.2). The sequence goes on along the minus strand of NW_019776002.1, from coordinate 557,210 downwards.
ATTTGAATAATCTATTTATTCTTTTTCACGGAATAGGTTCTACATTATTCTCAGTGGACAAACTTCAATTTATCTCAATAATAAATCAGACGATGATAATAACGAAGTGGTGGAGGTTGACCAACAAGACGAAGCAGAGCCGACATTACCCAAGCCGCTAGACAGGGGTGCCTTGGGGATATTTATCACCACATTAGGTGAGTTGAAGAGTCGCCGCTGAACCGCAACTATGATTATGTAAACTGACCTTTTAAATGAAAAAGAAACTAATGTAACTTATTTAGGTCATATTTTGAATATTGACACGTTTTTTGTGGTTTAAAATGAATTTTTTTCAGATGAAGGTAAAAGTTTTGGTGAAGTAGCCCTGATTACTGAGGATTGTGTCCGTACCGCCACCGTTATAGCTGACACCAAGACAGATTTACTGGTCGTCAGCAGAGAACTCTTCAATCGCTGTCTGAGAGCCGCACAGGAACAAGAGTTTAACGCCAAGATGGCCTTTGTTAATAACTGTGAATATTTCTGTAGCTGGCAACCAAAATACAAACGGCAGCTTGCTATGAGTCTTATTAGACAATTTGTGGCTTTTGATGAAAAACTAATGAAGCAAGGAGAGCCAGTCAAGGGGATCTACTTCATTATCAGGTACATGTATCTAGGTCTTATAACAGGAATCGCTGGCCGGTTTTTGCAGAAAGGTATTTAATCAAAGAAGGGGGTTATTTTGCAATGAAAATTCACCGCTGAATACAAATATTCTAATCAGAGTTTTCAGTGTTTAACTTTCCACCGCGTAGTGAAGTGTAGACTAGCCTAGACTGACTGTTACTGTATCTCCCCAGAGGCCAGGTCAAGTTGACCATGGAGCCGTGGGCTCACTGGACACAAAACTCCACCGTGTGGCGGGCAGACTGCAGCTTCTGGACGCGGCTGGTACCACCAGAACTAGGAAGGTAAGATGATCTTAAATCACCTTTACCTCTCTCAGTGACCCGGTTAAAAACTCCTGAGAAAGCACAACGTTCCTCCACGCATGTGCAGTTCTTTGATGCAGCCAAAATGCCAATCAGAAACAACTGTTTTATAACATTACTGTACAGAGGTGAAGACTTTTAAGAGGCTAATACAGGCAATATACTAAGGACTTCCACATCATAACTAAGCTTTCAACAAATATTAAACTTCTTCGGCTTCTTCTTTTATCTGAGCGACAGGACAAAATTGACGTAAATCTACGTAGCAGTTACTTGAGCATTTGAAAATGTCATTTTCATATAATTTCATCTGTCATGTGTCCGTTCTCCAAAGAGATCACTAGCTTTGATTTTCACTCGCAAATCAATAGTGCGTGTTAAGTTTCAGACGCAAGACCACGATTTAAGTGAAAACTCGTGTAGCTTAGTGAGTCCCAAAAATGAAGCTAAGAGAAAGCAACTTAGTCTACATTGAAAGTCGATGTACTGTTAATAAACTGATATGGCTGATATATATTTCACTCGAGATTAAGACTAAAAACAAAAAAATGTGTAACAGCTAATGGGGAATTGGCGGATGAGTAACCTTTTCCACCTCGTCAATTGCCCGCCCAGGTTGTTTTTAAGGTTTATGATATTTTTATGCGTCTCTTTTTTTTTTTTTTTTTTTTTTTTTACAGAGATCGAAGCGGTAGAAGTGCGTGTAATACGTGACATTGATTTTTATAAACGTACAAAATGGATGCTTCTGCTAAAAAATGACATTTAGAATTTTGCAGGCATGAAATCAGAAACAAAATCATCTTGAGTCATGTAAGAATTTTAGGGAAAATATCACGTTTGGGTTTCAGGTCTCTAGATGGCAGTCGAAATCGGAGCTCGGACAATGGGGACAATGGACTCACCAAGAGAGAGAGTTCTAGAAAACTAAGACGGCCTTCGCGACGATCTGTCGATGTTTGTGTGTGTGCTCCGATAGAGGCAGTGGGTACGATACCTGAACAGTGCTTTTTATTTACATTCACAAAGCATAACTACAGAAGCATTGCGTTAAGTTTTAATACGATCTTTGATAAGGGGGTGTTTATTTCCAGACACTTGGATGCCTCGGCACTATCAAGCAAATATGTACCAAGTTTTCGCATTCCAATAATCATATCTTAGCATTTTTCTCGACAATTTTATCAATAATGTTTTGTCACATGCCTTGACCTTCAGATGGTAAAACATTAGATGAAACTTTCCAGACTGCATGTTCTATTGCAAAGTTAATGTTCATAATTACATGTCATGCATTTTTTCCTTCCGTTTTTAGGAGACGTAGAAGTTTCACTGGATACTCCGAGTTATTTGCAAACAGCCGTTGCCATTGAACCATGCGAGACTTTTTTGCTTACGCTGAGAACTTTTGAAAGACTGATTAATAGAAAATATGCCAAGACAGCCGATATGATCAGAATGCAGTCTCTGGATAAAATTGAAAGAAGAATGCGTCGCTTTGAGAAGGACGACACCCCTCAGTTCCTGCAATGTTTACGACTGAAATTGCATACTCTAAATTCACGTTCAGTTTTCAAAAACAATCCATGTTTCAGAGATGCACATTCTTCCAGACTTTCTTCAATTTCACATGATATAAAACGACCGCAGCGGAGCCGAAGATCATTTTTGCACGACGCTTCTCACAAAAGTCGACATCCACAAGTTTCCCTTGGTGCAGGACAGACCATCAACCCTAATAGTATAAGATCTAGAAATAAACTTATCGCGAATGGAACTGGAGCTAACGGATTAGTGCAGCTGTGTAAGAAATCCAACAGACTTTACTCAAAAGGTGGCAGCACGTACGAAGGTTCTTTTAGAGACACTGGGTCGAACGGAATTCTTAGATTCTCGGTTTACTCAGATTTGGAAAGGTTGAATTACTGTTCACACGATCAAACGTTGCAGTATCACAATATAGAGACTAGGCCGCCTTTTTATGACTGGCAGACAAGCGACGCGGCCCTGAGCGTTCTGGAGATGAAATTGAAAACATGGCACGCCGAAATAGAAAGTAAAGATAGGAAACCAAAAAGGGTGTTTCGTCTTCGTAGGTTTTCTGCTGATGTAAGTTTTATTGCCCGAAACTCACCCACCTCATTCAATCTCACTCCTCTTTCGAATAAAAATGTATGCGTTGACAACGCAATTTTGTTTCCACTAAGAATAAATGTGTTAGATGATATGTTCAATAATGCCTAGCCGAATATAAAACCCATGATTTTATTTTATTTATTAGGGTAATGCACCGCCGTTTCCTGGCCAAAAAGTTTTCGTATCTTGTTTTCCAAAGGACGGGAAAAGTGAACGAAAAATAGAGAATGATGATGTTTTTGGTTTCTTTGACGAGAGCGAGGGAGACAGCCCAACTATACAGCCTACAGACGGATTCTTGTAAGCACGTTATTAATTAATGAGAAACATTCGATAGATCTACAACAATTTATTCATATCTATTTCTCCTAATCTGTACAGCAGTAAAGGCCTTAAAAACAATATAAAATACCAAATACCACATACCATTTTTCTGTGCTTGTATACATCCTAATTACTGGTATTATTACGAAGTTTAGTCATCTTTTTCACATTTCATCTCAGGAATATCGTAGGATAATTCCAAGGCGATCACAACATTAGTGATATATGATATTCACGTTACAGATAAAACAACATGTGATTATAACACAATTTTTGCTGTTTATTTCAGTGAAAGCACACCCTCTGATTATGTAGCTTTGAAAAGTAAGCAATTTTACATGTGCTTTTGTTCATTGATGTAGAGTAAAACAACTGTTCGCTTGTTAAACTTCAAGTACGCATATTCAGTTACAGTCACAGTTGATAAGAGTGAAAGCTTATAACAACATACCCTCTACCAGGGCTACGGATTGATTTTTCACAGATATTCACAGATATGTCTCTAGATAAATAGACAGTCATTTGACTGGATTTTTTCCGTTTTTCCCTATATAATCTGCCACACTGGTAGAGGCTTGTTCATGGCACATTTTTCCACTGCGTTGAAAAAAAGTGCACATTCAAGTGTAAAATTTATGACGTTCCCCTGTTTGCCAGGCGGTATCAACAGTCCCAATTCAAACCGGCGGTCCCCGGCAGAGGGCGGTAGGAGGGAAACCATGATTGAGATATTACAAGAAGACAAGGTATGCCATATAACACACGGGGGGAGGGGGGATAGGGGCAGGGGGATATAGGGGCGGGGGGTGGGGCAGACTTTAATTGTCAATACAATTCGGCGGTCCTAGGCAGAAGGTGGGAGGAGGTAGATATACCACATAATACACGGTGGGGGGGGGGGGGGGGGGGGCTATTTATCTTTTTATTATTATTCATTAAACCTTTATTTTGAGGGTTAATAAAAAATATCTTTCCCATAAGTAGGCTTGTTAGACAACTAAACGACCGACAATGTTCACCAGGAAACCATGAAATGAACCTGATATGTCTTTCTCTTGATAATTAACTGTTTAGGTCATGATCATCCAGTGTATGAAAATCGTAACTCTGTTTTATAAAAGGAAGACAAATGAAAGAAGTCTCAGATTTATTGATGCAGTTTACTTTTTATCATAACTTACTTTTCTTTTGTCTAAACATGATATTTTCATCATTTGTAAAAAACACCACTTAAGGAAGGTGCCATGCAGTGAATAGCAACTTCTGTAAATCAATTCAGTTGATTCTTGAAACCTCTAATAATGTGTTTCACGCTACATAGATTATGAAATATGGCACACTGTGATAGTTCTTCACACTAACTTTTATTTATACCGTTAAGATTCCTCCGAGAGCGAACTATACCAAGAGAGATTTCGAGAGGCTACAGACACTTCTAAAGTCGAAGCAATGAAGTAAGTTTTATCCGCGTGCATGCCCATAAAGAATTCGAAAAAAATCGTAAGTTTGCTATTTTTAAAGCAATCAAACTGAAGACACCCCTATACTGGAGAGGGGTGCCTGTGAAGTTTGATTGTACCCGTCACAAGTGGGATCTCTAAATAGACGATAATTTCGCACTGATCAAATAAGGCGGATCTCGTGTTACATGTAGTCTTTCATGTAAAAGTGTTTGATTATACCCGCAGACCCCCGTACTCACTTATCAACGTGTTCTTTGGATGGTGAACCTTTCTCTGTGGTAGGCAGATCTTCTGTTATTGCATCCCTGAATTTTAGATTAGATATAAAAAATGTTATCAAAGGCATCGTGGGGACAAAGTTAATCTGATGTCTTTATTAGAGCTTGAATTTTTTCATATCTAGTTGCAGGTCCCCAACCCTTAAAAAATACTAATGGTTCATGTAGCAAAAATAGATCAGTGTTTTATTACTTTTCAGGCAAATCCCAGTTCAATATAGACGTCGCAGGTGAAGAAGGCTTTCTGCTCATCTACTAGCTACCACCATGAACTATTACACTTGTTTTCCTCTAAAGAAACAAATATTAAAAGTAATGGAAATACAGACGGAGGACACTTAACACTTGTTTTTCTCAAGAGAAACAAATTGACTAGGAATGAAAATACGAAATACGAAAAAAGACAAGCTTATTTTGAAGTATTTTCAATTGTAACTTAAGTAGAATTGATTGAAATATAATTGTGTAATGAAGTTTTATTAAGCACAAGCGTCTTGAGTAGTTTTTTTTTTTTTTTTTTGGCTCACACCTTTGAGGGTTATAGTTTACGACATTTGCGCCGTGCATCAGTGAAAATGACATTCGGCACGTCACAAACGTTTAAAAGATTCACAAATAAAACTTCTTGTGGGGTTATTGAAGTATTGAGAGAAATGTTAAAAGGTGTTTGCTTGTGAATACACAAAGTAGTATCTCGCTTTATGTCATCTTGCGTGCGTGTTCTGATTTGTGCGATAACTAGCAAAGACTTGTAACCAAATCCCTGAAGGTGATATCGCCTAAGGGCGATGAAGTAAAATACACCTGAAAGCACATTGCCCTCAAGCGACCGTGAAAACAATGGATATCTTCTCAACTTCAAATGCTGTCATTGGCTTCCTTTATGCTTAAATACTCCGAAAATAGTACACGTGATATTATCAATCGCTCTTCTCAGTCCTATATACACAAATTAAGTCTAATCCTGGATATTTATCCTATGTACTTATCACCGAGATGTGCGACCGGGAGTAGAATCTCATTTCCTTGCGTGTCTATTGCATTTCACAAAAAACGATCTTTTCTGGTAGATTTGTATCCAATAACTTCTCCCCACCACCCCACACAAGTGGCGGCCAGTGGATTATTGGTGGCTTCATAATGTTTGGAATTTATTGCAATATCTCCGTGCCTGGCCGTAGATATCAAAGGCGTCAAGTCTGGTAAGTTGAACCAAAACGTCACTGTGACAAAGGCTAAATCACTCAAGTAGTCACAAAGCCCCTCTCTACAACAGGGCATTATCGCAAAGGGGGAGCATAAAATGTGCAAATATTAGTTTACGGAAACGGGGGGAAAGTGAGCCTTTAAATTATTTATGTGAACAGTTCGTCATTCTGTTGTCGCAGTGAGAATGCCTCGTTTTCAAAGTAGTATTATCTCTCCTGAGGCTAGGACTGCCGAGGTGACAGGGTAACATAAGCGTGTATTAAATGGAAACGCTTACTTAAAGTATCACAGCCATTAAGTTGCTACGTGAACGCAGTGCGCCATGCTCCCAGGGGGAGGGATATTTCAGTTAAGCGCAAAGGTCGGTTAAAATTATGGGCTTCGTAGTGCGCGCTGACATCACGGCACGTCAGTCGCGTGTTTCTACCGTCTGCAACAAGACGACCACACTGTGAGACGCTGAGACGCTCAGGATGAGGCTGCAGATAGTAAGTTTCTTACTCAACGTTATTTCCACGGTGGGGGTATATTTGATCTATGATGACTTTTCTTCAATTTTGATTGTCACAAGAAAAATGTAATGTGAAAGATGGTTGAAATGTGACAAGAGAAAAGAGCAGTGGAAACTTTTAGAAAAAGTAACGTGTTTTTTAAGATCATGGTTTTTGTTCTACTGTTAGGAAGGTTGCATACGGTGCAGTTCACTTAAAAGAAGCAGATGGACCTGCTTTATAAAGTTAAAAAAGTTGAAAGAAAAGGATAAACAAAGTTTACCAAATTTTGTTTCATTAGAATGAACCTAGATCAACCTAAAGCCTGTTTTCTGCCTCAAAAAACGTTCAATGTGTCAGTGTTGAAGGTTATGTAAATAGCAGTTGGAACACTGACAATCAGTGCACTGAGGCATAGGTCTACTCGTGAAATGTCTTCAAATTTTTTGAAGCTTTAGAAATTAAATCGGATCTTGCGCATGATGTACGGTGTCGTAAGGGTTCATATTGAACAAAGAATGTTCTGCTGACAGGCGCGTGTATTAACGTATGAGAAAACGCACCGCGGTGTTTGTGAACACATGCCCAAATGTTACGGGTCTGTTGACGCTAATATCAGCAATAACAACGCACTTTTTTTTCAAAAAACAAGTTGCGTTTGTGATTTTAAAATTACAACTGTAAGTTGGTTTCTCCTTCACTTCAGTTCCCCTATTATCACTTCTAGGTCTAAATCTCTGAGCGTCTTGATAAGACTTAACCGTCACACCTCGCGGGAAAGTCAACACCGTGTCAACGTACAAATAATTATTGTTAATAAATTCACTGGCAAAATAGTCGAAGAGAGAGCAGTTTTAAAATGCTCTAGGCACTGATTTTTCTTCTTTTACTTAAGAGGAGCAAAGAAATATGTCGTTAAATTGAAGCAGGCCCAGTAAAAAACATGATTTTTCAATTATGACAGTCCTATCCAAAAGAACGGTTTTATAATGTCTCAAATTTTTCGGATTCAATTTAAAGAAATAGCTGACTTCATTGTTCCGCGTACGTCTGACATTTTCCGAATTTGATTTTTTATACGATAAAGACCTATTTTTTTAATTTCTCTAGAATTCCAGTACAATTTTAAAGATTGTATCATAATGGGCCTGTGTGGTGTATTTAGTACAGTGTATTCATTATATAATGCTGGCATTGCACTCACACAGTATATTTATGAGAGAGAGAGAGAGAGAGAGAGAGAGAGAGAGAGAGAGAGAGAGAATTGGAAGGAAGACAGAGCTATTTTAAAAGGATGTAATATAAAAGCTACATTTTCTGGTAAGCAATTATACTACTTTAAGGTAATACCTTTACATTCTATTTTTTCTTCTCTTTTTTTTTCTATTATAATTTTTTGGGGAAGGGGGGGCAGACTATGCAGAAACCATGGCTAGGTTGGACACCTCAATAAGCAATTTTTTTCAATTGCCTTTATAATTTTACATAACTTATCCATCGAAAATGTCCCCCCTTGCAGCAGCAGTTCTCCGAGGTAGAGGAGTAGTGGCAGAGAGATGGCACTAATGTACCGCAAGGTGCTCTCCGTGATTACACAACCGCCAAGCTCCAGGTCGGACTCCATGATAGAACAGCTATTCCCCTGGTTCCAGAAAAAATCGGAGTTGTTCAAATCTCTACAGCGAGGTAAGCTGGGGGTTGGTCGGTGTCATTGATAGGATGTGCTTTGATATTGATAGTTATTTGATTTGTTGGATCTTGTTTTTGTGAGATTTTTGGAGAGTGAATAGCAGGGTCGGATTCAACCATCCGAGACGACGACCTTATGAGGAAAATTAAGGAGGAATTCTGTCAACTGATTCGCAAAGGCGACTTTTAAGAAAAGTTGACAAGTTTCCGCAGTACGCGGACGACCGACTGAATCGCGAAACAGTAGTCGCAGTGTAACAGAATAACATTACTGATTTTAAGCAGATTGCATGCGTGATTCAAAACGTTCAAAAATGCATATAAAAATGCTAATAATGCATTCACCCAAATTTTCCGGATTCGATTTAAATAGGTATTTTGCTTTTCCCGTATCGATATACAAAAAACGTACCACGCTGACGGCAGCAGCCTCTAAAGGCACGAGAATGAACAGTTAAATAGCATTTGTAAGCAATATTTACAGTAACAGAGGGGGAGATTGTGTATGTTTTCTTTCAGGACAACGCTACAGTAAAAAACCAAAAGCATTTCAGTAAAGAATTTGCAATCAAAGTAATCCAACATGGAATCGGCTTGAAAAGTTTAGGTAACATGGGGCAGAGGTCACATGGCAGTAGTAACTGGTTTTGTCTACGGGAGAGCGGAGGAAGTAGTGACAAGAAGAAAACGTAAATATTGCGCAAAATGGCGCTTAATGGTTTACTCTCTGTCAACAAGTTACTTGTATTTTGATAAACAGCGAGTACAAAAGCAATCACAGCCGCAAGCTGGCCAAGATGGAAGCTTCTAGTAGGCCTAAGGTTATCAGATCCCATCCAAAAACGTGACATTTTTCTGTTTTGTAATTTAAAACCGCATGTAGCAAATACATGGAAAGTAATATAACAGGACTTAAATAAATTATTTTATACGGCGGCGTTCTTTGGCATTTCTTTTCTCATTTTTCTTTCTCATCACCTTGCACTCCGATCATTTCTGTTCCGGAATCACAAATCTTGCGCATTAAAATGCAACAAGAGTTAATACGTTGACAGGACATTGATTGAGCGAGATGTCAGCAAGCCATCTATATCTGTATCCACCTCCCTCTAGCATTCAAGATACAGGATGATTATCATATCAAAATACACTCTGATATTATTTACCGACCATTCTGCTACGAAACATAATCATTGTCCACTCTGAGAAGATTGATGCGTTCTTTTCTTGCAGACGTCATGAAGGATATCATTCGGAATTGTGAATTTATTACCTGTCACAGGGATGATGTTATTATTCAGCAGTCCGACACAGGGAACAGGTACGACCATATCCCTCACAGAAACAATTCTCAACAACAACAACAACAATTGTTCGAATGATAATAATAATAATAATTATAAAAATATTGATAATAATAATAATAATAAATATAGCAGTAGTAGACGTTGTAATAGAAACAGTATTAATGAAAATGCAGTTGGCAAATAATGCGTATATATTGTCTTCTTTTCTGACCTAAATGTTCGGATGGGGGTCATGTTTTTTTGAAATTCAAGACAACAATTGATGTGGATAAAAGAAGCTTAAAAAGGACGGAGAACGAAACGCCACATGTCCCATCTGCAACTTCAAAAGTCGGTAACTTCAGTCAACCGTGGTAACAACTGTACGGTCATCTAACAATATTTACATGTTTTTTACACTCAACAGTTAGTTGGCTTTCCTGTTATTTCCATTAGATTCTACATCATACTGGGAGGTCAAATTTCCATTTACATAAATAACAAAATTGAAGAAGATGAAGCAAGTGGCTCGGTAGAAAGCGGTAGGCTGAGGAAGAAGACGGCAGCCGAGGTACCGGGATACAAAGCTATAGATAGAAGTGTGTATGGAGCATTCGTGACCACGCTGGGTGAGTTCTGGTTTTGGACCAGTTTGTAAAAAAATATGTTCCAAATTCAAATCAGGAGAGAAGGCGCTTTCTTTATTTCAAATTACTAAAAAGGGAATCTAATTAAACACCAACACTTTTCTTTTGAATTTTGATTTTACATCTGTACAACACAAACATACTGTATATATAGCTGCCGGACTATATTCTTATGAAAGTACAAAATGATACTAAATCTAGAATCGTGAAATCTTTACAGGTGAAGGTAAAAGTTTTGGTGAAGTAGCCCTGATTACCGAGGACTGCGTCCGTACCGCCACCGTTATAGCTGACACCAAGACAGATTTACTGGTCGTCAGCAGAGAACTCTTCAATCGCTGTCTGAGAGCTGCACAGGAACAAGAGTTTAATGCTAAAATGGCCTTTGCTAACACATGCGAATACTTCTGTAACTGGCGGCCGAAATATAAGAAACAAGTCGCCATGAGCCTCATCCGACGCAAGGCGGCTTTTGATGAGAAGATTGTGAAACAGGGAAGCTCAGTAGAGGGGATCTTTTTTGTCATCAAGTACACGTTTTTTTTAAATTTACTTTCTCTTTCAAAGAGTCTCTCTCTGTATATAAATGACAAATATACACCGTAAATTTTCCTGTTAAATACAACGTTTGTCGAAATTGTTTGTTCATGGCAAATTTGTTTCGACAAACTGTATCCTATAGTAAATATTTTCACATGCCTGTATTAATGTGGTATCACCCGCAAAAAAACGCAGTAGATACTCCAGCGCAGTAGACTACTGCAATCATACTGCAAACATGCTTCAAATCTGCTTCGATTTGGGAGCTAATTAGCATATTTGAAACATGCTTCTAATATGCTGCTAATCTACTGCATTAATGCTCCTCTGTACAAACCTATGTACTTTTTGGAGTAGAATTGCAGTAGGCTATGCTGCATTTCTACTGCAAATATGCTGCACACCACTACTGCGTTAATGCTTCTTTGCTACTTCGATACTACTGCATTTTCGTGCGGGCATTGTGTAAAGTCCTTTAAGAACGCTGTACCATCCTGTGGGATAATTTCACAGAATTCATTTTATTTTCCAAGGGGTCAAGTCAAGATTACCATGGACCCGTCGTCACATTGGCGCCAAAACTCGGCCGTCTGGCAGGTCGATAGCTGCTTCTGGACAAAGGTCATGCGGCCGGATTTCAGGAGGTACATACTGACGAAACTCGCGTTTTTTGTTGGCCTCGCAACCTTCCCAACACGAAGAAACGTGTTGGAAATGGTGTTATTTTGTACATAAAAATGTGTCTCTTTGCGCCGCTTGTATTTTTCTCAATTTACCTCGTTGTACCTAAGCCTCTTGCTATTGGGAACAATACCTGTATTAATGCGTAAATGTGTTTTGCGTTTATGTTTCTTTTTATGATGTTAAAATCGATAATGCACTATATCTGCTTTTTTATTTGAAATATATAATGTGACCAATGACAATATTAATATTTAGGTCTGTGACGCGACCTACAATGATAACATAATCATCAGCAAAGTGTAAATAAGGATTATTTTAATTCCTTTTCTAGCAAACTGTGTGGCATGGAATCTGCGAAGGTGGAAGAACAGGAACGCTCACGTAGAGACGTAGAAGTTTGCATAGCAGCTCCATTAGAAGCAATAGGTAAAAGATAATTCGCAAAGAAAATATTACTCGTTTTATGTCATATTATACAAGTATACAGTCCGTTTACACGAATATCACACTAACAAAAGCCACAGAAATTATTTTCCAAACCGTTGGTTTTTGTGACGAACGGATTACTGCAACATTTCTTATTGGTACATGAATAGAATGATATTTTCGTATTTAGACGTGCAAGTGACTGTTAGTCAAGGGCAATCTGTCAAACAATTTATCTCTATTTTTCAGGAGAAGTAGAGGTTTCTCTTGATATTCCTACCTATCTACAGACAGCCACTGCCATAGAACCTTGTGAGTTGCTTTTGCTCACCAAAAGAGCATATGATCGCCTGGTTCTGAAAAAGTACACGAAGACAGCGGACGCTTTGATCGCACAATCAAGAAATAAGATAGGAAGACGTCTGGAAAGGTTTTCTAAAAACGATAACCCATACTTTCTGCGCTGTCTTTGGCTGAAATTGCACATTGACGATCAAAAATCCCCGCAGGATGGGTCCTCTACCTCTGAAAGCAAACTTTCATTCATCAATACTACGAAGGAACTAGGTGCTAAAGCTTCTGGCGCTTCTTTCTCGATTGGAAAAACACAGGCAGATCATTGGCAGACATTTTCTCCAGCTAAGCAGCAAGCCTCACAAAGTGCAATATGGACGACTTTCAACAAGAAGATGGGAGGAGAAGGCCGGGGAGCGACTGGCCTGACCTCTATATGTGAGGAGGCAAAGTACAGTAGAAGAGAACAAACAAAGATTACTAGAAGGAAGCCATTGTCAGGCCAGAGAGAGGCATTGAAACGGACGGAAACGTTGGCGACTATTTTACCAATTAATGAGAAAGCAAAATTAGAAGGAGCGGCGAATGAAAAAGTTGGTGCTAATTTTCAACCAGCGTCCCCTCTTTCACCGAAGGAAGAGATGGTGCGGTCGGCTACAGTGACAGGACTGAGTGAACTGGATAGATGGATATATAGTCCACGAGGTGAGGAGAAGCAGACAAAGTATAAAGAGGAGTGTACGGACTGGGAGACCAGTGACGAGGCCCTGAGTATGCTAGAGTCGAGGTTGAAGACGTGGCTCAGTGAACTGGAAAGCACAGACAAGAAACCAAAGCGCGTTTTCCGCTTGCGTCGGTTTTCTTCAGACGTAAGTTTTTTTCTCGTTATCCGATTGTTTATTTCCTTGAGTGTACAGGCTGAGTGTTGTTAATAAGCTGTTATTCGAAAGTAAAATACTTTGACATTAGGCTAATGTTGCTGCTATACTGAGTGACAGAGGGAGGGACAAAGACCGCGAATAAACTATTGTCATTTAGGCCTATTGGCGTTGTTCTGGTGTATGTTAATTACCTTTTTCGCTCTGTTGTCTGCATCATAGAAGTTGCATGTGGGTATTGATAACTATTGCTTTTTTTATAATTTCTTCATAAGAACGCCGCCCCTCCCCTGCCTGGACAGAAGGTGATCATGTCACCCAGACGAAACAAAAGTGACACGGAGTGGACGGTGGGATCAGACGAGGACGACGACAAAACGCTGGCCTATAGCGACTCTCCTGTGGAGTCCATGTGAGTCTTTAGGTGTGACTGTGCCGGTAGATAAACATATTAATTTGATAAGACAGTGGATAGTAGACATAGCATTTAAGGGAGAATAATTTGGCATAATTCTGCAAAATTGTTAATGTCATTATATTCAAAGTCCAGATCAATTTCCTTCAGAAAGCCCTGCTCCCCCCACCCTCTATCCCCCCCCCCCCCCCTCCATCAGTAAGAAAGTCACTATCATCAGTGGTTCCCATTATAGGGAGGATTATAGTTTACTTCGATATAAACCAAGAAGAGCTTCCAGATTATCCATGTCGTCGGATGGCGCAGGTAAGGCGATCATGTGTAGAGGATGGTTTCAGTCCTCGGCTCAAAAAACGTAAAGAAAGTTTCAGTAAAACTTGTTATAAATAAACAAAACTCACACAGGTACACAAGTACAGTAGGCTAGTCTTAGTATCATATACGTTCATCCAAAGTAACTATATTCTCAGCATTATTTCATCAAATATTTCTGTCAACTGTAGATGGAAGTGATGCCTATTAAGGAACGCCCGAGTGACCTAAGAAGATAACCAGCGCCAAGTAGACCTAACTGAAGAAAGAAGAACGCCGAATACAGCTTGGCCGTCTTCACCAGTTCGCGCCATCAGAGGGTGAACATAATACAGCAAAACTTACGGAAGATGTGGTTCGACGGTTTCAGACCCATTCTATATATATAATTATTTTATATATACTTCTTCGGGTGTTTTTTCAACTTAAAAGTTGTCCGATACCAAAAGGCAGCTCAAATACAAAGTTTACATATATTTTAACTGAATAAAAACTGTAAAGAAAACGACTTGTTTGTTTGTTGGAAAACATATTTAGGGACAAAGAGTATCGAGGCCCAAATCTCAATGTATTAAAGCGATTTTTTGCGGAAAAAAATTCTGTAAACGATTTTTGATCTGTTTATTCCTTACCTTGATCATTGCACATTGAATACAAACAAATTTTGTGGAACTTTGTTTTGTGTTTCATGGTCGAACGGTCTTTTGTAATCTCGAACTCGACGAGCAGTTCGAATTGTTTGACCATGAATACTCATTGTACCCACGGATAATTAAAGGGATAGCAGCTCTCGTATGATATCTATATTTCACAATAAAAACATTGTAAACAACTCATGGAAATATAATATATTCTGTTTTACCACAAAAACGGCAGTTATAGCAATTATTCTGATATCTGAGCTTGTCATTGGACCACGTGACCTCCATAGATGGCTATACTCTGTAATAATCTCTTAAGAGATTATTACAAAAAACAAACTTTTTAGAAAAAAACAAACAAACAAAAAATAAAAAAACAGGGACTAACTTTGAATGTAGAAATGGATTCATTAACTAATGGTTAGTATAGGAAAATTGTTGTTTACCCCAGGAAAATTAATTTTTGGGCCAAAATGAACAGTTGTTATCCCTTTAAATTAAAAACGCTGTAACTTTCAGTATACCAGTTAATTTAACTATGGGAAATAACGGACCTACTTAGGCGGTTTCTAAGGACAGTAGTGGCGTTTAAAGCGAACGTTTTGTTTAGTCTCTTGGTGTCGCCGAGTACATGTACCTCGTGAGCGGTTGGGAAGTTCACCAGTTTGTCGGCGGAGAGCATTACGCAAGAGGTGCTGGGCGAGTTTTGATAAAATTTTCAGGATAGGCCAGAAATGGACAAAAGAAAGAGTTGATATGGCTTTGGTGATGAACCATTAATTAATTATTAATCTTGGCGGAAGTTGCGCTCTCCGGTTTTCTAGTCGGAAATGCCTCATTCGTTTTCCTGTGAAATCAACGGCGACATAAAGGACCGCCTACTAACACTGTCAGTTTACCGTAAACCGCAGGTAAATGTACTGTCAGCTTACTGTGCATATTGTGGCCCTATCAATAAGAACAACAAAAGAATGCCACACCCTTTTATTTCTAAAAGACCGCTCGTACCGCGATACTTCGTCAAAAGACAAGTCGGCCAGTGGAGTCCGTTTTGCTCCAACGGCGTGTTTTACCACAGGATGCGAACAGAAAAAGAACTTCGAAAAGAAAACGAGACTAGATATCTACAAGTTTATTCATAAAGATGATCATACAGCTTCTCAGCACACATACAATGACGGTATTACGTTTTTCTTTGTGTAATGAATGAACGTGACTGGTGACAACATACAACTACTGACATTACGACAAAAAACGGCGACAAAATCAAAAATCTACTTTAATGACGGGGTTCGTACTCACGAAGCACATAACTGATTACCTAATGTAACCAAGACTATAAAACTGATAAAGTCATTTACCCTTTACTCACACTGTGACTAAAACGCTACAAGTCTTTTAAAGTTACGATCATGAACCTGGAGTTCATTAAGATATCACTCTCAACTTTTTAGACTTCACCTAATATTGCATACATAACTGGGGGTTTGATACACTGCGCACTGGACGAAATATGAAAATGCATGAGTGAAGATAATCTTCTTTCCTGTAATTCGCTTACACAGCACAAAACAACTGCAACTTATATTCACATTCACTGTTCTGTCTAAAGTTCTGCAAAATGTCCAGCTGCAAGAGACACAATGCTTTATTTACAAACCATTGCCAGAGATTATTAAGATCACTATTTTACCTGTGAAGCGATCAAACATTTTTGCACACTAAACAGATTAAAAGAGACTCTTATTTACGCCTACAGATCAGGAACTGACTAGTTTTCAAGTACATGAAACAACCTCGTTCTATGTACAGCAGAAATATACATATAGATACAACTGGTGGAGCCGGGGGCTATGTACACAGCTAGGACAGCTGCTCAGTGTGGACCCACTTGAGTAAACCCAGTAAAAATGGTGATCTGGTATACCACATGTGGCATATTAGTGCCATTATCTTGTCAATGAAATCAATCAAGTATCCCACTGTGCTGTAGATTTCATCGTGTCTTTTAGTAAGGTGTGTTGTAGGAAGACAAGTGTAACAATTGGGAGTACATTTTCTGAACTGGCATCCACAGAAAAACTGTCAGCAGGGAAAATAATCACTGCATTAATTGCATTGTTATTGAAATTTAAGCAATTTAAAGCTACCTTTCAGAGGACCTATGTCAAATTCAACAAAGCCAGGCATATTTAACTATGATAATAGTAATAATATGTCTCTAAACTTTGAAGAAAATGCTGTCTGGGCTCTTTTCCATTTTACTTCTTTTTCTAACCACACAATTCCCATGACTTGAGATGTTATCCAAAAAAAAAAAATGTTTTTGAGATTAAAGAAATTACATCCACAAAAAAGACCAATCTTCCTCTGGGAGACCCTGCTACTGTACATAACAAATTAAAGTCCTGCAGCATCATAAAACAGCTCATTAATTTCACCAGTGTTTTTTTCCTGAATTAAATAAAAAAATGGTGCCCCTGTCTTCTAGACCCTCAGTATCTCCAGGCAGTTGTTGTAGCAGATGGCTATCCAGTCTGGCTGTGTAGATGACCACTGAATCTGGTTGATTTCCCCTGAGGAGGTGTACGCTAGGATGGGATCTTCTATGGCTCTCGGCATCTGCTGGATATCCCAGATTAGAGCTTGATGGTCATCAGCTGCAACCAGCAAAAGAACATGGTGAATGTAAAGGTTAATAAATATCTATACCCAATGTTTCAAAGCAATATGTCACTGACAACCTCAGGTACATCAGGTTCTTCTTAAACTCTTTTAAGATAAAAACAAAGCACTATACTAAGAACAAAAAACATTCTCACAATAGGTATTACTATATAGTTAAACCATTTAACACGTTACCTGCAGTGCATATATGACAACTTGAATGAGGTGCCCAGGCAATGCCGTTGACACAGGCTCGGTGATTGTTCAGTCTGGCCACTGGGGTGCATGGGACTCGGACATCAAGAATGATCACCTAGGAATAATGTTTTCCACAAATTCAAAATAATTTATCACTTTTGATGTTAATGCAGTCACAATTTTCTAAAAAAAAAATAATAATAACAATAATAAGGAAAAGGTAAATTCACATTTAAAAATCACTTTGTTGTTTTATTTCATTTTAGTTACTTTGGATATATTCAGCTTAAGAACTGATGATAAAATGAAGTTAAAGTCATATAATGGACAGTAGAACCAATCACATGTATACAATGATCATCACACCAGAGAGACCCATACCTCCATGGCATCCATGGCCATTGTAGCTAAGTAGTTAGGGTCCTGTTTGTTCCAGGCCAGCCTGAGGAGAGGGTGGTGCTGAGGATCCTCATAGATAATAGTGGAATGCTCCAGGTGACGGAGGTCAAACATTCGCACTGAGCCATCAGCACCTGGAATATAAATACACAGCCCAGGTTTAATGTAAGCTGTCTGAGAGGCTGTGAACACAATCAAGACTTTACTACTCTATTATTTATGGTGCTTAAAAACAGGTTAAAATGAATTACCATGCTTATCTGAGGGACAGCTGGCAAACATGCCCCTGCATCCCCCTGCCCTGCTAAATGTTGGTGTAGTGCTAGGACAACTTACCAACACTGGCAAACATGTCCCTGCCTCCCCCTGCCCTGCTAAATGCAATGTCATACACCTCCTTGTCATGCGCAATCAGCTGGGTCTTCACATGTCCTGTCACCAGATTGACCCTGCCTAATACCTGACCAGTCTGCAAAGACAAACACACACACAGGGACTGTCACTGCTACTAATGAAAACCACAAACTATTTCTTTATTGTCATCAGAACCATTAAACAACTGAATCAATCTACAGTCTTCCATGAAACCAACATGTCTCAATTCAAATTAAATTTATTAAAGAGCACTATCATGTTTCCCTTGAACAACATACCTCCAGCCCCCATATTGTGCATGTGGTGTCAATACTTGATGTGCCGAGGAGATTGGGGTCCACTTCATTCCAATCAAATGAGGTGAGAGGTGCACAGAAATCACTGTTTTTGTTCTGTAAAAGTAATATGCATCTTAATACTCTGTTATGTTAGTCATACAGTCATGTTTACATAGAGATAAGTTATTTAAATCTATTACTGGACTTATTATTACACAGCAAGACTGGGAATAGTTCATCTGTATTCTTAGTGGTTTTTGAGGGGGAGACAACAGTCTCATCTCTACAAATGTAAGTCCAGTACTTTTAAGTATTTAAGTATCTATTAAAATAGATTGAAAAACCAAATCATTATAATATGCACCTTATTTATCAAAACACTTCTACAGATCAAATAGCAAATAAAATTACCTAGCTGGAGATGAAAGTAACAAAAGGTCTTTTATATGATTTAAAATTATTTTAAATTCATCTCATTTTTTATTTATCCATTTACTTATTTATTTATAATTTCATTATTTATACCACACCAATGTTGTACAATGTTTATAATATTATCTATATGTATTTCCACATAACCACAGGGACTATCTCTCTTACTGTGAGCCGCCACTTACATTATTTAAGAGACATTCAAGCCGTGTTTCTGAATCACCAACTCTCCAAACTCGTAAGTAGTCGCCACTGGTAGCCAGCAGGTCTGGATACACCCCTTTCTGGAACATTACAAACATATATTTTATACAGCAACCTCAGACAAAATCAATCTCCACAATTACTTTGAACAGAATTCTACACAGACAGCAGACTCTAACTAAATATAACAGTGACACAGCAACTGTGATCTGAACACTTTTTTACAACAGATAGACAGCCCAAGCTTATATTTATCTAAACATTTTATAATCATTTTTTTCATTTTAATCCCAAAAGACGTGCACTTACTGTGTCAGGAATCCACATGATTTTTGTTGTAGGGTAAGGATGGTCAAATGTACTCCTGGCAACAAACTCGGAAGTTTCTTCATCAAGAGAGGCAATCTGGACCTAGAAATAAAGAAACAAAATTATGTTTGTTGCAAAAGCACTGAATACTGGTACACTAACCATTCAGATGACATAATTAATGCTGTCATGAAATGAGATTGAATAATGGTTGTTGACAGTTTACTTTGATTTCCAAGCCTAATTATTCAGCCTAGCTGTCTTTCCCTTTCTCTCTCTCTGGTTCTGCCAGCAATTTTTCCAGGATTTTTCAAGGATATTAAAATATTTTCCAGGAGTATGTTACACTAGACATTTATCATTTGTTTATCATCAAATAGGTAAAATCAAATATAACCAAGAATTTTTTGGGCACACCTAGTATTTATTACTTTTATGAATCAATATAAAAAGCCAGCTTGATGGAAAAGGCTGAGGCATTCCGATTGCATCAGTGCTTTGGGGAAACAGTGGACATGCTTTATTTTAATAACAAAAACAAGACGAGTAAAAACTATCCATTTTCAAGGATTTTTAGAGGAATTTTAAGACTTTTCCAGGAGTACAACAGAATCCCAGGATATTCCATGATTTAATCTTAATTCTACAGGGCTCGACATTAGCGCCTGTNATAGACAGCCCAAGCTTATATTTATTTAAACATTTTATAATCATTTTTTCATTTTAATCCCAAAAGACGTGCACTTACTGTGTCAGGAATCCACATGATTTTTGTTGTAGGGTAAGGATGGTCAAAAGTACTCCTGGCAACAAACTCGGAAGTTTCTTCATCAAGAGAGGCAATCTGGACCTAGAAATAAAGAAACAAAATTATGTTTGTTGCAAAAGCACTGAATACTGGTACACTAACCATTCAGATGACATAATTAATGCTGTCATGAAATGAGATTGAATAATGGTTGTTGACAGTTTACTTTGATTTCCAAGCCTAATTATTCAGCCTAGCTGTCTTTCCCTTTCTCTCTCTCTGGTTCTGCCAGCAATTTTTCCAGGATTTTTCAAGGATATTAAAATATTTTCCAGGAGTATGTTACACTAGACATTTATCATTTGTTTATCATCAAATAGGTAAAATAAAATATAACCAAGCATTTTTTGGGCACACCTAGTATTTATTACTTTTATGAATCAATATAAAAAGCCAGCTTGATGGAAAAGGCTGAGGCATTCAGATTGCATCAGTGCTTTGGGGAAACAGTGGACATGCTTTATTTTAATAACAAAAACAAGACTAGAGTAAAAACTATCCATTTTCAAGGATTTTTAGAGGAATTTTAAGACTTTTCCAGGAGTACAACAGAATCCCAGGATATTCCATGATTTAATCTTAATTCTAGGATATTCCAGATTTTGTGCGAACCCTCTCTCTCTTTCTCTCTCCCTCTGCAATATTCTTTTAAAATGCTGCCAGCCAGGTTCTCTATACTTCTTTTACTTCAGCATTTTTCACAAACTTTTGGTGTTACCCCATATCCATGGGCTGAGGGCCTCTGATAATGAGAATTTTTGACCCTATATTAATTGTATTATCAGATGTTCTACTGCTTTCAGTGTGTGACATAGTTATACTCCTCTACAAAGCAATGTGTACTGTGCCTTTTTGCTTTACTTCTCTACAAAGCAATGTGTACTGTACCTTGTTGTTATACTCCTCTACAAAGCTGCCCACAGCTAGCCTAAACCTCTTGTCTGGCCGCACGCTCCAGTTCATACTGTACAGAATCCAAGGAGCCTCGTACTTGTAGATCTCCTTTCTCTTGCCGGGGGGAGGGGGAGCGGTGCCCGAGGGGGGCAGTGCACTCATGGTGGATTTGGACAGGTGCTCCAGCGAGACCCTGCAATACAATTGGACATCACCATGATTTCTAACTGATTAAATGATAGAATGAAACAGTGAAAGGTGTGAACGATTTTGAAAGTTATCAGAATTGAAGCTCGCGTGGTTTAATAAAATGTGCACTTTTAGTTTAGTCAAATGCTTAACGGCACCAATGCTAACTGCATGTCTCCAATATGTAAATATGCACGGTGCAATTCGCTACAAGTGAAAGGGATCGCTGACTGCAGCAGAGCCTGCACCTCGCGCTTTGGCTGGGGTCTCAATGGAGAAACCAGGATGAGCAAAACTTCATTCATTCTACGTGCAAACTCACCAGCTGATTAATCTACCAATATTAACACTCCAGGTGAACACAAACCTTACCCAAGTTGCATGTGGCATCCGTATGATGCTCTGTTGGTTAAACACTTATATATTTACTTACCTTTGTTAGACCTTTTGAACAAAATGGAAGATGGCACTTTAGAAAGTCTCGTTGTGTAACGAGATTACAGCCGAAGTACCCGTTGACGTTATTCTGGCATTTAGGTTTTTCTTTATGCTTAATGCATTTTCTAACACATTTTAAATATCAATGAACCGTAATTTAAACATGTGGGAACAGTTTACATCTATACATTTCATCTCTATTTCATAAACGGTAGACAACCGAAAACAAAAAATCAGTATGTTTGGTTTATGGCAATCAGTCTGCGAGATGTAGCGAGAGCTTCAGCTTTCGCGGGAAAACAAAGACTTTAGCTGCTGAAATGAGCAAAAATTGAAATAATGGGTGCGTCTGAAGAAGAAAGCAAAGAGCTGGTTGTCGCACAAGGTCTTTTTAAAGATGTTAAATATTATACTGTGGCGAAAGTAGAGGAAAATGTAAGCATTTTTAATTTTAAATTCACTTCACTATTGTCGATTTTCTGACCGTACTGACGCTTGTTTGTCGCTTGAGACTCTGAACCATGAAATAAACCAGGGAATTGTTTATAAACATTATAGCCATCACGTGCAATTGCATTGTAGTTATTGCAAGAAATTTTAGACAAAAGCGAGAAAGGCACCCTTTGTTCATTTCATCTGCCACTTTATCCACATGTTTTGACCCGAAGTTACTAGCGTTTACATTACCAAGTATTTAAGAACTCTTGAAGTTTCACGGCTTTAGTTTGTAATTTTATTTTACACTTCCTTGCAATATTTACATCTACTTACATTTCTGCCAGTATATTTTTATTCGTTTATTTTCTACTCCTTCAGCAAAATGTGACAGATGTGAATCCTAGCACTGTTTGGGAAATGGGGGTCTAATTATGATTAAGATTGTTATACTAGTTAACCCTTCATGAAACAAAGAAGAAGATTATGATGAAATTAACATTCTTTTTGCAGGTGGAGAAGTACTTAAATGCAGGTGGAGCTAAGAAGGATGTCTACTTGAGTGAAATGGTGACCCATGTCATATGTGATGACCCTAGTAATGATGAGTATGGGGAGGCAAAGGAACTCTATGAACTCCCTGTGGTGTCTGTGAGTTATGTGCACTTGTAGCATTAATATGCCTGAAGTCATAGTCATCATGTTGTTTTAGGTATTTGACAAGTTTTTGGGAAAGAGATTTGACTTTTTCATAAAATACAATATAATTTCAAATTATTTTATAGGCAGGACTTCTATTAGCATGAAAGGTCATGCCTTAGCACTCCTACTGACAGTTTTGATATGTACTGGAGTGTTAACGCATGAATTTTTGTGCTAGACTTCTATTTGCATTCATTTTTTAAAATTGAAATTGAAGTATTTGCAATTTTTTTCTTTCAGAGTCTTTGGGTGGAGCTGTCTGTGAGAAGTGGGAAACAATTGCCGTATCCTTTCAAAAAAAAAAAAATTGCAGGAATAATAAAGATACTGCAGTTTTCTAAAAATGGCTTCTTGAATAATATTATTAAAATAATATATTCTTCCAGATTATGTTTATTTCTTTAATACTTCTTCAGCATAAATGCTTTTACTCCACAAGCAAGGGGCCTACTTAAAGGTGTAGTCATCTGTCCATCAAAGGTCAGTTAATTGAAGATACCAAATAATGTTATGAAGGATATTTGTTTATAAAGCTTGGTATGCTTATAATTTGTTGTTAACCTTTGATTCGTTAAGGTCCCTTTGTTTTTTTTTAAATTGATTATTTATTGTTATTGATGTCTTTCAGGTTTTGGATTATTGCTTTTGAGTTTTAAGCCTCACAACTACTTGGTTCAATTTGAAGGTTTAGTTATGATGTTGATACAAATGTGTAGTAAAAAGTATAATTCAAACTTGGTTAATAAATATACTAATGTAGAATTTGGACTTGTTTTACAGCTGAGTGCTCAGGATCTGAAGTCTCTTTGGGCCATGGTGACATTTTATGGAGGGAGCTGCAGCATGAACTTGGATAAGAAGTGCACACATCTTGTCACCAACAGGCCAGCCGGGGTAAGTGTGATAGTATGGTGGTAAAAAAACAAGATTTTCTGTCACATGTGACATTTTAGAAAATGCAAAAAATAAAGATAAAAAAGAATAAGAGTGAATTTGCAGCCACCTAATTTTTTAAAAACAGATGCTGTTTTTTATTATTGACTTTTTTATGTGATCAACGTTTTGTGTAATTCTAGGCCAAGTATGAGTGTGCATTGCGACACCAGGACACGGTGAAGATTGTCACCCCTGACTGGGTCGTAGAGTGCATTAAAGCCAAAGACAAGATGGAAGAGGAGCCCTTCCACCCAAGGCTGCTTATTCTGGAGGAGAAAAAAGAAGAAAAAGAAGAAGAAAAGGAGGAAACCATGGAAACATCAGACAATGTAGAAATAAAGAATGAACAATCAGAGGAAACCCAGCATGGGAGGATGGAGTCTGCACCAATGGGGCTACCCCAGGGGGTACCTCCCCACCAGCAACCACATCACTTAAGGGAGCACTCCCCGTCCCATGCATATAGACTACAGAGGCCTCCCTTCCCTGTACACCAGCAGTCCTCCCCTCTGCCTGCTACAGGGATGCACCACCCACTCCACATGCCTATGCACCACCCCATGCAAGCACCCCCCTACCAGTACCTCCCCCAGACTCCTCCTCATGGAGTAGGCTTCCAGCAGGGGATGGGACACATGCCAGTGACGCCCCAGGAGTCCCAGACTGCCAGAGAAGCTTTGGCTAAAATGGTGAACAATAGAATGCAGGCCAACGGGAGAGTGTCAGAGACTCCTGAAGCAGAACTACACAGGAGGCCTCCTCCTCCTCCTCCTCTAGCTAACATTGGTACCCCCCCTGGGTCAGGGGGAAACTCTCCCAGGAGCGGGTCCCCTGGAAGAAGCACACTCAGGAATATTACTAATAATGCTGACACCAGTGTGGCAACCAACAGACAGAATACAGAGAAGGTAAAAATAAAGTTCTTGTAAACTGCACTACAGATGAGTCATTTTTGGCTAATATAGACATGATATTGACCTTCTTGCCTCCATGGAGAGGATAGAAAATGAAAATTTTGTTGTGAGTATTTTTTTTTGTAAAGGTTAAAGACCAGCTGGTAAAGACTCATTTTTCACTTGTCTAAAGTTGAATTTGGAGAAAAATGCTTTAGTGAAAGCGTTGAACAATGATGGAAAATCACTTTCATTTTTGGTTTCTAGATTCAACAAATCATTAACTCAATCAGTCGCTCTGCCTCCCAGTCACCCAAGGGAAGACCTGGGGGCCAGTTCCCAGCCAAACTGCAGGAGGAGGGGGCAATATACTATGGCCATGATGGCAGTGAAAGAGGTAAGAAAAAATGTGCCATGTTTGGTTTCAGATATTATTGGTCATGCAAACTTTGAATGAAGAGTCTGTGTATGTTTTACATGTTTTTAAAACTATTCATGAATTTGTGAGTGCAGTGAGATATAACCCAGATATTGGAGTATTCTCTGTGGTATCTTTATGTTTCTTTATTTGAGTCCATCATATTTGCAGTCCCAGAGGATATGTGTCTCCTTGGCTGTGTGTTCTACATAGCTGACTACAACAAATATATGGAACAAGAGCAGTTGGATGTCTGGAAAAAGGTGAGAAGATCATCCAGTTCTTTGCCTGTCTATTTTTTCTCTGACTGTCATATATAACTTAGATCTTTATAGAATTATTTCACAGACTAGAATGATAAGTTTCCATCACGTGAAGGGCTGCAATTATTGAATGCTAAAAGGAGTTGTAGAGTACTGTTCAGCATTATAATAACTGTAGTGAGTAGTGTTACCTGTCATTAAGGTGAATAGTTTTACCTGCTGGCACTCTGCCAAAAGGCTCTAGTATAAAAGCCCTGCACTACTCTGCCTTGGGTCACACTTCCTATTTCCAGGCTATCAGTCAACATTATAACTGTGTGGTTGTTTTCTGCACTGCAGAAATGATAAGTGGCCAGTGACTTTGTCAAAGGACTCCCCAGTCCATGAAAGAGCCAGCATTGGTTCATTGCCATCCAGTATAGGCTGACTTCACTATGTAGTAAATTCTGTGTGCTGTCCTATTTCCAGGCTATCAGTCAACATGGTGGCCAGGTGGACACTTCCTACTCCAACAGGGTGACACACCTGCTGTGTGAGCATCAGGAGAGTGATGTCTTTGCCTTGGTAAGTAGCAGCTGCCTTGTTTACACACCTGTGATGATCCACAAAAAATAATATGTATATGTAGCCTGCTCTGAATTGTGTTTGTAACCAAACAAAAGATGTAAAGCAGCAGTATTTTGCAATCATTATTAAACTCGTTTAGAATTATCTGGATGATATTAAAGATTTCAATCTTTGTTTCAGGCCCTGAAGGACCAGAAGAGAGTGGTCACTGCCCACTGGTTAAGTGACGTGATGGACAGGAAGAAGATGCTGCCGCCATGGCTGGCCACCCACTTCCCCTCTGTCCACGGACATCAAAAACCTTGCACTGACCAGGTGAAGTACTGCACACAGTTTGAACTGCACTGTCAGTTATATCAAATCTGGGGTGAAGTACTGCACACAGTTTGAACTGCACTGTCAGTTATATCAAATCTGGGATGAATTACTGCACACAGTTTGAACTGCACTGTCACAGTCAGCGATATCAAATCGGGGGTAGCGCTGGCAATTTTCTGACATGAGCTTTTTCTACGGAAAGGCAGAATTTCGCGTTTTTAAATTAAATTATGATGGTTCCTGAGACTCGTTAAGATCTGCAATAAAATAAATGTTCATTTTTTTTCCTAACCTAGGCTCAGGTATGAATTTTTTCTCTTAACCAAAACACTCCTTTTTCATCACTTATTTCTCCAAATGGTTTAAATTTGACTAAAATGAGCAAGGATCAAGTTAGTATACAATGTATAGTATGTGACTTTGAAAATAAAAGTCCTCAGTTCTATTATGATGATAATTCACTGTTTACTATTTAATGGTAATTCATTGTTTTGCAGCTGATATCTGTGTCTGGGTTTGTTGGAGCAGAGAGAGCTAGAATAAAACACATGCTGCAAATTATTGGTGCCAAATATGTGGGATTTCTTGCTCACTCACACTCGGCTCTTATTGTGAAGAGGTAAGTACTTCGAACTAGTTTGCATTTGTTCAAGAGAGGACTAATTTTAGTGGTTTATATATTTTACCAATTAAAGGCCTCCATTAGGGATCACATTTGAATATATTTACTTTCAACTTGAAAAAAAATTTCATCTGCACTGCTTAAAAGGAAACTTCATATTGAATTAAGTGAAAAAAAAAGTAAAATAAAAAACTTCACGTCTGATGCAATTATAGTCATCATTGGCCTTTGAACAATGTTGACGGTCTCTTGAAGATTATTTAGAAGATGTCATTGTCTTTGTGTATTTATGTTGTTTCTACCTTTTTGTAACTATGTATTTCAGGTTACAAGGTATTAAATATGAGAAAGCTATGGAATGGAAAGTCCCTGTAGTCAATGTCCAGTGGCTGAATGACCTCGTCCTGGGTCACATGAGTGCCCTCAAACTTCCTGTACACAGCAGATACCAGCAGTACAACCTGGAGGATGACTTTCGTGTGGATGCCTGGAGGGTCTCACAGTGGCTCAGTATGTTACAAAGACTGAACTGGTTCAGAATTCACAAGTTTTAAGCATTATTTCCTACATAAGATTTGTCTGGTATAGTCTGTATGAAACAGGGAATGAAATTTACCAGCAGTGATGACTTAAAATTATTTGGTTTTTTAAGTTCCCTTTGATGTGACTTTTGTGACTGGATATCAAATCTGAATATCAGATCTTTCTATGATTAAACTCTGGAGATGGCATTTTGAGCATCCTTATGTTAACCCAGATTTTTATTACCTTTTCAGTTGGTTGGAAAGTCCCTCTCAAAATCCCCAAAGATACATGGAAGGTGAGCAGTGTTTAACTTGATTTCAAGTTTTTATCAAATGCAGCTGTCAATTTGATTTGAGAATCATAGGGTTATAATTATGTTTGACAGTTAGAAACAGGGCACAGCTGTTTTTTCAAAAAATAAAAGAACTTCAATCTTTTCTATTTGCTAGCGTTTTGTCCCCAATCCATTGTTGAAGTTGTCAGCAGGAGTGAACCAGGGAGATCCTGTGAGTGGGAATAATAAAAGAAAACTGGAGGAAGCCAGGGAGGAACCACCTGCCAAGAGACCTAGGTAATTATAGGGAAATGGCAGTTAGGGTTAACATGAAATTCCAGGATCATGGTTTCAATAGTGACCAGTTTCCAGAATGTTGAAATTAAAAAATTATCTTAGAATATGTACTTGAAATTTATATTGTTATTGACCAAAATTGAACATGATGATGTGCTCAGATGATTTAAGTGAAAAGTTTTGATTTATGTTTGAAAGACATTGTTATTTAAACTTCAGAACAACTCCAGTAATTCCTGGTGCTCCAGTTGTCATCTTTACAGGGATACCAAAAGGACGCATGACAAAGATGGAAGAGGTAGGGTTTTATTGTTTATATTATTAAAACATTCAAGGTACAGAGGGCAAATAATAAATGTAAAATGCATCATGACTGTTTGGTTGGTTTTCTAGACTCTTCCCCAATTTTTCACTTGAAGTAATGCACCCAAACATACCTGAATTTATTTATTGTCATCACTTGTCATTTAAAATACCTGTGCATATTTCAACAACCAATGAAGTTACATTTTTTAAACATTTCTTAACATTGCATAATCAAAGCAAATAATGATATTTTGGCTATTATCTTTCATCATTGGTGGTGAATTTGGTTGATTTGTAATCAGTAAGTTATCTGTTGAAGATGATCAAAGCTGAACAGAACTGTTTTTTATAGATAATCCAGAGCTGTAAATACATTAATTTGTTCCTAATTTTTCTATTCAGCAAGTAGAAGCTTTGGGAGGAACAGTGACCACAGATCCAGCAGCAGCCACTCACCTGGTGACCAATCAGCTTGCCAGGACGGTGAAGTTTCTGATTTGTATCAACACGTGTCAGCACATTGTGACCACACAGTGGCTGGACCAGAGCAGTATCCAGGGACACTTTCTAGGTGGGGAAACTTAGAAATTGATGGTTAGAAAATCACTGGTTACTGCCTGTTTTTATATTTTGTCAAAGAAAAAAGGGATAGACAATAGTATTATGGAAAGCTGATTGACAGAGCTACTCAGATGTGTAGTGCTGTATTGATGCTTTCCTAGAAGAAATTGTGAGGATCTCTGTGATACTGCTTTTAAGTTTATGTAGTGTTATCGTTCATCCTCACACAATAATCTCTCACTAATTGATGAACCATTGATAAACAGTGTTACCTGGGGAAACATCTTCATGTTTCATAAGTAAGATATGATACTTGGTCAGAAATTAATTTGCTGTTCAGTTTTGAAAATGTGAAATTAGTGTTTTTTTGTAAACTAATTAATTTCAGATGAGAGTGGATTCGCTCTGAAGGATTTGGAGGCAGAGGGAACTATTGGTTGTGAACTGGCAGTGTCGTTACAGCGGGCACGATCTAAGAAATTATTTCAGGTATGTATTGTTAGTCACTTTGTATAAGTGTCCTTATGTGATTGAAGCAATATGATGTAATTCTTGTTTACACCAGTTCATTTTTTTGTATCTTTTTCTGAAAGTGTTGTTAATCTCCAACATTGTTTTATTGTAGTCTCTTGAACATTTACACAGAATTGAATATAAATATTTTTGTGTTCTAGGGAATTCAGTTCTATATCACCCCAAGTGTTGCCCCAGATAAGAAGGTGCTGAAGACCATTGTAGAAAGTGCAGGAGGGGAGGTGGTAGCAAGGCGGCCGTCTGCCAGGTTCATCATGGGGAGAAAAACTGCAGCTGTAAGTAGGTTCCACAGAAAACTGTACAGCTAGCAGTCTAAGACTTGTTTCTGAATATTGGCTTCTTCTTTAGTATTGTCCTTGACTGATTAAAAATCACCAAACTATTTAATGTCATGATAATCTAGGCTAAATCTACCAGTGTAGTAAGATGTATTTACCTTCTAGGGGGAGCCTGCCTTCATCGTGGTTACCTGTGATGCAGACATGCATATTGTCAGGGACCTCACGTCTCGGAAATTGCGTAAGTAGTGCTGCTTTCCAGATTGCTGTGTGTGTGTGCGACTTATGCATTTAGTCAATACTTAAAACCTTGACTTGTAAGAATGAAGACAAGTGACTTGAGATTTTGTGAGTTTTTTTATCATGCTTTTGCTTTTAGTTCAATGTCCTTTGCATGATGTGATTGAAGTCCATTAATCTTATCAACATTACCCTGCCCCCAACCAGAATGTAAATGGTTAAAACAATGAGACAGTGTGATGAATAATTTTGTTTCCTTTTCCAGCTATTTTTAATGCGGAGTTTGTCCTGACTGGAGTTCTACGCCAAAAGATTGACTATGAACAGTTCACCATTCTGGGGAGCTGATGTCCGACTTCTTTTAACTTGATGTGTGCAGTTTCTGAAATCACTACACAGATCATATGTTAGAAAAACTGCTGGCACCGTTCAGATTGCTTTTCATTTAATGTAATTACTCTTGTACTACAATAATATTTGTAATTTCTGTTTTAATGTGTCATCTTTCCTAGATTTTAAAGAACAATATATTGTGACATATGCACAACACTTGGAGAAATTTCAAACTGGAACTCTCAGCTATAGAATAGAATAATGTACAAAGATATTTATTGCAAAGTAATTTTATTAGTAAAGACATTCACGCAAGACACAATAAGTAGATTGTGATTGTTTTAATAATGCGTCGATTTTTATACTCATTAATGTTTGTTTAAGATGTTTGTGTGTGCAGATCCCACTCTGCTCTGGCTTGCATAATCTCTTAGTTTGTAACAGCCCTTGGTCTGTATTCGGATTGACTAAGCTTTCATGTGACGAGTCTTTAACACAACTTTTGTAATAGAATTATGTGAGAAATCCGTTTAATCACGGACTGGAATGAATGTGTCCAATAAAGACAAATCCGCGTTCATGTGGAGACGCCGTGCTTCTGTGTTATAGAGTTAGTAATATTGTAAGCGTCTATGAGAAGGATGTCTCGAAGGTTTTTAAATATGTAGTTTTGTGGGAGAGCGATGCGGGAAAGAGGCGACATGACGTCCCGTTTGACCTACTTTTGCTTTGTAACAAGTGCAGTACAAACTTGGAAACCTACCAAATTGCGCCTCTATTTTGAAACAATATTATGATACGTAATAAACTTGAGCTAGACATTGTTCTCCGCGATGATAAGTACACTGTTTAAGATTTGAGAAAATTGCAGTGAACTCGCCAGATCTGGGACATTGAGAGCGGAGAAAATATGCCGAGTTACGCGAACATTCGAGTTCGGCAATGTTTTTATTGATTCCGGTAAATACGAAAAAAAATGTCTGTTTCTGAAGATAATGTTCGAGTTGCAGGGTGGCGAGTTTCGTATGGTCCACTGATTGGTAATGCTCCATTAATTATGAAGTTCAGATAGTAATGCCAAATATAGTGAAAGACAGCATCTCGCTATATGGCTTGAACGTTATCTGGGTAGACTGGGTTTGTAGAAATTATGAAATAACAGTAAGTTTTAAAAATCTGGTCGCGCGTTGTACGTGTTGACTACAGAAATATCGGCGAAACCTTCAAATGCGTTTCAGTTTCAACTTTAAAGCAGTCTTATTTTGTTCATATCTTTTAAGAATCAAATTTTGGAGATGCTTTCGATACTTTTCTTTGTCTAATTCGGCAATGGCATTTATACTTATTAGCTTAAACGCTGCAATGAATGGAAATATGACAAAATGTATATTGTTGAAGAGCTTTGTTTTCTTTCTTTGCCCAAATGTTTGAAAAGTTCCTAGAATAGACAATGCAAAAATCCATATGAACAGCTGCTATATATGGCTTTGTGAGAGAAAAGAGATACAAGATAACCCACTGTCTATACCCTGGCAATATGTACAGTTAAAGTGTTGCCATCCATTCCCAACATCTGCTACTACTTCAATTGTTCGCTATAAAATGAGGTAGCACTAATCTGTGCAATATATCGAGTAGAAGTCAGAATGTTACCGACAGGTTTACCGTTCCTCAATGAAGCTGTCTCGTCTACTTAGGAGTCAACGGTTAAGTGGTGTGCTATTTATATTAGTTTATTCTTTGTAGGCCTAAATGCGTCTTAACAGCAACGTTTACAAAAGAAAAAGAAGTGCTTAATCGGAAAACCTCGCTTCAATCCACTTGATTAATTTTAGCGAAATGTCTTGGAGATCACGTTTCAAAGTTCGTCTCTCTTGCAGCAGCACAATGGATTGCTTGTTATACTTTCTTTCGCTGAAGTCGATTTGTTTCTTTGTAAAAAGCTGTAACCCTGCGTTTTGCGTTCCAAGCTCCACTCTAGCATTATCCCGTCCCCTCCTGCCTCAGTTGCGGTTCTATCTGCGCTACAGAATCCGGCACTTGTTCTTGTTCTTGTTGGGTACCTTCAGCTGCCTGTTCCTCTAGCCGTTCGTGAGGGGACACGTTGGCAGAGCGTCTTCTACACAAAATGAATAGTTTGCCTTTGGTATATATCAATAATCCGGCCACGATGACCAGCACGACAATTGCCAGAGTAGCCAAGACGCTAATTGTAGTAACTGTGCCCGTTGACATCCCGCCATCCGTCAGTTTCTGGAGTTTAGTGTCGTTTTTCTGGCCTATCATCCCTGCCCCCCAAGTCCCGTTATCCGGTGCCACGGTAGAATTACCGGAAATGTCCACCGTGACTGTAGAATTGTCAAAGAGTGTGTCGTTTTGCTGATCAACGGTCACATCTGAAATGTTGCAAAATTTATTGAAAATACAGAAAGTGCAAATAATGAGATTTTTCATTTGTATCAAATATTGAAAACTATTTAAGCCGTATGTGTTTTTCAAAATATTTTCAAAAAATATTATTTAATTTTAGGCAGCCATGAAAGATATTTAACTTGATGCCAAAAACCTTCAAAATTACGCAATTATCATAGACATACAGACAGACAATGTGGATTATTATAATTTTTTGGTGTTGTTGTAGGCGTGGAACCACGCTCAGTTTTGTTAAGACCAGAAACATTCAGCTCTTAAAATGAAATTGGGATTTTATCGTTTTTTTTACGCCCCGTTCTTTGTACGTCAATGCAGGAAATGAGAACAAATGTATTTCCAGATATAGAGTTTACAGACCAAGTTGCCCTTTATCTTTCCCCAACAAAAATGTTTTACAATTTCAAGGAAATTCAGTATTTGTGGGTAGTGTAACCGGTCTCTGCGTAACAAGTTGTATGAACTTGGCGACCTTTCTAACGCTCTGCGCATGTGTTTCCCGGTTTGCTACAGCGCTCAGGATCCACGCCGAACCAAAACAAAAACATTGAAAACGTGGTAACGGGTAGCGTTGGTAGCGAAACAGTTCTTTATAATTGGAATTTAATCTTGCGGTAATATTGCTTTTTAAGGAGTGCCTAGCCAACAAAACAACAAAGGTGTTCTTGGATTTCATTTATAATACCCAGTACTCGATGCCCGTGTTTCCCTTCAGATAAATTAATAGAAATGTGATGGTCAAAGTGATAACCAAAAAGTACATTAGTCGAATTTTCTTTTGCCTCAGTCCTGATCAGTTACAAAATCTATATGGCCCATTAGTAGTCTTGCGAATACGAACAGGCTCTAAATTTAAGATACAACGCAACATACACTGTGTATCTAATTATTATATTAAAACATGTTTTTGCTCTGTTTTAACTCAGCTAAAACAATTGGATAAAATATTTTAATCGCTTAAGCTAGAGATACCTAAAAACCTTCAAGATGACATGAATTAATCCTTTTCACTGTATGATAATATTTTGTTTTGGCAAGTGCTGCTGAACAATTGTCTCTGAGAAGATGATTTTGACCCATTTGTCTGTTTGTAGAAACAATATCAGATATAAATAAACCTTCAGTAGAAGAAATTAGAAAATGTCTTACTGTTGCTGTTTGTGGAGACTGTTGTCGTGTTCTGTCCGAGTATCACCATCAGAGAGGGAAACAACATCAGCACTTGCAGAAATAATCCAGAGATGCAAAAGCAACTTCTTTCCCAATACAACGCCATTTTGTCAAGTGGTGCACCACCACCAGTAGAGAGAGGGTATTGTTTCTATGGTATCTGCCTTTGACCTCTTGCCGCTTACCGACAGACTTAAACCCCCCTACAACGACGCTCGAGTTTTCCTCGAAAATGTTTCATTGTAATCCCAGGCATGAATTTCTGATAACCCAAGGGCAAGAACCCTTTTCTGAGAAATGCTCTTTATGTTAGAAAAAGAAACTTCTTAAATGGAAAACACTAAATCTTCTTGGTAGAAGGAACAATTATTCATTGGCTCTTGGTCAGAGAACGAGTGAATATAAATTGAAATATGAACACAAAGGCTTGAAAACTGTAAAAGATTTTATTTTGAAAATATCCTTTTTAGACTGACATGTTTGGTGAAAATCATTGCTCACATATTCTAAGAATTATAAAATTATTGGTTCCAAGAACAGATGGGCTCAACCAGTTTTGGCAAGACAACGTTTGCGAAAGGGATTGCACAAAAGTTCAGAGGTTGGTTGCCGAGGCAACGCGTAAACAAAACAGTATCGCGTGGCCCGTCTGCATCCTGCATCGAATTAGCTAGGATTTTCAACTTCACTCAAAGGCGTCGGTTAATTAATCTATATTACTCACTCAAAAGATTTATGATACTTGCATCACATCTACTACAACTTCTGTTATTTGGGAAAACAAAAAGAAAGCCAAGATTATAAGAGAATAAACAATTTGTTAAAATGCTTATAAATATGCAGAGAAATCGGGGATCGTGAACTCAGTGGAAAGTAAGAATTAATGGCTCATCTTTTCTCTCGCCTATAGAAATGTTGAAAGTTACAAAAGATTCATCTCTATAGATGATTCTAATGATACGCAGAGACTACACGGAACAAAAATAATTAATTGACGGAAGATTTCAACCATGTGCACCTTGATAAAATTAGTCGTGCTAACAGTAGACTACGTTCCCGTATTTTTATACTAAAGACGGATGACGTCTACATAGTTGCTATAAAGAATACTACACAACGTCATACTACACGACGCACGTGCTCCCGCCTCAAGTGATGCGCTTACGTCAGAGAGCGCGCGTTTTCACACAGGAATCCATGTGGCACGAAGACGAAGCAGAAAAACAGGAGGCCGACAAAATGGTTTGTGAAAACAATTCAAGACGAACAATTCGAAAGAGCTGGAATTGGGTGGTAACCTTATCCATAATCGTAACCTGCCTCTTCGTGCCATACGAGGCCGCGTTCTGCAACGAGGGTGGCAACGCCATAAACCAAGTGCAACTGGCGGTGATTTACATCTGCGATATAATTTTTGTAGCAGACATTATTCTTCACTTTCACGCCGCCTTCGTAGCCAACGGAGCTGCTCTATACAAGAAAGGGAGGAGGAAAACATTCATTGTAGCGATTGTTCTTGACCTGATGTCAGCATTTCCCACAGATCTTTTTGTTTTCATCATCCACTCCTCTACACCGGGATGGCATTTGGTGGGACAGTTAAGAATGAATCGACTGCTAAGATTTTACAAAATACCTTTGTTTTTTGGTAATTACGTGATTATCATTCGCTTTTTTTTAATGCTGTATTTGTTAAGTATTTTTTAGTCTCTGTTTCCTAGGTACATCTTTAAATACATGTATTGTTGAAATTATACCAATAATTAAAGAATAATGTGCTAGAGCCATTTTGATGTCAATTGGAACTACGATGAATATATATGGTATGTTCAATTAGGCTTACGTATCAATATTCAAATTAAAGTAACTTTCATGGGAAAGGGCAGTGCTGAAATGTATTTTCCGCAATAGAAATATTATTAGCTGTTAGAATATTATAAATATATCAATTCATTTGTCACACTTTTACGCCACTGCAGACCGAAGAGAGTCGGACTTGAGCAGCAATGCCACAGCTACCCGCCTTATGAAGTATACAGCGATATGTGTTGTGGTGACACATGTGGTAAGCTGCGGCTGGTATGCCCTTAGCTGTGACTGCAGGCAGCTGCTCCCACACTGCCAGCCTGGGAGCTGGACTTCACAAACTGGTAGGGAATGAAACAAAACAAATTAATATGACTTGTGTACGATGTAACATATCTTCAGTTCTTGTTATCTACACTTGGCAGAAAATTAAAGAAAACGTTTACACATGGGTCTACACATTGTGAATGCCAATACTAATTGTGAATAATATCAATTTTATCATAGATCCTTGATGTTGCCGAGGTGTATTAATTTAACTTATTTTCTGTCAGTTTTTCAAAATTAGATGTGTTTATGTTTACTTCTATTTAGACTTCAACATCACAACCATGGGGCCATTAGGAGCTTATGTCATATCCCTGTACTGGGGAACAGCAACTGTCACATCCACCGGGTGAGCGGCACCAATACGTCATTTATACAATTCACGCTTCGAGCATTCTTTCATTCTTTCTTTCTTTTTTCTTTCTTTCTTTTTATTTATAATCTTCTAATTTTTGTATGAGTCTGAATTTTGATCTTTTTATCTGCTATGTCGACAAATGTTTTTCATTCCAAGCGGTCATCAACGAATTTGATTTCACCGCAGAGAATTCGCTTATTTTAAGAAGTGATTATTAAATAAGTATATACATTAATTAACATATTATTAATATGAATTCCTTTAATTGATCTTAATCTTTTAAAAATCTATTATTTTTGCCCCTTCAAATTTCCTGTTTCCTTCCTATTATCAACCATGAACATCAGAAAAGAAAGACATTCCATTAATGACTATTCCAGATACGGTGATGTGAAAAGCGCCACTGTTTTGGAGAAATGGTACTCCATTGCTGCCATGTTGGTAGGTATTGGAGTTTTCTTCGGCATGTTGCTGGAAGGAATGACATCTCTGATAACAATATCTGATGCCAGAAGAGCACGATATCTACACAAGCTAGCAGTGATCAGAAGTCACATGGTAAGAACAATGCATTCAACAGATCCACGTATAAGAAATACCAAGAATGTAAGAGATGAAGGCTCATGGTTGCATATAATTCTCTGCATGCGTCTTTTTGGTCTTTTATTTGTTCTTTAAACTTTGTAGTGATAATATACAGACGCTATCAACTTATTTTACTTACTCCCCTAGGATGAGATGTCTATATCCGAGTCACTGAAGTCTTTGGTTTCAGCCTATTACAGCCACGCCTGGGAAAGACAAGGCCGACCCGGCAAACACCTCTGCCTGTTCTCAGATCTACCGTCCACATTTCAAGCTGAGGTTGCCTACATAATTAATAAAGACATCATTAGTAAGGTAAAACGGTTTAACTTATGACTGTTCGAATTGTTTGTTTAACTACTTTACGTCAAATTATTCTACCTGCAAACATGCGTTTAATGATGATAAAGTAAAATTTTATTGAAGATTGCATAAATCAGTATTAACATTATCCTCTATCTTTTAATTAACTATCAATTAATTATGTATTTTTTGCATTTTTCTGTATTTTCTTCAATACCCTGTGATATTGCAACTATAATATTATATGCACAATTGATAATGGTCAACATTTTCAGGCGCCTATTTTCCAAGCCATGTCTCCTAGTTTCCTGCGGAAGATTTCCCTGCACATTGAGCCAGAGTTTTATCTTCCTGGACAGACTATAGTGAGTTTTGGGGAAGTGGGTCACTCCATGTACTTCATTCTAAGAGGAGAAGTAGAGGTAAGTCCATGGAAAGGGTAAGTAAATAATTATGTGGATAACAATACAGTTTTGCAGTAATTCAATGAACTATTTTTTATCATGAAAATTGAAATGAAGTACAATGCAAAGGCTATATACAAAATCAAAGTTCTTTGGATAATTTTACAAGACTGGCACACACCATTCAGAACCAAAACCATGCCATCGAGTGGTTTTAGAAAGACCTTTAGAAAATTGCTATCTTTATAAATTGATGTTTTGGAAGCATTTTTGGGAGTGAAATTGATCACTGTTGTGAATGGCCATTTCCCCCTCTCATTCCACAGGTGGTAGGGTCAGATGGAGATGTGATGGGAACACTCAACCAGGGAGCAGTGTTTGGAGAGGTAATTAGTACATGTATATGCTAGAACATACCAGATTACTAAACATGTTCATGGCAGGCACCCTGAGCTTCAGAGATAACTTGACACTTACCTCTTCACAATAGCCTATCTTCATGGTGTCAAGTTACTTGACACGATGAAGATAGGCTATAGTGAAGAGGTTAGTGTCAAGTTATCTCTGAAGCTCAGGGTGATGGCAGGTGACTAGTCTAGGGAATCTATTTCTAGGTTCATATTGGAATTTTAGGTTATATAAAAAGTTTGAAGAAATGATCCTCGGATCATGATTTTTTTCTTCTTTCTTACAGTGTGGTATTAATTTAACTGCTACTGTCTTTTGCAATAATAATGATGATAATAAGATGACTGAATGATAACCTCTGAATATGATCAGTTCAATATACAATTCCAGGTTTACTTGGTCTTTAGTGTCGTCAGAACTCACACAATACGAGCTAAAAGTCACTGTGAAATAGCAGTCCTGAAGAAGAAGAAGCTGCTTGAAGTTTTGAGTTTATTTCCTTCAGGTATGTACAGCAGTACATGTAGTTCTTCATAACACATCAATAGGCATGCTGCACAAACACAAATAGGTAACTTTATTATAATGCATGCAATGTATCAAGGGGATTGTCCGAACTATATAATGGAAAAATAAGATATAATTGTTACTGCTCAGATAATATAGAGGTGAGTTTCCAGCAACCTCTTACCTCAGGGTCAGATATGTAGGTCTGATTATATATCTCTTATAGCTGGACCTGCATTGTATGAGCTGGCTGAGCAACGGTTCAGAAAAGCTGAGAAGAATTTTAGAAGACAAACTATGACAATGGTAACAGTTCTTTTGTTTTTCTTTCCTATGCTACTAGTAGTAGTTACTTTTAACCGGAGGTCAAAATAACTAATTTACTCATTCATAATTATAAACAGCCAATTAACATATTTTAAAATTATTATGACTTCAATTTAATTTCCAATTAATTACTTTATCATGTATTTCCAATTGGTTCTATGACAAACATTTTTCTTCTAGGCTACATCTTGTATGAATATAAAACAGAGACTGGCACCAAACAGAAGATCATCCATTCACATACCAGCAAAGCTGAGGAGTTTCTCTGTTGTAGAGATGCCCAAAGTGAATCTAAGTGCTGTGTCTTTAGAAAAAGAAGAATCAAATATGTCTGTCAGTAGTAAGGTATAAAAAATACTCTTAATTTAAACTTTACAAATGATTCTAGAATTTATATATCTTTTTAAAGGGATCAGAGCACACATTGTAAGGATGTTCCCGAACCAAGTCAAGCAGGTATTACATAAAGGTGTGCCACTTCCAACAATCAATATCCTCACCCGTTTCTACTCATTTGTTTGGCATAGCCAGGAAGAAAACATGTTTGCTTTGTAGACTTAAGAAAAGCATTCAATACTTAGCCATTTTCATAATTTGTTTCAGAGAGGGGACATATGGCATGTTTTACATGGATGTTACATCAACCCTAATTGCCGTTTCTCTAAGGTTTGGAAGTCTGTGGTTGTCATAGTTACCATCATCATCAGTTTTCTCTATCCTTCTCTGGCTATATTCACTACAAACGGTAGGAAAATAGAAAAATTCTTTTAAAATTAATTTTCTATCTTAAACTTCACCTTCAGAACTGGCATTTACAAAACATTTCTGTACATTTTAATAATTATAATGGTTTTGGTACCAAATTGATAAATTTGACCATTTAATTATTTTAATCTAAAGTTGCTCTCATGATATGACTTTGTTTCAGATTGGCATACAGAAGACATCATTATTGAGTTGGTCTTAACTTACCTTCTGGACATGGTGCTGATAGTTGATATTGTGATCATGTTTAAGACTGCAGTTCACACCCCTCATGGTTAGTAATTAACTGGTGACATGACAGTCTGGATTTGGAATTCACACTGAACACATTAATTTTTTTAGTCTGACCATGATGTACATGATGCTGCTTCATACTGAGTATTTAGAAATCTGTTGGAAATTATTGGGGATACAGATTGTGCTTTTTTAAAATATTTCAATCATGGATTCTTTGTAATCACTTTGAAACTTCTGTTGTATTCCTCTTCAGGGCTACTGCTTTCATTGAAAGCTGTGCAGAAAGTTTATATTGAAAATGGAGCCTTTTTCCTTGATCTCCTGGCTGTTTTACCAGTAGAAGTGTTCTGTGTGTTAGGATGGCAGCAAAACCACTGGCTCATTTTTAGAATTTTACGGTTAAATAGGCTTATCAAGTTTTGGAAGGTAAGTTATATTATCTCTTAGTACAACAGTATGGGGCACTTACATGTATGACTCATTCAGTTCTTTGGAGTTGTAAAGTATCACTTTTTTTCAAAATGTTTTTATGCATTGTTAATGCAACATGTTTGTTGATAATAAATGATATATTTTTCTGACATCTTTGTTTATGAGTAACCTTTGCTTCAATCCAGGTTCCTCATTATTTCCACACAATGGAGAAAGGGTTGGAGTGGTCCCTCTCCACCCTGAGGACATTGAAGCTGAGCCTGTACATCTGTCTGCTCACTCACTGGTGTGCCTGTCTCTGGTACCTGGGAGCTTGCAGTGTTGGCAATGGGTGGGTTCTTAGGCGTTGGCTGCTGTCTGTGACTTAGGGGTTATACCATTATGAAATTTATTACAAAAAAGAAACTAAAAAGAAACATTTTTGCTTTGTTCAATAATTGAAGCAATGTGGTGAGGGGGAGGCAGATGAAATATCATCGGAACCATGTGAAGGAATTTTGATGGTGGGGCAATAATGAACATACTGGTATTGGAAAATATAATTTCACTCAATGAATTATCATTCAAAGATTGGAAAATAACTTTGATATAGATTCTTCTACTATTCCAGTTGTAGTGAAGGTTCATGGATAACTACCAACCAGAGCTGGTCAGACCTGCCTCTCCCCCTCCATTACCTGCTCTCCCTGTACTGGGCAGCAGTGACCATGACTAGTACTGGGTATGGAGATATCACAGCTCAGAACGCCACAGAATGCCTGCTGTCTGTAGTTGTCATGTTGGTAGGACTGCTACTGTATGGCTACTGTGTAGCTATTATTGCTGCATTACTGGCCAATGCTGATGTTGCCAGGTAAGATTTCAGAACTATTAGTGATGTATGGCTACTGTGTGGCTATTATTGCTGCATTACTGGCCAATGCTGATATTGCCAAGTAAGATTTCAGAGCAATTAGTGATGTATGGCTACTGTGTGGCTATTATTGCTGCATTACTGGGCAATGCTGATGTTGCCAGGTAAGGTTTCAGAACTTGCACTGTTAATGTCTGACTACTATCATGGCAGACCAGTGTAATTGTTGCATGGTTGCCATTTTATTTGAGAAATTGGTGTACAAAGATTTCTTAATGATTTCTTAATGATCTTTGTAAAGATTAATTAATTAATTAAGTGCTAGAAAATGATGTAACAATGTTTCTTAACAATAATAAGATTTTAAAAAGAAACAACATCAGTTCATTATAAAATACTATTACTGCATTTTGCAAGACATCATGCCATTTGTAATGAGCACATTTTCTTTACTTTACTTTATTATCTTTGAAAGGGTTGTGTTTCAAGAGAAGCTGTTTGCTATCAAACAATTTATGTCAGAGAACACGCAGACACCTGTTCTACAGGAAAGGGTGATCAACTACATGAGCATTCTCTGGGGAAAATATAGGTATGTACCATCTGTGCATTTTTAATGTCCCTGTGCTATCTTACTCTTTTCTTTTATATAATTTGTTAATACCATGTACACTGCACACATTTTATATCTTTTATTTACTATATCCAGTACCTTCATTTCAACTATGCTTATACTCATTATCTAAAGTGACTCAGTAGTGTGATATATATTTCAGGGGCAGCTGGATCCCCAGCTTTAAGCCACTGATTCATGACTTACCTGCTGTGCTGCAAGAAGACATAGGAATGGAAGAAGTTGGGAACATTCTGAAAGAGGTAAAGTAATCGTATGCTGCATTATTCCTCTACCTCATAGACCCCATTCCCATAGATTTTAGATCGATCTATCCCTGTGGGGAGTCTCACTAGATTACTGTCAGCTTAGCCGGCTTAAGCGTCTGTCGATCCCGCCTACTAAAAGCTGTAAGGGGGTAATTTAACATGGTGCGTGCTCGGCTGAGTGCAATTTAGCATGAACCCCCAGGGAGTTAGGTCAATCTAAATCTCTGGATCGATCTAAATCTCTGGGAATGAACCCATAGAAAATAGGTTTATCTGCAGCATGTCACTTTTTGGAGGAAAGTGATCATTTATTGCAAATTAAAACCCAACAGGCCAGTTTTCTAACTCCCCCCCCCCCCCAGCCCTTTTGCCTCAAAACAAACAATTGCCACACATTTATTTTTTTAATTTCTCTAATCCCAGGCTCCACTGTTCAGATACCTGGACCTGACCTTCCTGAAGATGGTGGCATCCAGAGTGGTTCCGTACCACTACAGTCCTGGGGAAGTGGTCATTTACTGTGGAGATGTGGGCAATGAGATGTACTTTGTCAGGAGAGGGCACTGTGAGGTACACTGATCTACACTGATCTATATGTTATCTTAGTGAGAGAATTTGGCCTATAGATGTATAAGTCCATCATGTCCACTGCATAATAATTGTTCCTTATTACTTAAAACATGCTATAAAAGAGGTTTTTCTTGGTATTTAGACAGGATGATAAAACAAGTAAATTCTTTACCTGGAGACTAAATAACATCGGCCAAACATGATGTTTTCTTCCACCACCTTTGCAACTTGGTCATGTGAGTGCTGATTTTGCCATGCAATCTGATGCTCAGGATTTTAGGTTGGAATCAAAGATCTGTGATAAATACTTCATGGTGCAATGTAATATATATGTTTCTATGTATACATATAGGTATTATCCCAAGACCTCAGTCAGGTTCTGGCCACAGTGTATCCAGGTGATAGTTTTGGTGAAATGGGAATGCTGTTCAAAGAGAAGCGTACTGCCACAGTGCGTGCTGTAACTCATTGTGAGCTGTTGATGTTGACCAAACCAGAGTTAGATCATGTACTGCATCATTTTCCAACACTTCTTAGGTATGACAGCTGGTAATCTAAACCTATACACATGTACCACATGGTAATATGTTGGAGTAAGTATGACATATGAACCATGTGTATTGAATAAATTTATATCATTTTTGAAAATTGCATATTCAATGAAAAATACATTTTTGAGTTGTCTTTTTAGTTATTAGAAGATTTTTTTCACCAAAAATGGAAATGAGAACAAAGCCAACTTAACTGTAAAAGCCAAAAATTATTTACCTAGTGCATACATGCATGTAGTAGTGTAGCACCTTAACAAATGATAATAAAATAAATCTTCATGTAATATCGGTAAAAAATTACACATATATAATTAACTTACTGAACTGTTACATGCATGTATTTTATTAACACGCCAAATTAATTTTTAACAGGGGACATTTTTAAATGCTGTCTGTTCAGTCTATAGTTTTATAAGTTACGTACTTCAAAGAATTATGAAATATTATCATAAAACAGATCTTTAATCTTTCAGGCAGTTTCAAGATATTCTCAACAATGAAACATTGTTAAAGGAACTGAGGCAGAAAGCA
Organism: Lingula anatina; assembly: GCF_001039355.2. Next base: position 513,381 of record NW_019776002.1, on the reverse strand, counting down.
CATATGCATGAGTGAGTTGTTCTTTGGACTTAAATTTATATATTAATCTTTTACCATTTCAGGGGGTGTTGAAAGATACTGGCTATAGTCACTATTCTTGCATAATTTAGGTGACATAAATCATGTTGATACAATCTATACTTAATATCATTCTTACACATTTTCTAAACTGGTCATGCACTGCATATTAGAAAATAATAATTAGCCATTGACATTTATTTAGGAATTGCACACATGCCAATTTTTAATTATGAAAAAAAGAACTATCATCAAAGAAAAATTCTATCAATACTTTTCTCTTTTTGAAACAGAGAAGAACAGAAGCCCACTAGATGCCCTGAGCAGCAAGTAACAGCAGAAAACAGTAATTCAGTGAAAGTGTTAAAGAAAGTGATGGATGATGGCACACCCAATGTTGAGTACCTGCATTCCTTCCAGATGGCAACCCTACTGACTAGGATAGCTGGTTGTCTGCTGATGAAGTTAGTAAATGAAAAGTATTAATCTTTATCTTGTTTTATAATAAAATTATAATTTACTCAGCTAGTAATATTACACATGGAAGTGAATAATTTTATTAGTCTGCCTTTTAAAGATGCCAGTATACATTTAAGATTATATATGATAATTATTTTATTAAGTATGATGACTAGCTTTTGTTTTTCAGCTTTGTGGCAGGTCCAATATCTGATATAAAGAATTTGCAGTTGTGTAAGTGAGTTTTTACTCTCTTTTCAGTCGGACATTTTTACCAAGTGGCCAGTTACTGAAAGTCTGGGAATGCCTCCATGTTCTTGTGTCTGTTGCCACAGCAATAGTGCTGCCTATACAGGGGGCTTTCTTCTATAAGTCTATCCTGGGCTGGGTGATTACATACACACTTGATGTACTCAGTTGGATTGCCATGTAAGCACTGGTATAACTTTGATTTAGACTAAAATCTAGACTATCACCCCATTTCTATATATTTTTAGATCGATCTATCCCTGTGGGGAGTCTCACTAGATTACTGTCAGCTTGGCCGGCTTAAGCGTCTGTCCCGCCTACTAAAAGCTGTAAGGGGGTAATTAACTATGGTGCCCGCTCGGCTGACTGCAATTTAGCGTGAACCCCCAGGGAGGTAGGTCGATCTAAAACTTAATCTTTAGATCGATCTAAATCTCTGGGATAGCACCCTAACAGTGTTTAAATTATTAAAAGAACATACGTTTCACTTTTGCAAAAATATGTGATAAATCTGTCAACAAACTGAATTTACTCTTCACTGAACATAATTTTTAACAGATTTATTGCAATCCTTGAGGCATTTAAAAAGACAGTACAACCTTGTCATCTTGTTTATAGGTATATAGGCCTCCATACTGCTTACTACAACAAGAAAGGCTGCCTAGTCAGTCATCCTTTAGCTACAGCCAAACACTACTTCACTACTAACTTCCTGCTGGACTTAAGTGCTGTTTTACCTTTAGAAGCCATTCCATTTTGCCTGGGATACCAAGGTGTGGCACACATTTAGTTATAGATCTTATACCTAGATAGCAAACAGTGGTCATCTAATATAAGTAAAGTCCATGGCCCAATGTTGGGTAGGGTAGGGTAGGGTGTACCACAGAGCTACGTATTTAGGATACCCATGGCACCCTTTTACCAGTGTTGGGCCAACTTTGGACCAGCGACATCATTATTATTCTGCTGTTGGGCCAACAATCAAAAAAGTGCAGAAACAAGTATAACAAGTAAAACAAATCCATGCTTTTCTAATCCCTGGGTTTCACACCTTGTAGAACTGTCCTGTTTGTATTACATTAAATGTAATACAAACAGGACAGTTCTACAAGGTGTGAAATTTTGACTTGTTCAGCTTTGCAAATTTTTCTCCCTATTCCCCCTGCCCTCCTTCTGTAGCAAAATCCTAGATCTGCCAGTGCTTTCTGTTTAAAGAATTCTTACATGTAAGTGCTAACAAAATTTAGGTCTGTCCAAGAAAGCAGATATCTACTGTTTATACTTCCTTGGTCTGTCTAACATTAAAAGTAACATATAATGTAGGGGTCCATGTTCCTTCCTACTCAAGTTCTTCTAATATTTCACTTGTCACTGATGCATGGGAGAGGGAATATAACCACAGACTCACATATTCAGTTCCAAGTCTTAAAGTCCTTTATTAAGTCCAAGCATTCAGCTTTTATACACATATTATCTACAGGGAATCTATCTGCATGCCACAGTGGCAGCAACTGATTTTTAAATCATTTAAAAATACTAATTTCAATGCAGTAGTTTCTACTTATCAGATATGCATTTGCCCCAAGCTTACTTAGTTAAACAGAGAATGATAAATATTCATGCAAGACTGAAGCCAAGTGAATGATAATGATGACGGATTATATAAACATAATATGTAAATGAGTGAGTTTATCACCTGCCTTCAGTGGACCTTTACAATAATCAGTAGCTTCATTTAACTGCATAATATTTCATTATCGTTTATTAGTCTGAATGAGAAATTGATGTACACCATTTGCTGAGATTATATTGCAATTTGTTTCAGATCTGAACTATCTAGTTTTCCTCCGTCTGAACCGTATGATCAATATTTACCACCTCTCCTTGGCATTCTCACATCTGGAACAGGATATCAGAAGAGAAGTGGGCATTATCAGGTACAACTATAAAATTGGTATTACTTTACTAAAATATTTTGTTGTCATTTTCTTTTATTGGTGAGCACTGTTTCTGTTTCTCACATTTATGACATTACCTGTATTGTTAATCCCCCATCATAACTCCCCTGCATTGATACCCCTCATTTGTGTTTGAAAGATGATTTAAAAGATTGGTCACTTTCAGGTCACGGCCATTATTTACTGTAACATATTGAAATGAAGAATTAATGTATATGTCAGTTTCTTCCCAGTGGAGAGTAATGAGGTTGGAGAGAAACAATTCAGGGAAGTAATGAGAATATATTATTATGGGTTAGATATGGCATATTTATTTCAGGACCATGAAGTTCATCTTATACATCATTATCTTCATGAACTGGCTGACCTGTGGTTTATTTATGATCTCATGTCCCCCTGAGATTCTAGGGATAGCCACCAAGGACACACTGACCACTGGTCATCACTGTATTGAGGGGTCCTGGGTGCTCAGGACACTCACAGCAAGTAAGACTGGGTTCCCATGCCTAGATCGATCTAACAGGATTGATCCATCTCCAAGGGGTTTCTCTCTATCAGCTTAAGCAGCTCAGATGTCTGGTACACCTACTGAAGCTGCTAAACAATAATAAATACTCCCTAGCAGCTTCAGTAGGCATGACAGTCATCTAAGCCATTTAAGTTAATTTCAATTTTACGAGAATCCCCTCGAAGATAAATCGATCCTCATTTATAATAATAATAATAATAATTTTATTGAGCATTAAAATGTGTACATTTACATTTTACAAGCTCTCTAAACTACAGTTTTACATAAATTGTAATTGTATACACTTAAATAAGTATAACTTCTTTAGATCATTCCATTTAGTACGATAGTGTATGGGAATGGTCCCTAAGGGAACAACAAATACTTCTGCAGACAACTTGAGTATGTATTTAATTGCAAATAATTATAAATCCAAAATCTAAGGTCAAAGTTCATTGCATTCTGTGATTTTTTTTTTTTTTTTTTTTTTTTTTTTTTTGTATGTAAGAACACTTGTAAGCAACTAAGTAATTTTTTAATGTAATACAGAATATTTCCAGATGAGAGCAGCATATGGACCCTGTACCTGACCAGTTTATACTGGGCCACAGCTACCTCAGTATCAGTGGGGTACGGGGACATAGCTGCTGAGACTGACCTGGAGGTAGGCTGGGGCATAAGCTTGTAGGATTCTTTCATGTTATATGAGGGGGGGATTGATTTATAACTAGCCATTTATATATTGGTGCATTTTAGTTATCAAAAATAGACTCAGCGCTATATCTGATATCATGACATATTGTTAAATAAAAATGGTAGTGCTAGCTGTGTTGTTTTGTTGGCAGGTTGCAGCTGCTGTGGTCATTTCAATTGTGGGAGTGGTGTTCTTTGGCTATGTGATAGCCAGTGTGTTTGCTGGCCTGGTCAATGCTGATGCCCAGAGAGCAAGATTTCAGGAGAAACTTTGTGCAGTCCAGACCTTTATGAAAGTAATTAAGTTATTATTATTATTATTGTTATTATCATTTAAGAAGTATGAAAATAAAATTTAGTAAAGCAAAGATCACTACATACAAGAAAGGTGTCTTTTTGAATGGATTTCCAGATGTATCTATTTTTTGTAGTACTACATGTAGTTTAATTTCTTTTTCTGGTCATAATTGTTGTTGGTATTTTGTGTCTTACTGACAGTTTATTTCCACCTATTGTCTAAGGATCAGGAAGTCAGTGCTGGTCTTCAGAGAAGGATTATCAACCATTATGAGTATGTGTGGACCAGATCTCGTGGAGTGGACCCCAGATCTCTGTTTGATGGTCTCCCACTGTCACTGTGGGGGGATGTCACATACAGTCTGTACAAGGATATGATTGTTAAGGTGCCTGTTTGCAAAGAAAAAAAATATATGTATTTATAAGTTTTTAATTTTAATGACAAAATGATAAATTTCAGCATCTCAGGACAGTTCACACTACAGTTACATGTACTAGTATCATCAACTAACTTTTTAAAATATAACACACGCGTTAAGTCAAACTACTACATTACAGCAACTATAAATAATTTTTATAAATAAGGAATATCAACAAAGTTTACAGGTCTCTATATAGCTACCAATAATAAGTAGATTCTACTAGAATTGAGAGATATATTTTGCAAATTGTCATTTATTTCTTGTTTTACCTTAATAGGTGGCCCTGTTTGAGAATGCGGATGTGGGTTTTGTGAAGATGCTGTCACGCTGTATAAAGCCAGTGTTATTTCTTAAAGGAGAATATGTTGTGAGGAAACATGACATAGGAAGTGAGGTACACGGTTCATACACTGTATTTGCGTAAGAATATATCTGCATCTTTTAAATTAATTGCCTCATTTGCAGTTATCTGTTGAAGCTTACCATTTGCCTCAGTGACCAAATACCTGTATTGTACGTGTAGCTGTAAAAAGCATAAATAATTAATATGGTCCAGATTTATGTCAGAAGCATTAGCTTGTTATTGTAGATGTTCTTTATTCATCATGGGGCAGTGGATGTGGTATCAGAGGATGGTGACACAGTGTTTGACACTATGAATGCAGGAAGATTCTTTGGAGAAATTGCTCTTTTATTCAGTTGTCCAAGAACTGCATCAATAAGGTACAACTTCTTGGCATCTCAATCTTTATTTCTTTGCATTTGCTTAGAGAAGTTTAGAGCTTACAGTTGAAAAATTAAATTAATTCATTGTTGTCTGAATAAACCAACCAATTTTTTTAACCAGGGCCCATACCAACTGCCATTTGTTTGTGTTGAGCAAGGCAGATTTAGATGAAGTGCTGATCTACTACCCAGACATAAATCAACAAGTAATGATAACAGCAGAGAAGCGAAGAATCAAAGCCAAGCAACGCAGTGCTCTTCAACTTAGAACAGAACATGTTCAAGAAAGCATTACTAGTGCTGGCATATCTGGGGTTTGTGATAATCAAGAGGGGAAAAGTACTGCTTTTGGACCACACAGTGATTTTGCAGAGGTATGCATGCAATGTAGTCAAAAATAAGTGTGTTTTCTGTATTCCTTGATATGGGGAAACTTGATTCTTCACCAAAAAGTACAGAAAACTGTTATCTTTTTAATTTTTCCTCTATAGCCCCTTTTCCTCTACTAGGGTCTACAGTTAATAAAACATTGTCCTATTTCAGATTGAATTCAAAGCCACTAAAACCCAGAAAGTGACAGTAGGAAAAGTGACATACTGCAGGAAAACCAGTGGTCAGGGTTCACCTCCAAGGAGAGAAGCACCACATCCAGAGAACACAGCTTTGCACACAAACACAGATAGTGAATCTAAGCAAGAAGCTTCGCATCCAGAGAACACAGCTTTGCATGAAAACACAGACAGTGATTCCAGTCAAGAAGCTCTTGCTGGTACAAGTCAAGCAACAGTTGATGTTGACTCCATTGAGATAGTGTACAATAGTGAACCTGACCACAGGGAAAATGTGTCAAGTAACCATGTCACAACTCCAGAGAGGAATGCCTCCGGATGTGCTTGGTGTTGGACCAGCTGGAATGACTTCACCATCAATCCACATGGACATTTTAGCACAGTTTTCAGCTGGTTGACACTGTTCTGCACTGTCCTGTCTTGGTGGACTATTCTCTTTGAGGTGGAAGTTTTGTTTAGTATCAGAGAAAAAAGTACAGCCTTCTGTTATGCAGTTTCTTTACAAGTAAAATTGGATTGATTACAGATTTAAAAAAATCTTACTGCCCTTCTGGTGAAATATTCAAAGCTTAGTTAAAATTTAAATAATTTTTTGCAGGCTTGTTATCAGGACCATGAACTGGCACTGTTTGCAGTGAACATCCTCATAGATGCATTTTTCTGGTTGGAGGTAATTCTGATAGACTGTTGGTTACTTTGCACTAAATTTCCTTCACCATGATACTCTATGATGAAAAATGATAATTTCAGTATCAAATTTTGTATATAGTTAAAGATGAATATGATAACTGAAGTGTGCAATATTTTTTTCAGATTTACATAAAATCTCATTTAAGTTTCCATGACGAGACTGGTCACCTAATAGATGCAGCTGTCACAGTGAGGCAGTTCTATGTTAGGAGACCCAGTGGCTTGCTGTTGGATGCTATAGCAGCTTGTCCCATTGAAGTGGTGGTGCTGGCACTGCCCAGAGAGCAGTGGGTCAGTATGTGGTCATATCTCAGACTGCTCCACCTGCTGAGACTGGTCAAGGTACACCAGTTCTTTGCTGCCTGGGAGAAAGAGCTGAATGTCAGGTCAGTGGGCTGGAGGAGGCCACTTGGTACATATTTGGACAAAAGAATTTGTTGTTGTTCTGCAGAAATAAGTTATCAGAGGAGTATCTTGCAACCAGTACTTATGTGCTCAGTAATAAGTTCAACGTTTTTTGTATGGTATGTCATGCAGAATTTGAGTGGTATTTATTTTACAGCATGCTGACTGTCCGCCTCTGGAAGTCTATGATAGTGTTGTTTGTAACCCTGCACATCTGCTCCTGTCTGTGGTATGTAGTGGCTTGTCCTGGAGGGGTCTGTGGACCAAATACTTGGGCACATCTGGCTGGTAAGGCACTTTTCTTGGAGGGTTGTGTGGGCCAAATACATGTATTTGGGCACATTTGGCTGGTGAGACATTGGACAAGTATGACTTATGTAATGCACTTTGACTTGTTTGAAAATTAGTGAAAAATTTATTAAAATTGGCAAGTTAAGTACTATCATTTTAAACATACAGACACATTGTATATTAGTTTAATACCCTCACAGGATATCAGCTCTCTTTATCGTGTAATGGAATATCATATATATAGTTAATGGTACCATATTCCAGGGTTCCAGGATCACACAGTAAGCAGCATGGAGAGATACTGTAACTGTGTCTATTGGTGTGTGGCAACTGTCACCTCTACTGGATATGGAGACATCAGTGCACATACCAATGTAGAAATGGGTAAAGTGGAATACTGGGCCCAGCTTCTTCAACACTGAATAGTGGTATCCTATGGATAAGAATGACTGCTATCTTCAGGATAACTGTCTAGAAGATAACAGTGCTATCCATGGATAATGTTAATCATAGGATAGTGCTATCAGTGTTGATGGAACTAGGCCCTGATGGAATTTAACATGCCATTCTTTAAAATTACTTAATGTGGGGAAACATCCACAAAAACTTTGCTCATGAAGTGCGTATATAAAGTGGTAATCATAGTATATTACTACATAATAAGCATAGAATACTATCTTATATTTGGTAATGTGAGGTTGATATGTTGTGTTGCAGCCCTCAGCCAAAGTCAGGAATAGGATAATATCTTATATTCTTTTCCAAAAATTTATAATTTTTATATTTTTATAATTTTTTATTTTTTCAGTTGTCTCCATTGTTGTTATGCTGATAGGGAAGATATTGTTTGGTTATATTCTGGGTACCATAGCCTCTTCCCAGGCCAATGCAGCACGCACCATGGTGGCTTACAGGGAGAAAGTGGCAGTGATCAAGGTGACACCAGACTTACTCAGACCTTTGCAGAAACACAGGCTAGAACAATGATTGAAGATCAGTGACTGACATCAGATATTTGTGGTTGAAAATAATGAATATATGAATGACAACTGCATCAATATTTAGTTTTCTCAGTTTTAAAGATTATATTCTTGTTTATTTGGTAATGGTTGCTCATTTCTACCAGGATGAACTCAATGATCTGAATGTGCCTCCACACCTTAAAGATCAAGTGGTAAACTACTACCATTACCAGTGGCAACGTAAGAAAGGTGTTGACCTGAGGTCGCTGATGGTGGACTGTCCCTACACCCTGCAGACGGAACTAGCTCTTCAAATATGCCAGCCAATGTTTACTGGAGAAAAACAGGTACAGTTTTAAATATACAGACAAAAACTTCACAGCTCTCATTGCCTATCAGCCGTTTAGTGGGAGAGAAAAAGCTTGCAAATTGTAAACAAATTTGTCAAGTAAAATTGACTTAAGAAGTAGAAACATGTGTTTTCAGTATATTTAATACATTTTTTTGAAAAATATATTTGCATTCCATGTTGCGACACAATTTCATTACCAATTGGCTTTGTCCAGTTGTCTCTGTTTAAGGACATCCCTGACGCACTGAAGCGTGAACTTGCTCTGAAGGTCCAGCTAAAGTTCTTTGTCCCTGATGTACAGGTGGTGCAGAAAGGAGATGTTAACAGCAGCGCTTTCTACATTTTGAAAGGAGAGGTGGGGTATATTAAATAAAACCATGACAAAGGGTTTTTTTGTGAAAAAATTATGAAAATCAAATAGACTTTTACTTTGATATTTGCATCTGTAGCAAGACTTAAATTACCTTATGGCACAATATTTAATGGGGTTTATAGGCACACTCCATGGTAAACATGGCACAGGGTTTACACCAAATTAACTGACAAATGATAAAATTATAGAATTGATAACAGAAATAGATCCTGATATCTCCTGGTCTGGTTCTCTCAGATAGCTCTGGAAGGAGAAGATCAGTTGGACAGCCTGGGCAGTGGCAGTGTGATAGGAGAGGTCAACCTCATCCTAGATGACCCCAAGCCTGCAGTGGTCACTTATGTGGCCAAATCCCATGTAGATATCCTGGTGCTGGCCAAAAGTGACTTGGACACCGTCCTGGGCCACTTCCCGGCAGTCAGGAATACAATGGAGCACATTGCCGAACAGAAGTTTCGCTTACCAAGAAACTCTGACCACCGTCGCCCATCATCAGCAGTGTTTTTGAAAGTACCTAGTAAGACTTGGGAAATGCTTTTGTAACACTGCACATTAATAACAAGCATATACTTGTGTGCTTGTACTTTTAACAAAAAGTTTTATAAAACAAAAGAAGATAAAAGGTTTAAGATGTTATTCCTTTATGATTTATTTACAACCCAATGTACAGTGAAGCCACATTAAAATGTACAGTCTCCTATTATACAAAAATAACACCTCTGATCAGTATTCAGTTTAAATATACCTCCAACCATTTACAATTTAAATTAACTTTAAACAACAAGCACCTATAACATATCTCAAGGTAAATACAATATTTCAATTCTTCAATTAAAGCATTAATTAGTGTTTTTTCACGAAGAACATAATAAAGGCTAATGATTTTTTCCTGAAAAACAGTTATCCTAATCATCAACATGTGAACTTAACGTCTAGACTTGTATCAAAATCCATTTACGTTTTGAAGTTTGTCAAAGACATTCTAGTTGTTGAATACAATGATAAACCCTTTTTGACGAGTCATGTTACTCTAGAACTAAATGTCTTCACAACTTTTTTAAAGGTACATACGAACCGAGCATCGGTGGAGCGTGGATTCCCAGTAACACATGTAAACCACTTCTACTAGATTCTTATATGACTCAAATAAATTTGACATGCCAAGGGATAAACTGAATAGATCATTCGATCAGCCATAAAAGACCTTTAGACTGATCCTTTCTTTAAATTTATGGTTGTAAATTTAACCTACTTCCGTGACCTACTTTCCTGCCCCATTGACATACAGCTTAGAATGCCAGCAGAAAAATCTGTTCAAACATCATTTTCGGGTAAAATTAAACAATGCCTTTTTGTAATTCTTTTAGTTATACTACTTGAAACTACATGCTGGCATTTGGTTGGTTTTTGTGACAAAAAATTGACTTTGTATGTATCTCTTAAGGCTTTTGGTGTTTTATTAATTCCACCCCCAAAGTGCTATTCCAGCTATTCTATCTACTTGCAAACAGTACCTTCCATATTATAGGTACATCTCTATCACTATGTGTGCTTTGGTAAAAACAAGGACTTGTTACAGTAAATAACAAACTGGTAAAAAATATTTTACACCTTGAATTCATGTGTGATTGTAATACTTTGAATAATTTCATATGAACTGAAAACAAATAAGTATCTGAAGCAACATTTAATAGAAAAAAAAAATAAAGAGATCCAATCACATAAAATGTGGCCATGGCAAAGAAGGCCACAAGGAGTTTTTTAATTAACTTGTACGTCAGAGATAATCAAAAGTTCACATGTTATAGTCTCGATTCTGGTCACATATTATAGCCTCTATTCTGGTCACATGTTATAGCCTCCATTCTGGTCACATGTTACAGCCTCCATTCTGGTCACATGTTATGGCCTCAATTCTGATCACATATTATAGCCTCCATTCTGGTCACATGTTACAGCCTCCATTCTGGTCACATGTTATAGCCCCTATTCTGATCACATGTTATAGCCTCTATTCCTCCCTGCAGCTGACCTGCCTCCTTGGCAGTATTCATTAATCACCATCTTGAATAAAAACAGGTGGAAGGTGAAGATGAGGAAGGCAATGGACATCCAGAAGAAAGTAGGCAGCCCACCAAAAGCATGACCATGACGGTGAAGAGCCATGACATGGTGTTCATGTGCTGGAGCTGAAATGGAAGAATTCAGACATGAATTCTCAGGAAAGTTAATACAAATGTGTTGTGAAACTGCTGAAGTTTTGAGAAAACCAAAAACCAAATTCCTTAGCATCACTCGACAGTTTCCTCCTGCCACGAACTGATCCACCATGCTAATAAAATTGAGTATTTGAAGACAAAAGTGAATCATTTAGTCAAATAAAACTACTGCAAGAGCTATATGGCACAAAAACCCAATTATATACAGTTCTTTTAAGTTTAAATGTCTTGTCAAATATGAAGTAATCTGTAGTGGGTATATTCTAAGTAATAAGGAAGCTCTAAAATAACTGATGGTTTTCAGTATTTCCTGGCTGTCCTACCTTCCCCGATCTCTTTCACATGTATCACATGTTTGAGGTCGTCCATATGCTGCCTGTCTGCCGTGATGTACAAGATGGCGGTAAATGGCTCCGTCTGCTTCACTGGAAATTTGGTTAGCTCTTTGCTGAAAATACAAAAAGGGAATGTCAGATTTACAATCCAAAAGGTTTCTTTACTGTGAAATAATTCTAAGAAAAGTTAAAAAAAAATTGCAAAAGCCTTAAGAATCTATAAGATGTGAATACCTATTACTTTGTAAGAAGTCGCGTTATACTCAATAGACGTAACAGAAATCAAAGATTGACAGACTGAACTTTTTGCTAGCTGATATTTAATGATTTAAAATACAAAACAGTAAAGAACATTCTGCTAGAACCACTTGTGGATATACTCATAATTAAGAATTTTTAGAACTCTTCAATTTCATCATTATGAGTAACATTACTACACAGATCAATTTCCCTCAGAGCAATTGAAGATATTAGTTCTTAAAGTCTGTGTACCAACCCAAGTTGAACAGGTGGGTCCAGGCATCCTGCATCACAGGCAAAGTAGACCTTGTCATTCCTGTCCAGGGAGGCAAACAGAACAGCCTTGTTATCATCCCCTACTATCACAGATATGTTGACATGGGTGTTATTGCCATAGTTGATTCTACGGAAATAGTAGTCTCTATGGAGATCCTTGGGCATCATGCCAAACTCCAGGTGATCATTGCTGAATTTTAAAGCACCAAAGCTCAAGATCATGGCTTGGAGAACTCCATCTGTGCCTGGAGAGAAACAAAAATGGAGTTATGTTTAGAACATGTTAGGTTTACCACTTTACAATGAGTATCTTATATAGGTCTAGCTGCTAAAAAAGGTTAAATCAAAATTCAATAAAGTGTACACAAATCTGAATCATAAAGGTCTTTATAAAGTAGAATTTTTAAAATAATTTTCAATAATGTTGATTGGCAGTGAGCTATGTTTTATCATAGGGATTTCTTACCAGCTTTGACCATAGAGCCACAGCCCTGTTTCTCCAGTGTAATAAGCCAAGAACTGGCCAATCTAGACACATCTAGTTCATTATTACACCTAGCCCACAGTGAGGACCCTGGTAGCTGGCTGGAAAACAAACAGATAACCTCCAGCTTTTCATAACTACTAGATGTTTTGCTGCAAAGACTTGATCTTGACTAAGTTACTTTAAGTCATGCAGAAAATTTCAACTTTCAATCTATAGAATCTATATCTTTCACTTGAATGGAAAATGAGATTAACATATTTCCAGAACAGTTTGGTAGTCTTACCAAGCACTGTTCTCTTCGCTACTTACATTGTATTATGGCCAGTGTAGCACTTGTCTGGGAAGTGCAGTAAGTTATCCAGCTCTAGTTTGGAGAATGCTGTCATGCCAGTCTCGTGGATAGAGGCAGGTACATTGCTGAGTACATAGTACATGGTAGTGTTGATCTGGGGTCCATTTAACATCCCTGGGGCCATAGAATAACTGATGCTGAACCCAGACTGCCACATCTGACATATAAATAAAACCACTCAACTTCTGAATATTTTTGACACGTGATAACAGCAATGTGTTTGAAAAAGGGAGGCTCCTGTTAGAATACACCAAGTCCATAATTTTATCATAATCAAATAAATGTTTGATGCGCTTTCTTCTAAATTGTGATTTTAAAAAAGAAACAATCAAAGCTGTTCTGGGGATTGAGAATCAACACACCGCATACTGCTATCACATACTAATGACCATAATGATAGGATTGCATATTATTCAAATACTAGAAAATAAAAACAGGACCAAGATGAGATATTTGAAAAGAGATGAAGCTACTATAGTACAAATTAGGAAAAAAAATGACTAGTTGTGGCAGTGAGAAGCCCTACCTGGTTCCAGATGCGGGTGTGTTCTACTCTCAGCTTCTTTCCATCAATGTTCAATGCTGATGTAAGTGACTTCAAGAGAAACAAAACACAAAACTTTACCTATTTCACTTATAAATTTCCTTCAGTGAATTAACTTTTATTACACAAAGAATGTGAGTGAATAACAGTAAATCTTGCTTCCTTAATTATTCTAAATATATGACAATGTATTAAAAGTGCACTCCATTAAAAAATTAATTGTGATGTGATTTTCTTGATCAGTTTACTTTCAAAGAAAGCCACAACCCCCATGTCTTACATCAGCTGCCTGCTGTGCCATTTGTTTCCTCAGTCCAGAGTTTCCAGTCTGACTGGTAGAGCTAGAGTACTCCACTGCCGTCACCACGCGGTACTTCACTGTGCTGGAGTGGAAATAGTATAACCAGTCTTACTACCACCATAATAATGTTATATATGTAACAGATGCTTTGACAGCTTTACTGAGTAAAAGACTTCTTATCATAAGAATCTATTGATTGATATATTAATATCTGTTGATATAAATTGTAGAGGGTAGCTTGATGCAAGCAATAAGAGTCACATGGCCCGTCTGCTTGAATACAAAACAATTCTGATAAGGTATAGTGATAAAATTTCATTATTTGACATTCATGCCAAGATATCTTTTAAAAGCATGCTTGAACACCACAATTTTTGTATTTTATAATTAAATTAATCACAAAGCTGTCTCCATTACCTGTCTTCCTTGATTGGAATTGTCTCTGGCAGCCTGCTGGACGCTGTCCCCAGCATCACAAACTCTGAGGCAGATCCTGCAATGGGGACCTTCCCTGCAGACACCAGGTACTCCATGGTCTTACCTGCTTGGTTGGTTCTACAATATACAACATTTAGGAGTGATACAACCCCTTAATACCTCAGTATAAAAAAGAATCCATTAAAAGAATTCTAATTCTAAATAGCACCAAGGACATTCAGTCAATATATATATATATATATATATATATATATATATATATATATATATATATATATATATATATATATATATATACAGAACCACAGATTTAATATTCTCAGCTAGTCAGAATTATTGCATTTTTTATATCAAGTTACATGTGAATAATATTATGCTGGTGCGAGTTTCCTGAAGCTCCAAAGCTACTAACTTGACTGGCGTTATTTGTGTCAAGACTCCCTTCCAGTCCGAGGCACCTATCTGGTGAAGATCCACAACTGTGGTGCTCTCCTAGAAATATGGTTGACAACGTCAGCTGCATTTAGACACATAACTAATTAAACTTTTCATCAGAAAATATGAATGTTATGAGTAAACCTGCGTGTGCCAATGGCTCTAAATTAAACAATGGCTATAAAATCTGTAAAAAGAATATACAAATATATCTATAAGCAATGAACGACCGAAGGACCAATTGTTTTAATGAGTCTCATGTCTTTGGTTAATTCACTTACTGGACTTGGGTTTTGTATCCTTAACTCCTGGACAAGGATAGAGGGACGCCTCCTGTGAGCATAAACCTGAGTGACTATGGACACACAGGCTGAGGGCTGAAACAGGGAAGACAAATGCTATCTAACATATGCCCTAGTAATGTCTCAGTTACTTTGTTATATTGATAATTGGTTTATTGCTGTACAAGCAGCAAAACCAACAGAGTGAAAAAATATCTTTTTAGCAAATAAACTTGCATCATTACTGGAAGAATACAGTAAATTTAGGTTAGGCTGTGTATATTAAGTTAAAGGGAAACTTAACATTTTTTTTAGTCAGAGTAATTGATTTTGTTGTTGATTCATAAGGCCAAACTTACTGCCTTTCTGAAGCATTGTATTCTCTGCACCAGTCCTGACTTCAAGTCTATCACATATGCCTCTGAAATACAAAGTGTACAGGATACTATACAAAGTATATAGGATACTATACAAAGTATATAGGATATTATACAAAGTATATAGGATACTATACAAAGTATATAGGATACTATACAAAGTATATAGGAACAAGAGCTCTCCAGTCAGGTCAGTATTTGTATGGGTGTGAACGCATGAACATGCCTGTACTAGATAGATAGAGAAAGAGATAAGATGCTGAACACACAGACACCAACATGTCCTAGTCAAATATTAAATATTTCTATTTTTTAGAACAGTTAAAAAACACATTTTCCACTTACCTTTTTTCTCATGACCCTCAATATTTACATCCACAATGGGGAAAAACTGCACTGGTAAAGTGTGTGATCTATTAAGTAGTAAATAAATTCCATTCTCGCTGTTCACTGACAAACCAAATTTGCCATTACCTGGAAAAAGAAAAACGTATCTCTTAATATGGTCATAAAAACATGCTTTTATTCAAAAGCAAGAATATTATGTAGCTGAGAAAACATGCTAAAATTCAATTTCTGTGTTTTGATCAAGAGGGAAGTGAGGACAGTGATGAGGATACAGTGGTATTGTACCAGATCCAGATTGTTTTGATCAAGATGGGAGTGAGGACAGTGATGAGGATACAGTGGTATTGTACCAGATCCAGATTGTTTTGATCAAGATGGGAGTGAGAACAGTGATGAGGATACAATGGTATTGTACCAGATCAAGGATTACAATCGGTGCAAACAAATCATTGTCAAAAACGTCAAAAATGCAACTTGACATAATATAATTATTAACTCACCTATATATGCTGGATAAAAGTTTTCACCTTCTTGAAGAGGGGAGTGATATTGAATGGCATCAAACTCTAAAGCTGCTGACTGAAAGTTATCCAGTTTCTCATTAATACACTTGTCCAGTGGATGAACTGAAAATGTATCCATAGTAATTACATATTATAAATCATAACATCAATGGCAAAATATGACACACTCTTTCCATTTTATAATAATAAACTAAATAACACTTTTTATTTAATACGGTAATAACTTGATTTTCCAATGGGCAAAAATTATCAAACTTTCAAATACATATATATTTGTGATCACAAAATTTATGTTTCTCTATAGAATTTGTAGTTTTACTGCATAGAATAAATCAATAGAGTAACCTGTTTTTTTTTTTTTTAATTTTTGTTGCTACCACTCAATAGGTATATTCTAATTATTAGAAATTATGACTTAATTTCTTGACTTAGTATTTGTAAAAAAAAATCACTATTTATCCCTGAGTAATTACCACTCATACATACATTCTTACATACAAACCTGTTACCAAGATTTCTATACACAGCTTCATATAAATCAGTAGAATGAAATTCTAGGCTGTCATGTGTCAAAACAAAATAACACAGACTTTTCCTAAGGAAACAGAAAGAAAAACTCAATCTTCACTTACCCTTATAGCGTGGTCTTATCCTTGCCGTCAGCCAGGAAGGCCACATATACAGCACCACTATTAACAGTAAGACAATGACCAGCAAGACCTTCCTATTCCTGAAAATAACAGTAAGACAATGACCAGCAAGACCTTCCTATTCCTGAAAATAACAGTAAGACAATGACCAGCAAGACCTTCCTATTCCTGAAATTAACAGTAAGACAATGACCAGCAAGACCTTCCTATTCCTGAAAATAACAGTAAGACAATGACCAGCAAGACCTTCCTATTCCTGAAAATAACAGTAAGGGACTATTCCCACAGATATTTGGATCGATGTATCTCCCTGGGTAGTCTCACTAAATTGTTATCAACTTAACCAGCTTAAATGTCTGTCAGGCCTAGTGAGGCTGTTAAGGGATAATTGTCTTTACACCCTAGCTGATACGGTAGGTGTGACAGACATTTAAGCTGGCAAGTCGACAGCAATTTAGCGAGACTCCCTAGGGAGATGGATCGATCCAGATGGATTGATCTAGGCATGGGAACCCAGTCTCAGACAATGACCAGCAAAACCTTCTTATTCCTGGAAATAGCAGTAATACAATGACAGCCATGATAGATATCTAATATGTCCACGGCACCAGTACAAAATTTTCATTTGCTTAACTAGTCTGGATAATCATAAACTGCCAATGCCTTTTTAGTAACAAAGTAGAGACAGCACCTGTAAAGACATGTTCTAGCGGCTTGTTCCTCTTGTTGGAAATGTATGCTGCTCACATGTTTCTCAGAATGGAACACAATGTACATTTTAAGCTGACAACATCATGAAATGCCTCATTATAGTCAGCAGTCAAAACCATTTGCCTTTATTCACTGTAGATATGAGCTTCACAATAATATGTCAAGCATTATAAATAATTGAAAGATATGTCTAAATACCTGCATAAAATGCAAGCTGTCAACATATACTTTTTATGGCATCTAACAAGATCAATATTCATGCTTTACATGGTGCCTTGAAAACCTGTCTGGAAATCTCTTCCAGACCTAGTAGACATCAGTTTTCAAGGCACCATGTGCTCATATTGAAAAGCATGAAAGCATTATTGTGATATATAATTTATAAATGGCATCACAGCTTAAAGGCTTGATTTGTAAATCAACAATGTCCAATGCCTGCGGCCAGTAAAATTTTGTGTGGACAAGATTTTTCAGAATGGTGAATTGAGTGGTTCAGCATGGTATTAAACCCTTTTCCGCAATTTTCCAAAAATATTTTTGAGTGCATCTTGTTCGCTAGAAAACAAAAAATCAACATCAAATTCTAAAGATCTTTTAAATTATTGTATATGGATATTTTTCAAACAGTTGTTATCCATTCAATGTATTCCTAAAGACAACTTAATGCCATTATGATTACACACTCTAAAGCTTAGAGCTAGTTTTTTCTTAAATGCACATTTTGAACAATCGGCTATTCTCATATCAAATTTAAGGACTTGGACAGTGATATTATTGTCTCCTGATATCTAAGTATATTTTGTGGCTGACAATCATCTTGACTAAATTTGTCCTTGGATGGAACGTTTCAATGGAATGGATTTTAATCTAACAATAACAAATAAAGAACAATTATTGAAAAAAAATAATAAAAATCAATTTTAGAGAGAACATCATTACATCATTTCTTCCATTACCTTAAATTAGAATAATAATAACAGGTAACATTTTTTCAATAATCTTTTAAAACCCCACAGTATCTAGACACTTACCGCAATTTGAGAAATGCCCTATACATCTCATGCTCCCTAACGTATACTTTCAACGGTTATGTAGTTATGTAGTAAACTTCCGTAGCCTAAACTAATAACTGAACACCAAAAACATGGAAAAGGTGGGAGTTTCAATTGCACTTGGCGTTTCTCCGACTTCCATTTTCCAATAAAAAATCAGTTGCGCAAGCATTTTAAACACATACGACTTTCCTCTATATCTATAAAGTCTCTTCACCGAAGACGTACATATATAAATAAATCAAAGATGCAAAGTGGATAAATATTTTATTTCGAGCAGCATATTACACTGGTAGAGTGCGACGAACAACGTGGCACTCTGTCAAGTCAGTCTTACCTTGCGCAGGCTGTTACAATGCCTTGCAATCTGCCTTGCCCGTTGATCTGCATGGTTGAATCCCTGCATTTTTTAGCCGCACCAAAGGTCAAGCATATTGTGCACTTGATCAACCGTTGGCAATTCCGCAGACAAAGTGTGGACATAGGGTCATCTCATTTCTTCAACATTACAACAAACTACAGACAACCACGGACTTGAATGACCTTGACCTAGCAAGCTAAATATTTTAAAATAATCGTCCAATTTAAATCTTGACAATATTATATTTTCTATTCAAGTTATCAAAAATTATTTTTGCAAAATTTCATTCATAAAACAGGATGGTTAGTGGAATTTATTATTATTTTTGTTATTACAAATAATTCACTGCGTGACAGAAATTAGCTGCATAGTTTCTATCAACTAGTTTCCACTGAAGCTACCTGTGAGTTGGTGCTGATTCGTGCATAAATACATTCTGGTGCACTGCAGCGTCTCTGAGGATCATGTTGTAAACGAATAAGATAGTTAAGAAGGTGGGCATACACTGCACTAGACAAACACGTTTTCTTTTGTCGATAAAACTTGATTTTCTTATGTCAATGAGAGAGAGAAAATGTGAAAGTATTAACTAATAGTGCATCATTGCCAAAACTGCATTAATCAGCAATTTTAAGGCGATCAAGTACAGCATTTTGGGAGAGACTTAACTTGTAAGCACTGTGAGTTTTTTTTTAATGTTGTCAAGGGGAGGGGCGGCTCTAAAAACCGATTAAATTGTCCACATTTACTATTACCTGGCCTTTACATTGAGATAAATGGCTGCTCGTATGTCACCTCCATGAGTGGAAGAATTAAACAAAACCTCACAGAAAACCTTTATAACAGCATGTCATA
The DNA here is from genome assembly GCF_001039355.2 of Lingula anatina. The sequence continues at coordinate 493,623 of NW_019776002.1, read as the reverse complement.
CTATACCGCAATGTTTTATACTGATATGGTTAATTTGAAAAAGAAAACAGCAATCAATCTAATACAGCTGTCATACAAACCTTATGACCTACAGTATTTTAATCTATAAGGGGGTTGAACATATGTCACTTGCAGCCTTACTGCTTAGATTAGTTAAACTCAGTAGCAGACAATAACACTACAGGGAAACCAACTAGCTACTGGCTTGAAGATTTTCTATTGAACTTATAGTTTATCCAGGAATATCTGCCCAGTTTCAGAGCTCTTTTTTCTAAAAATACATATACCAACAGCTAAGCATATCTACTTATATGTAGCCTCATCTGTTCAATTTCAGAGTTAAAAATCTGTATAAAGTGTAATATATGTTTATATTTGTAATTCATATAGACATGAGGCAGTAGTTAACATCACAGCTGTCTGTAAGAATTATCTTTTTTTTTTCAGCAAAGGTTATATAGGGATTCAAGTGCTTTGAAAAAAACAACTTTCAAGATGCTGGTTCCAATTTTCACCCTGAAGTTGAATCACAAGATCAACCCACGTATGGTAACTGTGGGGAAATATGATGGTAAACACCCCTGTCTCACCTGTGCTACCACTGCTGGCAAGGTAGGTGTACTCATATATTATATTAGAGACCATAAGTTCTTTTGAATTGGATCAAATATTACTGAACACTCCAGCACTGAAGTAGAATAAAATATAATAAAACGTTATTTTGAATTGTTTGGGTTGAGAAGTAGAATATTACAGGTGCAGACAACAATGTTATAGAAATACATCATCTTTGTAATCCCAGAGAAAGGACCCTATTGAGTCAGGCAAGAAGAAAGAGTTATAATTGACATGTAGTGTGAGTGGTGTCAATCCTTTCCACTGTGTTCTCAGGTGTTCATCCACAACCCTCACACACGTGGAGAGAGAGGAGGAAGAATGGAGGGTTCAGCAGACACAGACATCAGTTTACTGAACATCAACCAGGCAGTGAGTGCAGTGTGTGCAGGGAGACTGGACGCTTCCAAACCAAATGACATCCTGATGGTGGGCACACAGACCAACCTCCTGGCATATGACGTGGACAATAACTCAGACTTGTTTTATCAAGATGTAAGTATTATACCTATTTCAAAACAACAAGTTCTTTTAATGTAGTTAAATAATTTGCTTGTTTTTGATGCTTAGATTTGAATACATTGATTATTGTGACTGGAGGTGTTTGAGGAATTGTTTGTTATCATTTATTATAAATATATTTTTGTCAGATAAAGTAAGTGCTATGTTTATTTTCTTCATAACTTACTATTACAAAAAATTCAGAGCTACATAATTCAAATTTAGCATGGTATAATCATTAATATGATTGTAGTTATTTCTTTCAAAATATTTTTTGTCCATAAATTCTAAAGTAGATGGAATTTCAATATGTGCATTATTTCAGACCCCTGATGGTTCCAATGCTATCATAGTGGGTCACCTGGGCTCCATAGATACCCCTCTGGCTGTGGTGGGGGGCAACTGCTCCCTACATGGATATGATTATGAGGGCAATGACCCCTTCTGGACAGTAAGTGAGGCATTATTTATTTTCTGAATTTGGTAAAATTTTGTTTCTGCCTCAGTGCTTCCCATAGTGAGGATTTATATGGCTTGACATTTTGTGTTTTACTTGTTGAATAAATATATTTCGTGTGCTTTTTTCATTTGTTTGGTTTGTAACGGATGTTAATGTTTGTTCACCTATGCTAGACTTTAATGTATCATTATGTTACAGGTAACAGGTGACAATGTTTGCTCCCTGGCCATGCTAGACTTTAATGGGGATGGAGTTAATGAGGTAAGGAATAGTTTTATTGTCATAAAGTTCTCATAAGTAATTTACCATTTATTTGTTTCTGTTCATTGAGTAATGGGTTTCTTTAAAAACAGTATTAAATTAGCCATCAGTAAGGTTATTTTTACTTTACAGTTGATAGTTGGATCTGAAGACTTTGACATCCGAATATTCAAAGAAGATGAAATCATTGCAGAAATGACAGAGACAGAGGTAATAGCATTTTGTTCAATTTAGATAAACATCATGATTATGTTTGAAACTTAATATTTGTGTTGACAACGCCCATTGCATGTTGAAATGTTATTGGCTATGAAAGTAAAGGTTTTTAATGTTAGACAATCACCTCTCTGCAAAAGATTATAGACTAAAAACAGGCTGCAATTAATTTATTAGTGTATTTTTTTTCATACAATTGACTTTTTCCCTTGACTTCAGACCATCACATCCCTGTGTAAAATGATGGGGAGTAGGTTTGGTTATGCCTTGGCCAATGGAACAGTGGGTGTATATGACAGGACAGCCAGGTACTGGAGGATTAAGGTAAGTAGGTTTGGTTATATGTTGGCAAATGGAACAGTGGGTGTATATGACAGGACAGCCAGGTACTGGAGGATTAAGGTAAGTAGGTTTGGTTATATGTTGGCAAATGGAACAGTGGGTGTATATGACAGGACAGCCAGGTACTGGAGGATTAAGGTAAGTAGGTTTGGTTATATGTTGGCAAATGGAACAGTGGGTGTATATGACAGGACAGCCAGGTACTGGAGGATTAAGGTAAGTAGGTTTGGTTATATGTTGGCAAATGGAACAGTGGGTGTATATGACAGGACAGCTAGGTACTGGAGGATTAAGGTAAGTAGTGACCACCTCTGGGATTCAAATTCATAGTCACTATGGGGAATTAGCATGATAAGGTAAGATGGTTACAGTTATTTTCTATTGGTGGGTATTCTTCAAGGAACAGGGGATACTTAATTCTTAAACTTATTCAAAACACCGTACCTGAAATACTTTCCAGGTAAAATTTTTCTTGATAAATTTCTGCTGTCAACGTTGTGCATGGGCTTAAATAGCAATATCTTTCATAAACAGTTGAAGTAATTTGATCCCAGTCCCAGTGGTATGTGTTAGTTATATAATGGCTATTGAAAATAACTTGCTTATTTTGTATAAAAAAAAGCTCCTGTCCCTGTATTTAGTTTCTACATGGAAACCAATTTTTCCCTCAACTGTGAGTTCTAAATAATATCACAATTGCTGTTATGAAGCAGATTCTTCTTGCCAGTCGTCACTTGTATAGATCTCATAAGGAAGTAGAACACTCTAGCCAGCCATTACTGACATACATCTGTCTGATTTCAGTCCAAGAACCAGGCAGTCACTATCAACAGTTTTGATCTGGACGGTGATGGTGTGCCCGAGTTGATCACAGGGTGGAGTAATGGCAAGGTAGGAGGCTTGTTCTCTGTGAAATAGTAAAACATTCCATTATATACTCAAAAAGATTTAATCCTCAACCTATGAGACCACAGTTATTTAGATCGATCTATCCCCCCTGGGGAGTCTCACTAGATTACTGTCAGCTTAACCAGCTTAAATGTCTGTCCTGACTACTAAAAGGTGTAAGGGGGTAATTAACTTTCGTGCGCACTTGGCTACCGGAAGCTGACAGCAATTTAGCGTGAACCCCCAGTGAGTTAGGTCAATCCAGATGGATCGATCTAAATCTATGGGAACCCAGTCTAAGACTCTTACAGCTGGTTATTTGAGATTTAAAAATACAAAAATATTGTAAATGTAAGGTATAGCCCATTTCATGTGTCTCAGCATTTTATCTAGTTGGGAGTCCTTTTTATAGAAAGGTGAATTACACCTAAATGTTGATATACTTTGCTGTCCCTAAATGTGTTCAATCTAAAGATATGTTGTTGTCAATAGTCATACAAGGTAGCCAAAAAGTGTATTTGTTTTCAGATTGACGCCCGCAGTGACAGAACTGGAGAAGTTGTGTTTAAGGATAATTTCACAAATGCAGTGGCAGGAATCGTTGATGTAAGCACCTGAATATAAAGTGTCAAGTTGATGTCTGACACAGTTAATTACAAATAAAGTAACTACTGCTGTGGTGATAAGTCTCTCTCACTGGCTGTAATCCAAAGTAACTTTACAGCTAGTTTTAATCACCATGTACATTTCAAAATTTGAAGTGCCCTTTATATTGGATGTTGAGTATTGTAGATTAAAATGTTGATATATGTTATAACTTGTTTTTCAGGCTGATTATAGACTGGATGGACAACAGCAGCTGATCTGTTGTTCAATAGAAGGAGAAGGTAAGGATATTGATAGGTAATAATATCATTGAACAGTGATGCACTGAAGGTATATGGAACTTTTATACTTATATGAATAAACGATAACCTTTTTTTAGCAGTCATGAAATTCACTACAAGTAACTTTTGTATAGTCAGTGACTGTATGGTTAACAGTCAGGGTGAACTGTATTCTCACTTATCCTGTGGTCGTATTGCAGTCCGTGGTTATAAAGCAGCACCCCAGGAAATGAAGGGCAACCTGATGGACACTAACGTGGAGCAGGAGACGATCCGAGAACTCAGCCAAAGAAAACAGGTTAATATGGACAATAATGATGGTTTTCACATTAAACTGGGGTAATCTTTACCAATACCAGGCATTAATGATATATTTGATCATTTATCTCAAAACTATTTGAAACTACATTTAAAACTGATAAATTGAAAGCAGGCATTATACTAGTATATATTTTATTTCAACTGAAGTAATAGCATGCCAGAGAAGTAAAGTACATATCAGTAAGACATATAATTTTTTGCTTTAAGAATCTCCTCCTTGAACTGAAGAATTATGAAGAGAACCAGAAAGCTGCCCAGTCCAGCAGACCGTCTGGCTTGGGGGACCTGGACCAGGGCCAGATGGGCATCATTCCTGTGAGAAAATCCAGATTTTTTTCCTTGTTTTTTATCCTTATTTGTCAAAGTACCTTAATTATTCTATTAATCTTATTGAAAATTAATTACAGTATTAAAAAGCATCATAAAGTTATACAAGTTGTCGAAAAGTTGAATACAAGAATTCATTGTCTTTCTTTGCTCTTTTTTCTTTCAATTTCTTTTCTTCTTGTAGGAAGTTACAGATTTCAAAGTAGATCTCTTTGTCAATCCAGGCAACTACAAATTAAATGTAAGAATTTTGAACTTGAGTGTTTCCAGCAGAATCTTTGTGATGATTTTTTATTTACTAACAACCCCCCTCCCCCCGAAAAGAGGGAAAAAAAGAAAAAAAAAGGTGAGGAAGGGGGACCTTCTCACTTAATTTGGAGATCAAAATTTTGAAAGCATCGCTGTAATCCATAGAAAAGAAAATATATTCAACACAAAATTTCTGCTGGAAATGATATCATTTTAAATTTGAGTGTTGAGAATTTATCATAGAGTATTACATGTATTTCAGGCTAACACTCAGTTACAAACTACTCTACAAGTCAATCATGGGAAGGAGGGTAAAGCTGTAAGTGTTATCTAGGTGGCTGTAGATCATGAGCAGACTATCTACTCTTTTGTTTGCCATTTTTTTGTCACCTATTTCTATCTCTCTCACTACACTTGTGCTTTTTGTGCAGGGACCACTGAAAAGACACACTGTGTACCACCACAGGGGCCAGTATTTCCTTTTGAGTAGTGCAAGACCCATTTCACTAGATGAGGCTAGCATCACTATCAGGCTTGTCCTAGTTCTCTAACTAACACGTAACATCTTGTTGCTCTGTTCTGCTTCAGCTGCTAACACACTCCCAGATGCTTGATGGAAATATTTCTTTTGCAAAGTATCTGAGTTTGGTTCTTGAATTTTAAAAGTTTGCTTTTCAGTCCTTGAGAGCAGGGTTTGTGTGGGGTTTTCTTCAGTTAAATGTTACATTATGGATATTTAAGAAAAATGATATGTGTTGATTTTAGAGCTTTTTGTACATCCTGAGGGGGACTTAATGTAAATGAAGATTTATTTCACGTTTAGTATATATTTAGTTATACTCATTAAATTGGATGTTTCATTGACATTCAGATCAAATAATCAATGTGTATTATTTTTGTGGCCTAATAGATTAAATTAGTATTATTTTTTATTAATTATGAATTTTTTGTTTCCTTCAGCCTCATGTTGAACTAAATGTTTGTACTACAAATGGTGAGTTTTTTAAATTTTAGTGTAAAAATTCTTTAACAGTGAAGTTTAGATACATTTTTTTCTCCCACTGTTAAGTCATTTTCTGTTATTTCTTGTTATTGTGTCATTGCATATGATTTTTCTGTTTGTGGCATTTGGCTCAAATATTGTGTTTTGGGATTACTATGTGTTAAATGTATGGCAGATCCAAATATAATTTTTTAAAAACATTACAGACACAGTTGTAAGAGCAGTGCTGATATTTGCTGAGGGCATATTTGAAGGAGAGAGCTATGTTGTGTGAGTAAAAAATATTTCATTTTGTTCTTATATACTGTAAAGACAAACATTTAATGGATTTTAAAATAAAAAGAAAACTGCAATGGAGAATAGATGATGTGGCTTTCAGTCAGATTGTTAGAAAGAATCATCCTGAGAGTTCCTATCATGAACTATATCTGAGTGGTGTTATTGTATGTTCTAGTCACCCAGTCAATGTGGGAGTCAGCTCCAGTCTGAGAGTTCCTATCATTAACTATATCTGAGTGGTGTTATTGTATGTTCTAGTCACCCAGTCAATGTGGGAGTCAGCTCCAGTCTAAGAGTTCCTATCATTCCACCCAAGGACGTCCCTGTGGATCTTCACATCAAAGCTTTTGTAGGATTAAGGAACAGGTATTGTTGTTTTTATTTAATAAGGTTAACTAAAATCCAATGCTTTGTGACTTATCTAATTTTTTTATTCTCCATTAATATCTTTTTACAACATTAAAAACATTACATGATAAGGATTATCTGAATCTATGGTGCCCCATATATATAAATCTCTGTGTATTTTCTCCACAGCAACCAGTTCCATGTGTTTGAGTTGACCAGGCAGCTGCCCAGGTTCTCTATGTATGCACTGTGTGGTGGGGACGTACCAGAACCAAAGAGTTCTGTAGTGTTCCAAGTCAATGAAAGAGTACAGAGGGTAAGTACAGCTGTGTGGAGGGGACGTACCAGAACCCAAGAGTTCTGTAGTGTTCCAAGTCAATGAAAGAGTACAGAGGGTAAGTACAGCTGCTGGTTGAACTTTATTTTTTACTTTTTTTTTGTCTTATAAAGATTGCAGATCAGATGTAAGAATAGAATAGAGAGAATGAATGTTTTGGCTTATCTAGTAGTGTCATGTCATATAAGAGGGAAATGGTGGGTGCATTATCCATCAATATTTGGTTAAAATATTTACCTTAGCTCATATGGTTATTTTATACTTATTCAAATTAACGATGTTTCCAAACTTTTTTGGTCAAGTGTATAAAAGAAGTGTCCCAGTTTGTCTACTAATTGAGACAGCACTAAGCTTTCAAAACTTTTATGAAGATAAAGTTTGACACACACACATATGTATGATATTCTCTGTAGGTTCTTATGTGGATCAACCAGAACTTCCTGCTTCAAGAAGATTTGGTCTGTCCTGGCGCTCTCGACGCCCGCTTCATGTCTCTCAGGGGGGCGGGACCTCTGTGTGTCAAGATGGAAACTAACGGACAAGTAAGAAATAGTTTTTATATTTTATTTTCTAAATTTGTGGCCAAGTAACTAATGGACAAATAAGGAGTGGATTTAAAGGTTGTTTACTCACAAGTTCACTTTTACTTATTTTGTAGACTCAGCACAGAACTACAGTCCATAGGTTTGACAACATGAGCTCATTACAGTGTTAGGTTACATTTTGATAACATGTAGCATTGAAACAGACCTGTGTACACTGACAATATTTAATTTTTTATTCCAGGTAACAATCAAAACAGATGACATGGATGTAGCAGCAGAAGTTATACAGAGTCTTGCATTGTTCCTAAAGATTGAAGACCTACAGGTGACGGCAGACTTCCCTGATGAAATGGAGGCTCTCAGGCTGACACTGATTAAAGTAAGACACTAGGAGTGCTATATTCAAGCCTAGGTGCTTAGTCAAAACACAAGATGTAGGGAGACGACTTTTCTAAAATTCTTAAGGATAATAAGGAAATTGTATTTTCTGTCAAAAAATGTATATATTACTAGACTTCCAGTGTTAGAATTAAATGTAGCTTGTCAACCAAGTAATAGCACCTGTTATGTTTTAGGTCGATGATTTCCATGCTGTTAGACAGAAACTGACAGCAGAGATGGCAGACCACTCCAACCTCATCAGGAGTCTGGTGGTGAGGGCAGAGGATGCCAGACTGATGGGAGATATGTAAGTGTAATTGTATTAAATCTAAATACTGTTTAAAGTTCTGCAGCTGATTTTTCCTGATATTTATTTATTTATTTATTGTTATTATTATTATTATTATTTTTTATTTTTGAAATTCAAAGTTGTTCCCTTACTTATTGAAACAGTTAAATAATAAATCTTCTACTAAACATTCCAGGAAGAACATGAAGAAAGGTTACATGGAACTGTTTGATCTGAACAAAGATCTGATCAATGGCTACAAGATAAGATGTAACAACCACACAGAGCTGCTGAGCTGTCTGAAACAAGTCAATCAAGTCATTCAGAAGGCAGGAAAGCTGAGAGGTGAGACTTATGTCAATCTTATGAACAGTTCAGGCACCATTACATATTAATAAGGTATATTGCAGTATATTTAATAACATTCAGTATAAGTAAACTCTGTGCTATTCACCTGCACCCTTAGTTAAAAATAGGATTAGACATGTAATTTAAAATGAATATAGTAACATATATAAGTATATAGATGTATATATAGATATATAGCTACAAGTAAATTAACGAGCCAGGAACCACAAGCTGCCAAAATTAATATTTATGTATTAGAGTAATAGGGAGCTTGATTGTTTGTGTAAACTTAGATAATTTGTCTAATCCAACACATGGTGTATCTTCCAGTGGGTAAGCACAAGACACAAGTGGTGAACGCCTGCAGAGACGCCATCAAGAACAACAACGCAAGTTCTCTCTTCAAGATAATGAGATCAGGAGCTGTGACATCATAATGTCCTTGACATTGTGACACTTTTACCACATGGACACAGACAGATGTGTGCTTTTATAAACTCTCCAAGATACAGGGGCAGATTGAGGGTCGTCTGGAAGATGGTAAGAATATAAAGTTTACACTGACGGATATCTATTTTTTCTGTCAGAAGATGGTCAAAAATGGAGGATGGATCAACAAAGATAATTTGGAAGACTGTCTGAAAATAGCTCTGGATCCGCCCCTGAGATAGTAAGATCAGATGTGATGACATAATGCCCTTGTCATGTTGACAGTTTGGAAACAAAAGGAAGATAGCCACACAGACTGAAATAATTACATACACTGTTTGTACCTGGAGGACATTGGGATATAAAAGGAAGGTCAACCATTCATTTCTCATTCATCATTAGCGACCTTGAATTGTCATCACCCAAACGTCATGCTTTTAGTAATCTTAATATTTTAAATACCATTTCATATAGGTGTTTATTTATTTATTTCTTTATTTAAATATATTTATTTATTTATTTTTTGAGCTGTCTGAGTTCAGTCCAATATTTGCATCCAGCTAAAGGCAACCATTCATGCATGGTTCATGTTTTAACTTGTGTAAAAGAAAAAGTTGCCAGAACATGCAGCAACCTACATCTTGTAGCGTTAATGTGACTATTTATTTAGAGAAAAAGGAAAATGCTTTTTTTTTTTTTTCAATGAAAGACTTTCAAGTTCTTGGGATAGAATTGCAGCATATATCTGCATAGAATTCCGTCCATGTGAAATGTTAAGATTATCAGGTATATGGCAATGACAGCATCATTTCAATGCGGGAAATTGTGAAATTGTATATTCTTTTAAAGTCATAGATTCTTAAATATAGGACATTCCTATTGAGTGGTAGCAACATAATAGAAAAGCAGGCTACATTATAGTTCTATTCAGTTTAAGCACCTCAAATGCTATACAAAGTATATCAATCATATTTTGGAAGATTCCCAAATTATTTATTGGAATATTTATAATTTTGCCCATTGAAAAAATGAAGAAAAGATCAGATTTTTTTCTTTGTCATTTCATTAATAGCATTAAAATATGTATTGTATAATGTATGAGGTATATTCCAAAGCAGGGATTGTTTTAAACATTGTGATACAAGTAGCAGTACACAAAAAATTTAAAAAACAGTTTGTGGTCAGCTGTTTCCATGCACATATATCAAATTAAACCAGTGTATGCTTAGAATATTTTGATAAGTGAATCTAAAAATTGATTTGGATGTTTGTAAGAGCAAGTGCATGTGTGTATGAATGTGTGTGTGTGTGTGTGTGTGTGTGTGTGTGTGTGTGAGAGAGCATGTGTGATTATGTGGCTATGTTTGTGTGTGTAAGAGAGAGAGAGAGAGAGAGAGGGAGAGAGGTGCTTGCAAGCGCAGGGACTGTCTGTTGTCATGAATTCACAGCTGTACTTAACTAATAGAAAACTCAAAGGAGTCAGGTGTGATGTTGTGAAGTAATTGTAATGTCTGCTCTTTGAAGTATAATATGCTTCATGTTTTTCTTTTATTTTTATTGTAGTTTTTTTTCCAAAGAATACATATTTTCTTGAAATCATTGTGTTTGTAATGGATTCTCATGGTTTCATGTTGATGGCAGTTGCACCGTAAATAATTTCCTGTGATGAGTAGGTTGAGTTTCATGTCAGATGAAAGGCAGAGAAAATTGAGCAGCCAGTCACAGTACACAGTCAAAGACTCACGGGCATACTTTCCTCTGGGACTTTTAATGGATGCCATTTAATTTTCCTTTTCTATTCTTACTTGCATGATATTAATGGAATGGGCCAGAAGTTCAATCACTTAATGTCTTGTATTTTGTATTGGTGCACATTACTTTTTTTTTTTTTTTTTTTTTTTTTTTGGGGGGGGGGGGGGTACTAGTCAGTACTACTATACTGCATGCTGAACCAGTTGTCATTATTAAAGAAAAATATTCAAATGATGTCAGTACCTCCTGAAATTTTACATCATTTATAGGACAGAAGTATAGCATGTGTATTTGATCTTTTTCTAAATAAGTTAGTCTGTTTTATGGTTCCCTTGCCCCTGTGTTGCCGAATACTTGCTCAGTCTTGGATACAGATGAAAGGTTATGTAATCTCACATCTTGACATATATGTAACATGATCCATATTTCTAATGATGTGTAAAAGTAGTTTCACTCCCCAGGGGCACTATTAGAGGACAATATAGGCCCAGGGTCTTATGTTCTATTTCTAGAGCTTCCTAAGCTGCCCAAGTAGCTAGTCTGTCATTGACAAATATTGATTATTGACAAGAGCTAATGTTAAAAGCGTACATGGATTTTACAGAGAAAGTTTCTATACCTTTCTCCACATCTGCACTGCTTGATCATTGACTGCCTTTAGTTTATTAAGAAAAATGATATCTTTTTTATGCCTCGTCCTTTGTGAAGAATCAATTCTAAATGCAAACAGTATAATATTTCTTCCATCTGTAGAACAAGTATATTTAGTCAAAGGTTTGGCTTTTTTAATCCTTTGGTAGCTGTGTTATCACTTAAGATGAAGAGGATTTGAAGTCTAACAGGTAATGGTATTTAATGAAGTATTTTGTTGTTGTTGTTGAGCTTTATAATTTTTGAAAAATAAAAAGTAAAAAAGTTCCAAAAGTTCAAGGTCATAATCCAGCTTAGTGTAAATGCACTGTACCAAGAAGGAAAGCATTTTGTTAATTTGCATACAGGGGATTTTCAATTTGATCCTTATAAAATCCTTTTATCAATTTTGTAATATTTATGGCTTGACTTATCTGTATCTGTGTTTAGATAAAAGGTTAAAAAGGGGTTAAAAAGCAGACGGGGGGAGGAGGGGGCAGACACAGGGATTTCATGTTTCATGGGGAGATCATTTTCATCTTAATCATATTCCAATTTGCAGCTTTGTCTCATCTTTTATATAAATCATATTAGTTTAAAAAGGATGCATGAAGAAAAAAACTGATGACAAATTCTCAGTCTTTTTCCCCTCCCTGACAAACAAAAAGGAAAAAAAAGATCAGGAACATGGATAAGCAAAAGGATCACCTAATCACTGCAAGTGCTTACCCAAAACTAGTGCCTGTACCTCCCCCTCCCACCCAAGTCTAACCCCTAGGATGCTTTTGTCCTAAATTTATCTGTGCCACAGTTTCAGTTTTAGGGACATTTGAGTGAAGTTATGTAAGCCCAAGACCATTTAACTGAAGTTTGATGATAAACCAAATAGGATAAAAGTCATTTGTAAATAATAGTAATCTATTTGGTTATGTATATGTATATATGCATGTCACGTTATGGTTGACATTGGGATATAAATTTATCTCAGATTTATCTTTAGTTCGTCTCCCGTTCATCCCCCAAATCCTGGTGCATCGTCTAGCACCGTCAAACATCCAGTTTAGGGACCACATCAAATAATCAGTAATATTAATCAATTATTTTTAATAAATGAATGATATCTGACATTTAGACACATATCATCATACATTTAGATCAACGTGGTAAAGAAAGTTCACTACACACTTTCAGGGCACCCCAAGTAAGAGCTACCTCAAATATTGATATTTTGACATGGCCCCTCTTAGCTGGGCCTTAATTGATTGGATTTCTAACAAGGTTTCATCGTTTGATCAGGCACCTGTACGGCACATTCTGAAGTTTGTTTTATTGGAGAACCGTCAGGAGCATACATAATTGATAGGATTTGAAGCCACCTCCATTTGCAATCAATCACTAACATCACTAGCAACAGTATTAGTGTCTGGCAGGCATTTAGTCGGAGATGAAGCTTTTTATCAACACACAGTAGTGGACGACATGCGATGGAATTTGAGCAAAGAAAGGTAGGCTGCAAATTTAGCTGGTTTTAATAAATTTGTAACATGTGGCTTTACAGAAAAAAATACTTTTTTNTATCTTTTTACAACATTAAAAAATTACATGATAAGGATTATCTGAATCTACGGTGGCCCATATATATATATATATATATATATATATATATATATATATATATATATATATATATATATATATATATATATGTGTGTGTGTGTGTGTGTGTATTTTCTCCATAGCAACCAGTTCCATGTGTTTGAGTTGACCAGGCAGCTGCCAAGGTTCTCCATGTATGCCCTGTGTGGAGGGGACGTACCAGAACCCAAGAGTTCTGTAGTGTTCCAAGTCAATGAAAGAGTACAGAGGGTTAGTACAGCTGCTGGTTGAACATATTTTTTTCTTTTCTGTCTTATAAATTATTTTTAAAAACTATATAATGTAGTGGGAAAATCTTCAGTGTGTATAAATAAGTAACGAATGGTGGATGCATTATCAGTATGAAGATAAAGTTTGACCCACACATGAATGATATTCTTTGTAGGTTCTTATGTGGATCAACCAGAACTTCCTGCTTCAAGAAGACTTGGTCTGTCCTGGCGCTCTGGACGCCCGCTTCATGTCTCTCAGGGGGGCGGGACCTCTGTGTGTCAAGATGGAAACTAACGGACAAGTACGAAGTAGTTTTTTATTTTTTATTTTCTAAAATTGTGGGCAAGTAAGGAGTAAATTTGAATTTGTACTTCTTTAAACTAATGGATAAATAAGCAGTAGATTTAAAGGTTGTTTACACACAAGTTCACGTTTACTTATTTTGTAGACTCAGAAATACAGTCCATATGTTTGTGTGTTTAAGATTTTATATATAGCCAACAACATGAGCTCATTACAGTGTTAGGTTAAATTTTGATAACATGTAGCATTGAAATAGACCTGTGCACACTGACAATATTTAATTTTTTTATTCCAGGTAACAATCAAAACAGATGACATGGATGTGGCTGCAGAAGTAATTCAGAGTCTTGCATTGTTCCTGAAGATTGAAGATCTACAGGTGACGGCTGACTTCCCTGATGAAATGGAGGCTCTCAGGCTGACACTGATTAAAGTAAGACACTAGGAGTGCTATACAAGCCTTGCTGCTTAGTCATAACACAAGATGTAGGGAGACGGTTTTTCTAAAATTCTTAAGGATAATAAGGAAATTGTACTTTTTGTCAAAAAAAGTATATATTACTAGACTTCCAGTGTAAGAATTAAATATAGCTTATCAACCCAGTAATAGCACCTGTTATGTTTTAGGTTGATGATTTCCATGCTGTTAGACAGAAACTGACAGCAGAGATGGCGGACCACTCCAACCTCATCAGGAGCTTGGTGGTGAGGGCAGAGGATGCCAGACTGATGGGAGATATGTAAGTGTAATTGCATTTAATCTAAATACTGTTTAAAGTACTGCAGGTTATTTTTTGTGATATTTATTTATTTATTTATTATTATTATTATTATTATTATTATTATTATTATTATTTTATTTTATTTTTTTTATTTTTTATTTATTTTTTAATTCAAAGTTATTACCTTACTTATTGAAACAGTTAAATAAAAATTCTTTTACTAAACATTCCAGGAAGAACATGAAGAAAGGTTACATGGAACTGTTTGATCTGAACAAAGATCTGATCAATGGCTACAAGATAAGATGTAACAACCACACAGAGCTGCTGAGCTGTCTGAAACAAGTCAATCAAGTCATTCAGAAGGCAGGAAAGCTGAGAGGTGAGACTTATGTCAATCTTGTGAACAGTTCAGGCACCATTACATATTAATAAGTTATATTGCAGTATATTAAATAACATTCAGTATAAGTAAACTCTGTGCTATTTACCTGCACCCATACATTAGTTCAAAATAGGATTAGACATGTAATTTAAAATGAATATAGTAACATATATAGGTATATAGATGTATATATATAGATATATAGCTACAAATAACGAGCCAGAAACCACAAGCTCCCAAAATTAATATCAATATTAATGTATGAGAGCAATAGGCAGCTTGATTGTTTGTATAAAGATAATTTGTCTAATTAAATCCAACACGTGTATTTTCCAGTGGGTAAGCACAAGACACAAGTAGTGAACGCCTGCAGAGACGCCATCAAGAACAATAACGCAAGTTCTCTCTTCAAGATAATGAGATCAGGAGCTGTCACAACATAATGTCCTTGACATCATGAAACTATTACTATACGGACACAGACAGATGTATGCTTTTACATACTCCTCAAGATAATGAAATCAGGAGCTGTAACAACAGTGTCCTTGTAGTTGAGAAACTAACACTACAAAGACTGTGGCAGACATGCTTTTATATACTTTTCAAGATAGTAAAATCAGGGCCCATAACTCGAAAGCATCGTGTATTGCAAATAGCGATATCACATAGAGGCTACATATTGTATGGGCGAGTTATGGAATCGAGACACTTGCGCTCGGTTGCATTGCACAATGCTTTCCAGTTACAGGGCCCAGGAGATGACATAATGTCTTTGTCATGGTGAGTTTGGAAACAAAAGGAAGATAGTCACACAGACTGACATAATTACATGTACTCTTTGTACCTGGAGGACATTGGGATATAAAGGGAAGGCCAACCATTCATTTCTCATTCATCATTAGCAACCTTGAATTGTCATCTCCCAAACATCATGCTTTTAGTAATCTTGATATTTTAAATACCATTTTATGTAGGCGTTTTTTTTATTTTTTTATTTATTTATTTATTTATTTTTTTTTTTTTTAGCTTGTCTGAGTTTAGTCCAATCTTTGCATCCAGCTAAAGGCAACCATTCATGCATGGTTCATGTTTTAACTTTCATTGTGTAAAAGAAAAAGTTGCCAGGACTTCTTGAGTACATTCAGCAACCTAAATCTTGTAGCGTTAATGTGACTATTTATTTAGAGAAAAAGGAAAATGCTGTTTTATTTGTTTTTTTTTTTCAATGAAAGACTCTCAAGTTTTTGGGATAGAATTGCAGCATATGTCTGCTTAGAATTCCGTCCACGTGTAATGTTAAGAGTATCAGGTATATGGCATTGCCACCATCATTTCAATGGGGAAAATTGTGAAATTGTATATTCTTTTAAAGTCATAGATTCTTAAATATAGGGCATTCCTATTGAGTGGTAGCAACATAATTGAAAAGCAGGCTACATTAAAGTTCTATTCAGTTTAAGCACCTCAAATGCTATACAAAATATATCAATCATATTTTGGAAGATTCCCAAATTATTTATTGGAAAGATTTATAATTTTGCCCATTGAAAAAATGAAGAAAAGATCAGATTTTTTCTTTGTCATTTCATTAATAGTATTAAAATATGTATTGTATAATGTATGAGGTATATTCTAGAGCAGGGATTGTTTTAAACATTGTGATACAAGTAGCAGTAGACAAAAAAATATAAAACAGTCTGTGGTCAGCTGTTTCCATGCACACATTTCGAATTATACCAGTGTATGGTTGCGATATTTTGATAAGTGAATCTAAAAATTGATGTGCATGTCTGTAAGAGCAAGTGCACATGTGTGTGAATGTGTGTGTGTGTGTGTGTGTAAGCATGTGTGGTTATGTGTAAGTTTGTGTGTGTAAGAGAGAAAGAGAGAGAGAGAGATGCTTGCAAGCACAGGAACTGTCTGTTCTCATGAATTCACAGCTGTACTTAACTAATAGAAAACTCAAAGGAGTCAGGTGTGATGTTGTGAAGTAATTGTAATGTCTGCTCTTTGAAGTATAATATGCTTCATGTTTTTCTTTTATTTTTATTGTAGTTTTTTTTCCAAAGAATACACATTTTCTTGAAATCATTGTGTTTGTAATGGATTCTCATGGTTTCATGTTGATGGCAGTTGCACCGTAAATAATTTCCTGTGATGAGTAGGTTGAGTTTCACGTCAGATGAAAGGCAGAGAAAATTGAGCAGCCAGTCACAGCACACAGTCAAAGACTCACGGGCTTACTTTCCTCTTGGACTTTTAATGGATGCCATTTAATTTTCCTTTTCTATTCTTACTTGCGTGATATTAATGGAATGGGCCAGAAGTTCAATCACTTAATGTCTTGTATTTTGTATTGGTGCACATTTTTTTTTTTTGGGGGGGGGGGGGGGACTCGTCAGTACTACTATACTGCATGCTGAACCAGTTGTCATGATTAAAGAAAAATATTCAAATGATGTCAGTACCTCCTGAAATTTTACATCATTTATAGGACAGAAGTATAGCATGTGTATTTGATCTTTTTCTAAATAAGTTAAGTCTGTTTTATGGTTCCCTTGCCCCTGTGTTGCCGAATACTTGCTCAGTCTTGGATACAGATGAAAGGTTATGTAATCTCACATCTTGACATATATGTAACATGATCCATATTTCTAATGATGTGTAAAAGTAGTTTCACTCCCCAGGGGCACTATTAGAGGACAATATAGGCCCAGGGTCTTATGTTCTATTTCTAGAGCTTCCTAAGCTGCCCAAGTAGCTAGTCTGTCATTGACAAATATTGATTATTGACAAGAGCTAATGTTAAAAGCGTACATGGATTTTACAGAGAAAGTTTCTATACCTTTCTCCACATCTGCACTGCTTAATCATTGACTGCCTTTAGTTTATTAAGAAAAATGATATCTTTTTTATGCCTCGTCCTTTGTGAAGAATCAATTCTAAATGCAAACAGTATAATATTTCTTCCATCTGTAGAACAAGTATATTTAGTCAAAGGTTTGGCTTTTTTAATCCTTTGGTAGCTGTGTTATCACTTAAGATGAAGAGGATTTGAAGTCTAACAGGTAATGGTATTTAATGAAGTATTTTGTTGTTGTTGTTGAGCTTTGTAATTTTTGAAAAATAAAAAGTAAAAAAAGTTCCAAAAGTTCAAGGTCATAATCCAGCTTAGTGTAAATGCACTGTACCAAGAAGGAAAGCATTTTGTTAATTTGCATACTGGGGATTTTCAATTTGATCCCTATAAAATCCTTTTATCAATTTTGTAATATTTATGGCTTGACTTATCTGTATCTGTGTTTAGATAAAAGGTTTAAAAGGGGTTAAAAAGCAGACAAGGGGAGGAGGGGGCAAACACAGGGATTTCTTGTTTCATGGGGAGATCATTTTCATCTTAATCATTTTTGAATTTGCAGCTTTGTCTCATCTTTTATATAAATCATATTGGTTTAAAAAGGATGCATGAAGAAAAAAACTGATGACAAATTCTCAGTCTTCTTCCCCTCCCTGACAAACAAAAAGGAAAAAAAAGATCAGGAACATGGATAAGCAAAAGGATCACCTAATCACTGCAAGTGCTTACCCAAAATTAGTGCCCGTACCTCCCCCTCCCACCCAAGTCTAACCCCTAGGATGCTTTTGTCCTAAATTTATCTGTGCCACAGTTTCAGTTTTAGGGACATTTGAGTGAAGTTATGTAAGCCCAAGACCATTTAACTGAAGTTTGATGATAAACCAAATAGGATAAAAGTCATTTGTAAATAATAGTAATCTATTTGGTTATGTATATGTATATATGCATGTCACGTTACGGTTGACATTGGGATATAAATTTATCTCAGATTTATCTTTAGTTCATCTCCCGTTCATCCCCAAAATTCTGGTGCATCGCCTAGCACCGTCAAACATCGAGTTTAGGGACCACATCAAATAATCAGTAATATTAATTAATTATTTTTAATAAATGAATGATATCTGACATTTAGACACTTATCCTCATACATTAAGATCAACGTGGTAAAGAAAGTTCACTACACACTTTCAGGGCACCCCAAGTAAGAGCTACCTCAAATATTGATATTTTGACATGGCCCCTCTTAGCTGGGCCTTAATTGATTGGATTTCTAACAAGGTTTCATCGTTTGATCAGGCACCTGTACGGCACATTCTGAAGTTTGTTTTATTGGAGAACCGTCAGGAGCATACATAATTGATAGGATTTGAAGCCACCTCCATTTGCAATCAATCACTAACATCACTAGCAACAGTATTAGTGTCTGGCAGGCATTTAGGCGGAGATGAAGCTTTTTATCAACACACAGTAGTGGACTACGTGTGATGGAATTTGAGCAAAGAAAGGTAGGCTGTGAATTTAGCTGGTTTGAATAAATGTGTAACATGTGGCTTTACAGAAAAAAATACTTTTTTTAAAAACTTTTAAAGTAACTTTTTTATCAGGCCTCCCTAACTTAATGATTCATTGATCATATTTTTTTCTTCTCTTTTTTTTTTTTTTGTCTATGTACATATATAAGGGTTTTCTATTTATTGCTTCACTTTATTAAAACAATGTTAAACAATGCCAGACATTTGCTTGAAATTTTAAATAGTTAAGCTTTAGAAGTGTTCCAACACAGAATAAAACATTTATCTGTTACTAATGAATTGCAGTGACAAGTTGACAGAGCTCAGAGGTATTACAAGTACAGTTAGTTCAACTTGTTTTCAGTATCACGATTGGTGATAGAGAGAATGAATGATGTAATTTTATTAAAAAACTTTGTTTGGGACTTTCAAACTCACCGAACAAATAATCAGACTTGTTTCAAATCTTTTACACATCAAGAAACTTATTGGCATCAACAGTAATTTCATAAATGGCGTACATTCATTAGTTTGACTTTTCAACACATGGGTATTGATTAGGTTAACTGTAATCAATTCAATATTATACACTTGAACACTTGTCTGCAATACTCATTATAGTCAGGTGAAATGTTAAGATAACATAAAATGTCACCTTATTTACAGAGCCAGTAGGACCGAGGTCTGAGAACTATGAACAAAGTGATGGACCAGCGGTCATCTCAGCCCAAGTCCAGCTTGACCAAAGTGCTGCTCAAGGACAATGTGGCGATGCAGCAAGTCCTGGAGAAACAAATCTCCACTCTATCAGTAGAACAGAAGAGAATTGAAAAGATTCTTGAACTGAGCCGAAGAACTTTCATTCACAAACAAACTAAGAAGCAAAAACAACTGGAAAAGATTGGTCTGACACATATCTCGATTTTACCAAATATCGACCCTCACCAGACTCGTTGCCAAAGTTCTTCAAATGCCAGAAGGCTACACTCAAGGTCAAGGTCAAGTCCACAGGTTCACTGGGATTTACCAGGGTCAAGGTTAGAGACAGGTCAAGGTCAAACTGAAGCAACTATGATCACTCACAGATCTCTGACAGATCTGAATAGCTGCAGTCTAAAAAAATCTGAGGCAAAAGTTGATTCAAAAGAAGAGTTAAAAATGCCTAGAATAACAGTAGATGAAGGGGATGCACCCGTGGCTGACAGCCGGCCTGGATCATCTACATTAAGACATTGTAAAAGTGCCGGCGATTTACAACGGTCTTTGTCAGTTCCGGATGATGTTCACGATAAAGACCAGGAAACCACCCTGCCCTCTCTAGAAGACACAATGCAAGCAAGAAGACACACAATATTTTCACCAACTCAAAGGCAATTCACAGGATATCCAAGAGGGTTTTCTTCAAAACTAAGAACTAGACGTGCAACAATAGCATTCCCAGTATTAATGGACCAGTCGCAGGTAATGAACGACCCACGGTTCCTGGGACTAAAGAATGCGTTAATACCTCTAAACGAACCAGAGCCAGAACCTGCTGAGGAGAGCAGCGAGGAGAGCGAGGAGGAGGAGGAGGAGGTGGTCAGACGACCAAGAAATGCCATGTTTATCAGTGCAGCTGATCTGGATGATTAATTGTCACTGTCTTAAAAAAGTGCCTCTCGAGATATCGCTGACTGTAAGAACAGTGAAATTTCTTATGTTGATATTATATAAGAAAGTTGCAACATGCAACAGAATTTATCAAAGTGACCTAGAGAAAAAATTGGGCACATTAAGATTTTATCCTTATCAAAATATTTCAAAATTCAGCTCTTCAAACATAATTGCATTTTTATGTTACGTTGATATAGGGCATACCAGTGGGTAATTTGGAGTAAATTTCGGCAAGATCAACATGTACTGTGGNAATAAATTTGTAACATGTGGCTTTACAGAAAAAAATACTTTTTTAAAAAACTTTTAAAGTAACTTTTTTATCAGGCCTCCCTAACTTAATGATTCATTGATCATATTTTTTTCTTCTCTTTTTTTTTTTTGTCTATGTACGTATATAAGGGTTTTCTATTTATTGCTTCACTTTATTAAAACAATGTTAAACAATGCCAGACATTTGCTTGAAAATTTAAATAGTTAAGCTTTAGAAGTGTTCCAACACAGAATAAAACATTTATCTGTTACTAATGAATTGCAGTGACAAGTTGACAGAGCTCAGAGGTATTACAAGTACAGTTAGTTCAACTTGTTTTCAGTATCACGATTGGTGATAGAGAGAATGAATGATGTAATTTTATTAAAAAACTTTGTTTGGGACTTTCAAACTCACCGAACAAATAATCAGACTTGTTTCAAATCTTTTACACATCAAGAAACTTATTGGCATCAACAGTAATTTCATAAATGGCGTACATTCATTAGTTTGACTTTTCAACACATGGGTATTGATTAGGTTAACTGTAATCAATTCAATATTATACACTTGAACACTTGTCTGCAATACTCATTATAGTCAGGTGAAATGTTAAGATAACATAAAATGTCACCTTATTTACAGAGCCAGTAGGACCGAGGTCTGAGAACTATGAACAAAGTGATGGACCAGCGGTCATCTCAGCCCAAGTCCAGCTTGACCAAAGTGCTGCTCAAGGACAATGTGGCGATGCAGCAAGTCCTGGAGAAACAAATCTCCACTCTATCAGTAGAACAGAAGAGAATTGAAAAGATTCTTGAACTGAGCCGAAGAACTTTCATTCACAAACAAACAAAGAAGCAAAAACAACTGGAAAAGATTGGTCTGACACATATCTCGATTTTACCAAATATCGACCCTCACCAGACTCGTTGCCAAAGTTCTTCAAATGCCAGAAGGCTACACTCAAGGTCAAGGTCAAGTCCACAGGTTCACTGGGATTTACCAGGGTCAAGGTTAGAGACAGGTCAAGGTCAAACTGAAGCAACTATGATCACTCACAGATCTCTGACAGATCTGAATAGCTGCAGTCTAAAAAACTCTGAGGCAAAAGTTGATTCAAAAGAAGAGTTAAAAATGCCTAGAATAACAGTAGATGAAGGGGATGCACCCGTGGCTGACAGCCGGCCTGGATCATCTACATTAAGACATTGTAAAAGTGCCGGCGATTTACAACGGTCTTTGTCAGTTCCGGATGATGTTCACGATAAAGACCAGGAAACCACCCTGCCCTCTCTAGAAGACACAATGCAAGCAAGAAGACACACAATATTTTCACCAACTCAAAGGCAATTCACAGGATATCCAAGAGGGTTTTCTTCAAAACTAAGAACTAGACGTGCAACAATAGCATTCCCAGTATTAATGGACCAGTCGCAGGTAATGAACGACCCACGGTTCCTGGGACTGAAGAATGCGTTAATACCGCTAAACGAACCAGAGCCAGAACCTGCTGAGGAGAGCAGCGAGGAGAGCGAGGAGGAGGAGGAGGAGGTGGTCAGACGACCAAGAAATGCCATGTTTATCAGTGCAGCTGATCTGGATGATTAATTGTCACTGTCTTAAAAAAGTGCCTCTCGAGATATCGCTGACTGTAAGAACAGTGAAATTTCTTATGTTGATATTATATAAGAAAGTTGCAACATGCAACAGAATTTATCAAAGTGACCTAGAGAAAAAATTGGCACATTAAGATTTTATCCTTATCAAAATATTTCAAACTTCAGCTCTTCAAACATAATTGCATTTTTATGTTACGTTGATATAGGGCATACCAGTGGGTAATTTGGAGTAAATTTCGGCAAGATCAACATGTACTGTGGTGCAGACAGATACATCCCGTATGCCAAACATTGGGTTTATTACTGATGTTCACTTTTCTTCTCTTCAATATAAAAATAAATAAATAAAATTTTAAAAGAATATTGTATATAATATCCACCTAATTATTCAAAAAATTACTTTTCTAGGGATTGGATTTTGTGAATAGTTTTCACTTTAACATCATATCAATCGGGTTATGGATACAGTCCCTGGAAAATGCATCCTTCATATTCAGAACAAGTTCACAGTCTTACAAATCAATCGACTGCCAGTTGCTATAACAAATACTCCACCTAAAGACAAGTGCAAACAACTATCAACTTCAGATTCACCTTTGATATTTGCAGAGTCAGTAACTCAACTCTGATACTTTGATGTTCACTATAAAATCATTTTATTTCACATGAATGGACAAGTCCTCAAATGACAATAAATAAATGTGACATGAATGGACAAGTATTTACAGAATGTTCTAAGCAACAAATAGGAAAGAAGTCACGAAAATGTGTCAAACTTAAAACACAGCAAAGTCGGTCCTAAACTGTTTTACTTACACTGATAATTTCTTTCCTTAGAAATGTTTGAACACCAATATCAGCAGCAAAGTCTTTGTAACAAAAAGGGGTTTCAGCCATAAGATAGAAAAATAATGACAGTATGTATCCATGGAAGCGTAGCACTGTGTACATTTGGAGACATTTTACCAAGTCCCACAGTTCAACTTCCATACTTTGTGCTACTTAAGCATGGAGGAGATATAAACAAAGTGTTCAATCAAAATATGCATTAGCCCTTCTTGAACAGAGCTCAGCAAACATATTTCATTCAAATATCTTTAAAGTGTTCCTGTTGTAAATAAGCCAACTTTCCCCATTTATAACATTCTTTTGTCTAGAGCTGTATTACTCCCCACTGCTTAGTGGCCAAAGCATGTTTTCAGTGCTGTGTAATCCTGGCTCAGTTATTTCCTATTGTATGGCAGGTCTCATTAGTAAATAGCTTATTCAACATACTGGAAACGTGCTTAACCACTCAAAACTCATATCCTGAAAATCTCTTTTATACACTCAGTATGAAGGCCGCTTGATAAAAAACAACCAATTTACAGAAAGCAGTCACTCAATTCAAGGCACAGGGGGCAATTCTTTTTGTCAAAATCAAGAGTTTGCATGGTGATGAATTAGGGTTTTTATGATCTAAATATGCAATGACTAAAACATTTCAACTTCATTAATCACACATAAAAAAACAAGATCCTGCACAAGTTGACAATAACAAAACATGGTAATGAGTAGCATACTACTTGAAGTAATTCAAAAATAAACTGAAAAATATGTTTGAAGACAGTTTTTTTCTTAATTTAGATACCAAGAAACCTCATCCACGAATCGAATTAAAAGAAGCACATTTTCAAATACTTCATTTTAGTGCAGTGTGAAATTTGCTATTTTAGTGAGCAATGCTAGCTTTTTACATTTTTTGAGGACAATTATGCAATATCATTAATATCAAAACAAACATAAATGACATGAAACAAGAGTCAATTATCTCCAAATATACTATCAGGCTTTATATACATAGACCATATTAACATCTTTTCAGATAAAAGAGAAAGATTTTCATGTTGGAATGTTCCCTAACAGTTATATTAATTGGTAATTAACACAACCAATCTCATTATCACCCACACTATACACCTCAGTGTCTCAACTACAACACCCAGGACTACTATTGTACATACAAACATTTACACCAGGATTACATATTGACTCCTGGCAAACTTTATGGTAGATGGCGAAGTTAATTACGTAGATAAACTCCACAATAAATACTTGCTATCACCAAACAACTTGACACAGTCACATACAACAGGAAAGACTTACTAGTGAATTAAAACAGATGTATATTATACACCTGACTTGTGCTGTTGATTTACAAAGGTATTGCAAATGTTATAAACTTTAATGCTCACCAATGTTTTTTTTCTTATTCAGTATTGGCTGATTTCATAACTTGGAAAAATACCAAGGCATGACGTGGTACTGGGAATTAACAACACTAAGAACTTAACTACAAATGTTTCAACACATCTTGTACAACATTAATGTTTTTAAAGGCATTAAAAACAAAAAGCAATTACAAAATATTTTCAAGCCTACAATGGCCAATGTTCTGGTGATAAAAAACATGGACGGTAAAAATGTTACCCAGTTTATCTTATTAGCTTAAGTCTGATTGTCTGCGTGCACCCCCCCCCCCCCACCCCGTTACAAAACACACGCACCTCCACCCACAAACACATAACTTAAAACTGGGAAGACACTGGCAGAGAGTAAAAAATTCTTCATAAATGCTTCATGACACAGACAGCTTGGACAACATTGTAGTAAACTATTAGTGTATTGCTGATGACATTTGAACTGTTTGGTTGTCATAACAGGAAGGAGAAACCGTGTTCCTGGACCTCACTCACTGCTAAGACCATGGATTCTTTCCTGTGTCCAAGGAATCTGAAAATTATTGAATAAAAGTGTCAAAAAAATACAAAAAAACTGTCATTGAACAATAATTACCTAAACACATGCTCTCAACAAGATAATTGATTCATTTCTAAAATATTTGGTCACCAAATAATAATTGCCCAAATCAGAATTGTTGTTGACAGATATCTCTACTGATCTCCACCCCACCCCCCACCCACCCTCCAGGGTCTCTTACTTCCAGATGTTCAGAGGCCTAATGAACCAACCACTAAAGACTGCTTACTTTGGATTTCTTGCTCTGATATTTTTTTCTATCTTTTGATCATTCAGATGCTCAGAATCCTGAGGTAGTAAGCATTCAGATATTTTACTAACCCATGATCATTCAAATGATCAGAATCCTGAGGTGGTAAGCACTCACCCTGCACAGAAGCCTGGGTGGCATTGGACCTCCTCATCTCCACCTCCGCCTCTGACATGGGCCTAAGGTCCCTCCTGGAGATCTTCACTGGAGTCCCCTGACGTGACCCCTCCACACCCTTCAGCTGGGACATCCTGGAACTGGACACTTCATTGTGGGAGGTGCCTGTGGATGGTCGCGATGGAGTAGGCTGTCTGGAAGATCTTGGGGTAGACTCCCTACATTATTACAGGAGATTGTTAAAGTCAGGATGCATATTAAAACATAAAACATTTATTCATGTTTTGTTACCATTGTTTTATATATGAAAAAGAAATAACAACATATGTACTGCCCTCTAGCAGAAAGAAATAACAAACGTGTGTGTGCTGCCCTCTAGTGGACATAGAAATAACTAACCTGCGTGTGCTGCCCTCTAATAGCAATAACTAACATGTAAAAATGTCCTCTAGTGGACATAAAAAATAGCTTATCTGTGATTGTTCTGCCCTCTAGTGGACATAGCAATAACTGACCTGTGCGTGTGCTGCCCTCTAGCAGAGGCAGGAATTCCGTGAGGCGTGTGAGGAGTGCCAGGTTTACTGGACCTGTGGCTCTCGGAGCCGTTTTCTCTGGCTGTATGTAAGGAATTTGATACACTGTCTGCAGTGTCACCACCTCCTGGAACATTACCAAAACATGCTTTACCACAACACCTGCAATGTTTTCTTTATTACATTTCAAGAAGCATATTACCTTAATCTAGCAGACAGTGCTGCCCTCTAGTAAACATAAAAATACCTTATCTCTGAGTGTGCTGCCCTCTAGTGGACATAAAAATACTAGTAAAATGGCATAAATTATAATAATTGTCTCATTACCTCCGCCCTCAGCCTCCAGGTGGCCTGCCAACACCTCCCGTAACTTCTTCTTCAGATCTCTGCTGGTCTTCTTGTAGTAAAACAAGTCCTTCTCCAGCTGCTGAATCCTTAAAGTTATCAATTTACAAAATATAAATAAATCTTCAAATGATCCAGTTTGTTAACTGGGTCAACAGCCATCTGATCAGGCATTGGAACAGAAATTGTTAACATAATGAAAGTTCCACATCTGTTCGATACCTTCTTCTAAGTTTTCAGTGTTTATTAAAATTGTATACAAAATACATCCTTTTTCTTATTATTTTTCTTTGTCAAACAAAATGGAATAAATCCCAAAAATTCTGACCCACATGTTCTCATCTAGTCATCCATGAAACAACTCTCTAAGATCTTGAGCAACATAAATGCCCATGGATAAGTACCTAGCTTCCTGTGTGTCTGGCCCTGCTCTCTCAGCTAACTGCTTCATCAGAAGCTGAATCTTCTGCTCATAGTCCTGCTGTTGTTGGGTCAGTTTGATGTCCATCTCCATGGCTGACCGCTGTAGGGCGAACTCTAACTCCTTCAGCAGACGCTCCTGTTCATCTGTCTTCATCTGAGGACGGAAAATAACACAATTTTAATATGGGCAGAGGTGGTGATCCCATATATAAATCAATTATAATCAGCTCAGATGCTGTGAACCCACTTATAGTACACATGCATGCACAACTGAACCTGCTTTCAAAATTATCATGTAAAAATACACAATAATGATAATTACAAGAAAAATAAATAATAATTATATAACATTGTGCTGAAATACCCAATATGCCTTAATCTCATCTTTAACAATTCCTCACATATGCCCAGTAGTGTTAAACATTAAGCTTTAATTGCTACAAGGTCTCTTTGATTTATTCCTAATTTTCCAGACTTACCTCCATTTCACTAATTTGAAGTTCTTTCTTCCTCTCTGACTCTCTGAGGTCGATGACCTTCTCAAAGTATTTGTGCAACAAACTTTTGGTCTCGGTGGAGGTCAGTGACTTTAACTTGTTCAACAAATTATCCTCACTCTGAGGAAAAAGAAGAAAACAAACATCACACAGTTATTAAATCTATTCTTGTATATAGTTAAAATTGATAATAGACACAATGTAGTTGTAGAATTTCAGTACTAACAATAAAGTGTAGTCTAACTCTGGCCAATTTTCAATTATAATATCACAATATCTACTACTGTTGTTCCTCTATATGCACACCCTACAGATTGAAAAGATACTGATTTTATTACTGTCAATATGGTATATTTCTAACTGCAGATGCATTTGTATTTAAAAATTTGCAAGCAGGTTAGTAACAGTTTTTCATATATATTTTAAACAAAAATTCCTTAATATTGTTTCCAGTAGTATGATCAGTATATATATCTACCTGTGTGAATAGCTGAGATCTGCGTAATTCCTCCTCCTGGCACCGGATGTTCTCATTCTTGTATTCAATAGCTGCATCCAAGGCTTCTATGGCTTCATCCAGCTCTATCAGCCTTTAACACAATATAAAGATAGCACAAATAAATATGTTCTCCCAAACATAACACAATGAAACATGAAGAGACCATTTTTTTGTGGTAAAACTTAAATAGTTTTACCATAAAGATAAATAAATGAGATTGGCAGTTTATTTGAGAGCCAGTTTATGAATGGAGAGAAGATGTACTATCACTTTCATGCACACAACAAGTCCAACACTGACTCACCTCCTTTCTTCCTGTGGAGAAATCACAGCACCATCGTACAGTTTGTCATCTAGTACAGACTCACCTCCTTTCTTCCTGTGGAGAAATCACAGCACCATCATACAGTTTATTATCTAGTACAGACTCACCTCCTTTCTTCCTGTGGAGAAATCACAGCACCATCGTACAGTTTATTATCTAGTACAGACTCACCTCCTTTCTTCCTGTGGAGAAATCACAGCACCATCGTACAGTTTATTATCTAGTACAGACTCACCTCCTTTCTTCCTGTGGAGAAATCACAGCACCATCATACAGTTTATTATCTAGTACAGACTCACCTCCTTTCTTCCTGTGGAGAAATCACAGCACCATCATACAGTTTATTATCTAGTACAGACTCACCTCCTTTCTTCCTGTGGAGAAATCACAGCACCATCGTACAGTTTATTATCTAGTACAGACTCACCTCCTTTCTTCCTGTGGAGAAATCACAGCACCATCGTACAGTTTATTATCTAGTACAGACTCACCTCCTTTCTTCCTGTGGAGAAATCACAGCACCATCATACAGTTTATTATCTAGTACAGACTCACCTCCTTTCTTCCTGTGGAGAAATCACAGCACCATCATACAGTTTATTATCTAGTACAGACTCACCTCCTTTCTTCCTGTGGAGAAATCACAGCACCATCGTACAGTTTGTCATCCAGCACTGCTCTCTGCCTCCTCAACCTCTCCTGAGCCTGCTGGAGACTTTTTATCTCATCTTTCAGCTTTGGTCTGGCTTCTACTGGGGTGGCAGACATCTCGCGGTTCTTCTCTTCCAGTTTCTTTTCCACAGTCTCCAGTTTATTTACCACAGTAGAAATATCCTACTCACAAAATATCACTATGTCAAACATTTTTACCTTTAATTTTATTATGTCAAAATTGAAATTTCTATTGAAGCATAAGAATTATAACCTTTGTAAAATTTAAGTCTAACTAAAATTTCTAATATACTCTTAATATAAATTTAAACTTTGTATGAAGCAGAAAATCTATTAGTTTTGTGCTTACTTTGTTAAGCACCTGACTAGATCTAAGCTTACCTTGGTTAGCACCTGACTAGATCTGAGCTTTTTCATCTCTAAATGACTTTTTTCAGCTACTATGGCTTCCTTCTTGGCAAGAATTTCTTCACGTTTCTTCAGATCCTGCAAAAAGTTTTAAAATAAAAGATTTGTAAAGAAACCCTTCTTCAATAGAGATGTTATCCATTCTGAGCACTTTATTACCTGAAATAACACTAACTATGCCACCACTCTCTAATGCTGAAGACTGTCAGTTTTTTAAAAATGTTTTTGATTTAAGTTCTGCAGCTTACAAAATAACTGACAAGTAAAAAGGAACCCATGTGGAGATCCCATCTTACCCCTTGAAGCAGTTCCATCTTCCTCCGTTCCTCCAGCACCTTCTCAATTTCACCATCTAGCCACTTCCGCTGCTCATCCAACTTCTCCTGGGCAGCACTTGAAACAAAAACAAGAGCAAAAAAGGTAATGACATTAATTTTTTTACAAAAATAGCACAATATCACAATAGTGCTGTTGTGAATTTGTGTTAATATCTACCAGATTAAGCTACATTTAATAAGTAAATGCTATTCCCTGTCCCTATCTAAATGTCTTACTCCAAGGCCACGGCTGGTCCCCCACTCCTCAGTTTTCTCTGGACTGCAGCTATCTCTTCTGTTTTGATCTTCAGAATCTTCTCTTGTTGTTCATTTTTTATTTCAAGTTCTTTTATCTTCTGCTGTTCTTTCTGTACTTCTTTCTGTAAGAAAAAAGACAGACAAAACATATTTCTACAACAGTTACTGTTAAATCTCCACACCCCAAGTCTTGTGTTTATCAATTTCTGGAAACCCAGTGCAATGTTATACTTTCTGCCACAGTACAGAGAGAAACCCACCTCCAGCTTAGCTTTTCTCTCAGCTTCTTCCTTAAGTTTCTTGGTCAAATTCTCCTGTTGCTGTTTCATCTTTCCCACAGAGAGCTCCAGTTCCTCTACTCTACAACACAGAATGTTCATAAAGAAACATAAGTCACTGGGTCTCAAATACAATTAACATCTGGTATCTGAGGTCCACACTGCAATGAAACCATTTCTTGGCAGCCTATATGAAAGAATACATAAAACCAATGCCATACCACACACACACGCACGCGAGCTGGCGCACACACACACACGTCTGCTTAAAGAAACCCTTACTTTTTGTCATTCTGAGCAGTAAGATTGGCTAGTTTTTCAGTTTCTTTCTGTTTCTTCTGTAAAGCACTCAACTTAGTCTTGGTGAGCTCCATCTTCTTTTTATAATCACTAGAAAATATGCACAGTTATTATATAACACATCATCTAGTTATTATTATATATAACACTTAATATCAAATATTTATGTATGCAGTTATGCAGTCATACCTGCAAAAATCTATTTAACATGAGCCTTCTTATTTTATATCTACTCTTGTTCACCAGGACTTGGATTCTTAACTAAATCTAAGAAATACTGCATTACCTTTGCACTTTGTTTATCTGAGCAGATTCATTTTGTTCTTTCACCTCCAATTCCTGAAATGCCTTCTGGAGCTCTCTCAGTTCTGTCCGTGTCTGTTCCTTCTCCTGTGAAACAATATCATGGGTCAGTTTGTTGAAACAGGGCAATATTTTTACCACAACATTATCAGGAAGGGTAGATAATTATTTATATCGAATCATGAATCAATTGGATGTATAGCTGAAGTACCTTTTTCCAAGAGTTTGCCTGAACACACTTGGAAGAATGGATAAAATATTGATATCTAAGTTAAAAAATGAAATAATGAACGAATGTGCAAGTAATCAATGTGTTGTGTGGCCTAGGAAGGAATCAATGCACACAGAAAGTACCTTTTCCAAGAGTTTGACTTTCTCTGCGTACTGTGCATTCATCAGGTGGGCGTCCTTGCCTGTCTTCACCAGCTCTTTGATAAGCTGCTCCTTCAACCTGAATTATATATACATATATGAACCAGACATTTAAATGTTCATAAAGATCAGAAGATAATAACAACAGGCTGGTGGTACTAACATAAGCAACATCTGCCTGGAAGGTAAATATGTAGCTAAAATACCTCACATTTTATTCATTGCCAAACACCTAGAGAAGAGAGTGGAAGGAAGAAACCATGAGAATTGGGATAAAACGGGGTCTTCTAGCTATAGAGAAGAGAGTGGAAGGAAGAAACCATGAGAATTGGGATAAAATGGGGTCTTCTAGCTATAGAGAAGAGAGTGGAAGGAAGAAACCATGAGAATTGGGATAAAATGGGGTCTTCTAGCTATAGAGAAGAGAGTGGAAGGAAGAAACCATGAGAATTGGGATAAAACGGGGTCTTCTAGCTATAGAGAAGAGAGTGGAAGGAAGAAACCATGAGAATTGGGATAAAATGGGGTCTTCTAGCTATAGAGAAGAGAGTGGGAGGAAGAAACCATGAGAATTGGGATAAAATGAGGTCTTCTAGCTATAGAGAAGAGAGTCCAGAACAGGGATGGATGGAGAAATCTTGTAAGAGACAATTGGCATCAATAAGTGATTAAGTAATACATTATACTGTAGCCAAACCATTATTTCTTCCAGAGATCTCTAAATCATTAAGGGCACTGTGTACACTTACTTAATATTAATGGAGAGATCTCTAATCTTCTGAGTATTAGCCTGTACTTTGGCTTGGGTTTCCTTCAATTTCTTCTTGTGTATAACAGTGCTTGTTCTCAGTTTGTCTACGTCCAGGCTAGAAGACTCCTTGTCAAGCCTGGGGGTGCTGCCTTTGGGGGCTAATACCAAAATGATGATAGCAAAATTACAAAGATCTTCTAATAGATAACAAGTTGTTGAATAAGAATACAAATGGTGATAATGACACAGTCATGTTTTTAATATCATGTTAATTTCAAATCTTTAGTGAATAATAAACAGGCCAATTTCTACCATAATATTGTCAGTTTCAGATAATTTTTCCACACATACTCTTTGTTATTGTTGCTCCTTTGTTGTCCTTCATGGAAAGTTTTTCATCATCAGTATGTGATCTTCTCACACTTCTCACAGCCTTGAAGGTTTGCCCTAAAACTCTGCAAAGAAATTGTGCATAAATTAAATAAATAAATTCCAGTATTCTCACACTGAAGAAATAATAATTCCGGCAGTCTGCACACAAAATAAGCAGCTCATCTTTAAGAAGGTGAGACTCTGAACAATAGAAAAATAAAAACAAGAAATGACTTTAAAGTTTCCATTCTGTCCATTTCCACAAAACTCTTCAAATTAATCCTTTTTACAGCAATATGCCAAAATCTAGCTAGCTTGACAAGATAAATCCAGAGAGACCATCCTACTTGTTTGTCTTGCCACTCTCCTCTCCATCGTCACCTTCCTCATTATCTGAGAACCCCTGGTGCAGGACCTCGTCGTGCTCTTCCAGCTGGTTCATCAGGAGCTGGCTACGCGCACGGAACCCCTGCATCACGCGCTCTACAGAGAACATGGCAGGACTGGTGCGGATGTTACGTGACGGGGGACGCAGACTAGTGACCGTCTGGAGAGAGTTATGAACAAATTTCATCCTATGATGCAATTCACATTTTCTGTTAGTCAAAGATACTATTATGGAAGTAAGAAATAGGTCACAGCACATCTTGACAAAATGTCTTTGTGCTATAACACAAATATATCCTTTTTTTATTCTAAATAATATTATCTGTTCATCTTAAAATTGTAAAATTTACAATTTCTGTTCTTACCCCAGCATTCGCCGCTTTCAGCATGTGTGGAGGGACGGAGAACGCCCTCCTGCCTGAGACTGGTGCCGTGTCGTCACCATCCTGGTCAGGCTCACTCACCGCTATACTCACTTTCCTTTTCTGAAGAACAGAATATTTAACTTATACTAAGGCCATTCTAGCTATTCTACATTTTAAGTTATACCAAAAATATATATTTACTAATATATTTATATAAAAGCTTAAATTTGGCTGTCACATTTGTATCGTTTTACTTTGAAAATTCTGAAAAAGCCACAAAAATCCATTTCTGATCAAAGTTTAAATTTAGTGTCATATTTGTACTGCTCTACTTTGAACTTCTAGAAAAGCCACAAAAACCCAAAATTATGAAACTTTTCCATTCCACTGGCTCACCAGTTATTAATCATGTACTAACCCGAGTTGCCTGTTCTAACTCTCCAATCTTCATCTGCTGCTGGACCATCACTTCCTTGTGCTCATTTATTATCTTTTCTGCATCTTCCAATTCTCTATTTTTCTCTAATAAATCAGATTCCTAAATTAAAAGGAAGGGTAGATGTCAATTGTGCATTTCCAATATCAGGGAAGCAATCAAGGAGATGGAAATGGACATTTTAAAGAAACAATATAAGGAGAAAGCCTCTGAATTTTGATAATGAATAGATAATAACAAAAAAATAAATAAATAAATAAATAAATAAATAGAATAAAATTCTACAATATGACTGACAAAAGCACTATACCCAGAAAATATACTTACCAATATTTCTATTTTCCTGCTCATTTCAGATAGTTCTTCATTCTTTTCAACAAAAATTTGCTCATCACTTTTTAATTCATCTTGACACTGTAATAATTTATATGTAGATCATGATACATGAAAAAACTTAGGCTAACAAAGGGGAAACTTTTATAACAGCAAGAAATACATAATAATAATAATTAATGTCCATTATGAATGTATAAATAATGAAAAAAGTATAAAAGAAAGGATCAATTCTATTTAGATTTATTGCAAAGATCAATAGTAGTTTGAGATTGTGAACACTTGAACACATTACAAAAAGAAATTCTAAAAGAAATTTCTCAGCTTCATTCAAGATTATTTTGAAATTTTATCACAACTCACAACTTTCAATTCCTTCTGCAGCTGTTTGACTGTCCTGTCATTCCACTCCTCTTTGTTCAGAGTGGACGGCACTCTGTTCTTGATCTGAAAACAAACATGAAGAAATACATCTGGTAAATACAAACAAAATATGCTGAAAAAAAAACAGTAATTTGCATTCTTAAATATAAAGAAATCTTCTAAGAGGAGACTTCTTATTATGGTAACAATTTCTTTAATATGTAAGTCATTTTCTGCATCTTTCCTGCTAATGTACTGTCAATTATGCCAAAAGCCAAAATGTAAGCACAAATTCTTTGTTTTATATCGTACCAAGTGTGAGTGAAAATATATCTCTTTCATGAGATCTTGTGGTAACAATTTCTTTAATAAGTAGATTGTAGATTGATTTCACTTCTGTGCTGAGCACCATCTTTGGTGCTACTGCACTGCTACTTATACCAAAAACTAAAATCTAAGCACAAATTTTATATAGTGTGAGTAAATACATACCTCTTCCATGAGATCCAGCCAGTCTCTCAACTTAAACTGCTATATTTTATATAGTGTGAGTGAATACATACCTCTTCCATGAGATTCAGCCAGTCCCTCAACTTAAACTGCTATATTTTATATAGTGTGAGTGACTACTTACCTCTTCCATGAGGTCCAGCCAGTCCCTCAACTTAAACTGTTGACTTCTGGACAGAATGTCTCTCTCCTGGATGTCTGTCAGCTGTCTGTATGCCTCCTCTGCTATCATACGGTAGTGAGAACACTCTGTCTGCAGCCTGAAGTCAAACCATTGATTACGTGTGTACAACAAGGGAAATCTATTTAACACTGTGTTACAAATGAGAATATATTTTCTTTTAAATTTTTTTAAATATGTAAGCATTTCCACATTGCTCCAACCTCAACATCAGAAGACTATATAATAAACTTTAATTTTTTTCTTTGTTGAATTTTTACCAGACTCTGTCAGACTTCACCAGGGCACCTGTGTTTCAGTTTTGTCATAACTGACTAATAAGTATGAAAATCTTCAAGAAGACTAACTATATAATGCTGTGACTCACTTGACCAGCTGGTCCTCCAGGTTCCTCAGCTGTCCAGCATCCTGTATGGCCTGCTCCATGTCAGCACCCCCTGTCATCAGGGTGGTACGCTGCCTCTGTAACTCCTCTTTTAAAGCCTAAATATTCAAAAGAGCTACACTGGAACATCTAGGCATTGGAATCAATAGTTTACATTATGAACTCATCAGACAATTTAAATGTGTCAAAAGTCTAACATTTCTTTTCTTAATCATGCACAAACTACGGTATGTGTCACTTCCTCACCAGGTGGCACTAGCCTACCTTGATCTCACTCTGCATTTCTTCAAACTTCAGTGACTGAGGATCTCTGTTCACAACGGGCTTGTTACGGATATGTTTGGCCTGCGGTATATAAATAATATCATGCTACAATATTATTATAATATACATAATATATAACTGTCGATCTCTGTTCACCACGGGCTTGTTAGGGATATGGTATATAAATAATATCATGTCACAATATTTTTAAGTAGACAAAATAAATAGTCCATGGGAAAAAAAACCAAAACCCTTCCTCCCTTAGTGATTTTCATTCATTATGTTTTTCTGATAGTTTAAGTCCTAATCTTTTTTTTTTGTTGTTAGGGGGGTCTACAGTGGCCTATAGACTAATATCTCTGGCAAAGAAATAAGTAACAGGACATCAAAGGTGGTCTGATCATTATATAAACTCTGCATGAGAACATGTGGTTAAAATACCACATGCCATTTACCAGCCAAAAATTCACTCATCTGTTATTTCATACTTCCTGCTCCAACACAGAGGCACACTTACCCTATTGGCGTACTTGAGGGCATTGAGAGTTTCATCAAAGTTGCAGACAGCAGGACTGATGCAGCAAATCATCAGAGTCTGGGCATTACCACCAAGAGAATCCTTCAGAGAAGAAACAGAGGAGATTGTTCATAAAATAATGACAAATTTATTACTTATCAAATTATTTCTTAACCTCAAAGCATACAACAATTAAATAACCAAAAATGTTTATTAGCTTGGTAATGCTGAGATGGCCATAAGGCAATGATGAGGAATTTTTTCAAGCTTGTGTCAAATAGTTATGATTAATAACAATTAAATAAATAAAATATAACAACAATATAAATATATTAAACTAGAGCTGTTGGCCCTACCTTCAGCATCCTAGTGATCTTGGAATCTCTGTATGGAATGTGGCTCACTTTCTTCTTGGTGTCTCCCAATGCACTAATCACATTACCCAAGGCCAGCAACCCACTGTTGATGTGAACTGACTCTGAAAGTACAGTGAGATGAGTATGTTATTTGAACAGTCTTTAGATTCATATTAATGCTCTTGTATACAATTAAAATGAAAATAAAATGTGCAAATAGGCTTATCAGAGTAATGTTATTCTCAGGCAGCATTTGTTCCACAATTAAACACAAAATCCCATTTTTCACACTATGAAACTTCCCATCTAAATCTTTAGACCAAATCATATGAAAAGAAAATGAAAGGTTAAACTTAAATTCACAATGTCTCCTAGGTGGCTAACCTTTAAACCTGTCCCCCACATTCCCTGTCCTGTTGGCTCTCTCTGATCCTGCCAGATCCACAAAGTGAAACTTCCCGCTCATGTAGTGTACCATTTCTACCAGAGAGAAATTTGAAGATTATTCCATGAAGATGGTGATGATAGAAGTCAGTTCTAGTCATTAACTCCTTACATATCAAACATAGCCCGTTTACAATTTAATATATACAACCACCACAAACTTTCATAAAACTTTGGAGAAATATATAAATTCATTAACTTGGAAAATGCTTCTTTTTACTAAATCTCTTTTTGATAATAATGGCTTTTATGGAAACTGAAATATCTTTAAGGTATTTTGTGAATATAATATTCACACAAATCTTCAAGTATGGCTTAAGTCTACCACCTAGATCAGGGTCACCTACTGGAGATAAGGAAAGGGGGAGTGCCATATAGCATAGCATACACCATGTGAAGTGAACAACCCCCACACTACATCATTCCTTCCTGGCATGCAAAGTGTACAACCCCCACCTCCACCCCCATAGAACATACACTATGCATTCCTGGCATGCCAAGTGCTCACCCCCCCCCCCCTCCCAACAAACCACCACCCAAATCATCCACTATCCCTTCCAGTGGACAACCTACCTCCATTCTCGTCCATCTCACTACTGCCGCTGTCCCTGCGCCCTGAAGTCCTATCAGTTAGTGCCAAGTCCTCAGCCCATCTTTGTTCTAGTAGCAAAATAAAAACCCCATGCAAATAAAACCAACCATTATTATTCAGGACAGTTTAAACTTATTTACACTGTATTGAGCAATTCTGAAGTTTAATCAAACTATTGGTCTATTCACAGATATATTCACGGCATCAGAATTGTTATATACAATGTGAATAAGTTTTAACCTTTCATGAATAATACGTAATCATGTATACATGAGTTTGTATAAAACTAAAACCAAGCATGTTGAACATGGTCAGGTTTATCATAGTGTATGGGACCAGTAGCAGGATTACTAGCACCACTCTATTAATGATCTCAGTTAATTCTTTTGACCAGTGTTATAAAAACAATAAAAAGGGATAACAGAAGCAAACAAACAAAGAAAGGATATATCTGACTTGTAACTTCTACTACAAAAGAAAAAGTAAAGCTATCAATTGTCAACCCAACTACTTTCACTGTTAGTAAAAGTCAGTATCATTATCATTAGTGACAGCAGGGGGTACTAGCCAATGTAGGTACCAAGCAGATATTCTAACCATGTGAACTCCATTACCAAAATGTGAACAATACAACAACTGTCATGCTATATGCTGGATGTGGTCAGTTCACTTACCAATGAGTACAGTAAAGATGGAGTGTGACCTGCTGGATGTGGTCAGTTCACTTACCAATGAGTACAGTGAAGATGGAGTGTGACCTGCTGGACTGTTCATTCATCTGTGTGGACCCAGTTTGTCTGGCAGCAGAGCCATGTTCCAGACAGTAGAGGACCTCATCTTCCGTGGCACACACCACCTCCCTGTGGCCAGAGATCACTGAGGAATGGAACACAACACAGTGCAGCACAGATATAACTTAGGGGTGGTAATATAGAAGTAGGAAGACATGGCTCAGTGGTCTTATGATTGGAGGTCTGAGTGTTGCTTTACAAAGTTTACCACCAAGAAAATTAAATCGAAAAAAAAAGTCTGGTATCAACTACTATTTGGCCAATAAAGTACAATGACTTCTAAATTATTGCTGAATAGGCATGGGTGTATAAAATATCCTTTAATGATAGTTTCTTCTGTATTCCTTTGATTAAATTCACCTGACAAAAGTGAGTGTAAGGGTCATTATTTGGTTAAAAAGGCAGCTGCAAACTTACAAGATTACAAAGATACTGCACTTTCATTTTCAATTCATAACACATTTCACATTACCTTTACCCTATCTAGATACATACCTGTGTTTCCACTTTCATCTTCCCTGATGTGCATATCTTTACTGGCAGTATCCACATCTAGCAGGTCTCTTAGCTCCTCCTTGTAGATCTCCACATAAGACACCTTCACCAGAAAACTGGTGTCTGGTTTGGACTACAGGGACAAATTAATTGATTACAGTACTGAATCAACTGAGTGGAAAATCAATTTTTATTCCGAGCTTTCTCAAAAAGAAATCTTATCTTTGTCAACTAATTTTCATTCATTGTCTGTGTCAACTAATTTGCATTCACTGTCTTTGTAAACTAATTTTTATTCATTCTGGCTTACAGCCTACAAATTGCCTGAAGGTCAATTCATAAAAGTGATGAGCAACAGAAGCAACTATGGATGCATTTTAAACATACCCTTTTAATCTTGAACATATCATGTACCGCTCTGGGAATGATACCAACTTCATCATCAGACAGCATGGCCGAGTTCCCACCTCCCATGGTATAGGTTTTACCAGCCCCCTTTCATAAAGAGAATGAAACATTCAGTGGATATATTTATAACTGCCAGACAAATATTTTTGGTAATGAATGAGACATGTGAGTCAGAAGAGAACTGTTCATTCTGCTGGTATGATATCTGATTTATGCCAGACTACTGGTCTATGCTACTATATAGGACCATAAGGAGTGACAACTTACAGTCTGTCCATATGCAAAGACAGTAGCATTGTAGCCCTCAAAGCAGCTCTTCACCAGGGAATCCACACATGTCTGATAGACATCATCCTGAAGAACAAGGGTCAGAGATTACAACCCACAGACTTGAAAGATTAATGTTCAGCCATACCCTGGCTGCTGTGAAATCACATCCAATATAGTCCCACCCCTGTATTCATTGACAAACTAGTGCCAATAATTTCCATGCCAATGGATGTCCCAGTTTCCTTTGATGCAATCAAAAACAAATAATTGTCACTGAAATTAATCAGAAATATTGGTCTTAAATCTGTGAATTGTACATTTGTAACTTTGGGTATCTTGTATTTCTATCTTACCTGAGATATCTTTGGATTAAACACATGGTCAAAAGTGAAAGCCCTGTCTTTTCCCACCACAAGTTGATTTTTGCCTGGTGGGAATTTTACACATAGTTGCTCACCACCAAGCTTCTCCTTGGGCAAAAGAGGCCTTACCTATCAAAGAAGTTAATGTTGTTCATCATTTTTGAAATTAAAAAGTCTATTTTGAAATTATTGTGTACACTGTACATATAAACTTTTAATGCAATATATTTAGGCTTGTTAAGATTTTTTTGACCCATTAGGTGACAAAATTGTTATCAATAGAGGAAAACACTTTGCATTTTATTTAACATTAATATTACTTACTTATTTACTTTTTTATTTATTGCAGTTTCAGTTCTGTCTGAACTTACCCTCACAGCTACTTTGACGTTCACCTCAGGATCTTGCATTTTGTTCTAACTGAACAGTGTGTTGTTCAGGAGTTTATGTAAAGTGATAATCTGAAATGCCTGAAACATGGGCATGTGTTTTAAAAATAATAGCAAGTCTAATAAGTCAATGCTTTCAAAATGTTTTTAAAGTTACTGTTAATAAATATATCTTTACTTATCCCTGATGCCATGAATACTTGTTGCTTAAATTTACAAGAGAACATGATATGTAGCAGCATTTTCAATCAGCTCCCTCTCTTCTCTTTGTAATTTTATTTTATTTTACTTATTTATTTTTGTTGGGGAAGCATAAACATG
This sequence comes from Lingula anatina, assembly GCF_001039355.2. The sequence goes on along the minus strand of NW_019776002.1, from coordinate 453,052 downwards.
AGAAAGAGTAATCCACTGACACCTTTCGACTGAGAGAGAGAGAGAGAGAGAGAGAGAGAGAGAGAGAGAGAGAGAGAGAGAGAGAGAGAGAGAGAGAGAGAGAGATTTAACTACCACATGTAAGAAAGATCCTTACCTATGCATCATTGTAAATGCATCAAGTCATCCTAATGACAACATCTGACCTCATCAGTAAGCTACTGTAGTCAGATGTAAACATAAAGAACGTTTATGAATCACCGAACCGTAATCAAAATGATGCGTGCGCAATGTGGACAAATATGCTGTAGATGGCGACTCTGAAAAGTGGAGTTTTCCACTAAAATCCATATTCCTAGGACATTTCACAATATTATTTATAGTAGTGGCAAATAGAAATAACAAAATTTAATCACTACTATCAGACTGAGCGAATGACAGAAAACTTTTCACATTAATTTGAAAATGGTCAAGAAAAACTTAAGATCTTCTGTATTTTAAGGACAGAATGCGGTACCAACGTTTTGTGAGCGTGTGAGTCGTAAATGTAGTTCGTGTACGGGGAATTGTATTCACAAGATCTAGGTTCTAAGAATGTTCAAGTTTAATTTCAGTGGTTGAATTTATCAGGACAAATGGTGTTCTTTTAGTGCCTTGAAAATCGGCTATCATTACCACAAAAGACTAGTGAAATTGACTCTCAAAGTGGGAGATCGTTTCGATTTTGAACGCCGTGAGCAGTGTAACAAACATGGAGAGAAATGACAGTCAAACTACTATTAAGTCTCTGGCAAGTGCCTATGCTGACGCTGATTCAGATCCCGAAAAGGAACCAGAAATTGACACAAGAATATCAGATTCTGACTCTGAACATGGCGATGATCAACCGTTAACAATTAAGACGACGAGTGACTCGGGTGAGGGCGGTGAGGGCCCTCCTGTTAAAAAGCCGAAAAAAGGTAAGTCTCTTCACATCTTGTGATTTGTTGCTGATTTATGTTTAAACATTATTAGTACATCAAAATTAATGTATAAAGTGAATTTATTTCAGGCTACCTGGAATTGTATTCATTCATCGCAAAAACATGGTAAAATGCCCCCCTCATAAGTTCTTAAATTGTCAGCAATTTTTGTTTTACAATTTGAGACAATGATAAGTGTTCCATTGGTGGTTATAAATTTGAGTTGTTATTGCAGTGAACAGGTTGGTATCCTACGCGGCTGATGAAATCGAGGAAAGCAGCGATGAAGAAGAAAAGAAGGAAGATGATGATATGGCAATGCTCAGTGAGATGCAGGTAGATTCATAGTCAATAGAAACTCAATTTTTTTTTACAAATACTTTTTATTTAATATGTTTATTAAGTTAATCAAAAATATGAATATAAACACACATACCTGTAAGCACTGTGATATATCTCCTAAGGTTTTTCCTCTAAAGCTATGTTTCTTCTATTTTTTACTTATTAAATTCATTTGTTTTGCAGGGTGTTGTTGACTATGGAGCATCCATGGACTCTTTAGCAGCATGTAAGATTATAGGTGTACTAAAACACTGAGTGTCAAATTGACCTGAGAACACATTTCTCAAATAATGTTGTTCAGTGCCTAAAACATGAACTGATCAAAGAGATATTGTATAGCACTAAGTCTTTAATTTAAGGGCCAGATATGTATGTGATTTCAGGGAATGTTTTTTAATTTTATTTATTGAATTTATTTTATAAAATTGTTATTATCATCATTGTATTTTGTTTTGAAAATCTTTGATTATGGTTACCCTATTATAAGTCCCCTTGCCTCAGTATTAATATTAATAAAGTAAATGTCTGTCCTTATATTCTGTTTAGCTTCCTTGTCCAGAAGTGTTCAACATTTAAGTGAAGATGAGATTCAGATTCCCCCAGAGCCTCCAGGCAGGTGCTCCAGAGAGTTGCAGGTGTGTGGAGTGGCATGAGGATTGTTTCTACTGAATTAACTCACCTGGTGTCTTCTGTTTGATGACACAGTGTTAACTTTAATAATAGTTTTGGACTGATGAAATAGTTATTAAGCTGAAGAAATTTTCTTGTTAGTGACAATTAGATATACTTTGAGCAATATTCATTTTATTTAAAGTTCATTTGTCAACAGATGCCAACTTCTGAAATCTGTTCTGTTTTTAATTCAGGATTAAATTAGTTGTTTCAAAAGAAAAGATTTTGCTTTCAGGACAGAATTGCAGGTTTGTTTGACTTAATGAATAGAACTGGAGTGGACATGAATGACAAGATACAACGAGAGAAAGACTTCAGAAATCCAAGGTATGCTTTAGTTAAAAAATTAGCCTTTGTTGTTGTTGAAAACATCACTGTGACAAGCTCATTTGTGAGAGAGCAGACATGAATACATAGATTTAGATTTTGTTCAAATAAGAAATGGTCCATTTTAAAAGTATATATAAAATAGTTTGTGACTGATAAAATGAAGCATTTTTATGTCAGCAATAGAAGTACATAGTAACTTGAGAAGTACTGGCTATTTTTTCAGTATCTTTTGCTCTATTTCAGTATATATGCAAAACTGGTAGAATTCTGTGAAATAGATGAAAAGGGAACAAACTATCCACCTGTGAGTAATATTTTAATATCCGTTTAATTTTATTTGATCAAGTTAAAAATGCAAACTCAATTTTTACAGTTTTTTTAATAAGTCTTTATCAGATAACCTTATATTGAGACATGGTAAAGGCTCTGTGGCATATGTAATTTCATCTGTTAACAGCTTTGAAATATGTTATATTTGGAGTGGTATAAATTGGACCTTTTTTTTTTTTTTTCAAAAAATTATGTATTAGGTTATCCATTTCGGGGTTTCCATAGATATTCCACAATATGTAATAGGGTTAAACAAATACCCACATGAAGATGTTGACATAGTTGTATATTTCACAATTTTGCATTTCAATATGAATAATATATGTCAATTTGATGTAAAATTACTGTTTATTCTTCGTCTTTTTCCTGGTCATATGTGGTTCCTCTCTTTCCAGGACATATTTGATCCACATTTTTGGGGCAAAGAGTCATACTATGATGAGCTAGGTAAGAGAAGTCTTGTTGCATTATTACTTGCATTAATAAACTATGTATACTGACAGTCAATGAAAACGCATCATGTATTTATCAAATAATATTTTAAGTTCCTTTGGAACATTAAGAAAATAACAGTTTTCATGTGAAATATGACCCATTATTCAGTCAAACAAGGTGACTCTCTTATGACCAAACAAGTGTATTTGTACCGTATATATGGTTGGAATCAATTCTCAGTAAAAAAGTACAAGAAAGTTTTCTGATGCATTTTCATTGACTGTCAGTATATGTTTGAATAAGTAGACACTCATTGAGTCTGAAATTGTCAGTAATGTGGTTTTTAAGTTGCTTGTATCATTTTCTTATTCAGCTAAGGTTCAGAAAGTTGAAATGGATAAAAAGGAAAGGGAGAAAAAAGAGAAAACCAAGGTAATTTTGAAATTATCATAACTCATCTTTTTAACAGATTGGTCTCCATAACAAACTTAATATTGCTAATGTCATATAAAAATGTAAGATGAAAAATTTAATTTTCCACACATCACCTGAACCTATCATGTAAATGGAAATTGATTGAAAATAATGGAATTATTTTTGATACAATTGTTTTACATAGGTTGAATTTGTGGTTGGAACTGCCAAGAAATCCACTGAGCCAGGTAATGCTCAAACTGGGATTATAGAGGAAAATAAAACATCAGATAAAACGTGTTGATTTCACTGGAAGGGTACACATAGTTGTAAAAACTAGTTTATTGCAAAGAATTATGATATGTGTTCTGTTGCATTGAAACTTGAAAGAAGTGCTTTTCATGACTGGAAGCTTTTAATTTAATAATTATTTTTATCCATTAGTCATCATTACTCTGTCATGTAATTATTATAAAACTTGGAGAATTTATTCAAGTTAATCATTAGGAATAATAAGTTATTGATCAGACAATACCAGTTACATCAAATTGTGCATAAATAGTTACATGAACTTATATGTATGATAAATTTGTTAAGTGTGTCACCTTAAGTACCTCAAAAAACCCTTCAATTCAATTTTAAAATAATGGTATTTATCATCACCATTTTATGAAACAAAAATCCCCACATTCCAGATGACAAGAAGAGGAAGAGCAAGTGGGACGCCCAGCCCCAGGTGTTGTCCACTGCCAGACCAACGGTCATCACCACCACTGTCCTCAACCCCCCTGTAGTCTCCGTCACGACCAGCTCTACGGGTGCCAAGACCACCGTCATCTCAGCCGTGGGTAGCATAACTGCATCAAAGAAGTCCAAGTGATATGATGTGATATGAGACTGCAGGATGGTAGGATACGAGACTTTTGTCAGTGGTAGAATGTCAGTCATTGAAGGATGGCAGATTATGAGTAGTCTGAATAGTAGAATCATACATGGTTAAACTACTTCAAAATGGAAGTAAGTCTCATGATTTTCAGTCCTGCATCATTTGATGGTAGGAATGTAAACAGAAGATGTCCCCTCACACTTTGTGCCCTTCAAGGCTGCCAGCAGAGGGAGCTGATGTAAAGCAGGAGCATCACTGTCTTCACTGAAGAAGTAGTTTCCACACAAGCTATTAAAAGTGCAGATCAACACGGCTGGGATCTATCTACCACAGTTGTATGTGTCACAGTTGTATCTGTCACCTAAAAAGGAAAGCAGGAAATGAGGGACATCTCAGTTGTGTGACACTGCCCAGCTTCACTTAACTGTTGTAAGGGAACGTCACACACACGCCAGAAGTTGGTACAGATGTTTTATGACCAGTTGTCGTAATAAAGCTGTGACTGTGACCAGTTGTGTGTTAAAGAACAAATTGGAGTAACACCAAGAACATCCCTCTGATGTCGTCATTAGATTGTAGTTTTATTATGTTTCAAATAGAGACTGATGCGCTGAATTGTGGTGTTAAAATGGTCCCTTCTTGACACGTGACGAACTGAGATGGCTGACTAGGATATATAGACATTGATGTTTAAATATTGTATAATAACGTAAATGGAAAATATTTTGGTCTATTTTTGATATTTTAAAGAGGATTTTGAAGAGAAGTGTGGGTGAAAAGTACCGTTTCTGTTTAACAGTTATGTTATTTTAACGTTCAGAAAACGCCAGCATGTCTTTAAGTTAGAGAAAGTGACGTGGGCCACATCATTTCACTCTTAAAAACAGAACAACACAGTTAAATGAATTCAATGTGATTGAAATATTGTTGAATAAAATGCCTTAAAGTTGAAAGAAAGTCGTTTGCGATCTGTAACATTTCCTGTTTTTCCCCTCTGCGTATTGGGTCATTTAAGTTTGTGTTCGTAATGACTGATGAGCGATTGAAATTAAAGCGATAACAACTGTTTGTAAGATAACCATATTTCACAATAAATACATTGTAAATAACTCATAGAAATACAATCAATCCTATTTTACCCCCAAAACGGCGGTTCACAATTATTTTGGAATTTGTGCTTGCCATCACATCAGGTGACCTCCATAGATGGCTACACTCTGTAATAATCTCTCCCCCGTTTTTAAGAGATTGTTACAAAAAACAAACTTTTTAGAAAAAAAAAAACGGGGACTAATTTTAAATGTCGAAATAGATTCATTAACCATTGGTAAGTATGGGGAAATTGTCCTTTACCACAGGAAAATTCATTTTTTGGCCAAAATGAACAGTTGTTGTCCCTTTAATTCAAACTGTAAAATTTGTATAGAACGAATTATTCGTGCAAAATATTTCTTTTAATGGGATGTGATTGCGGTTTTGTCAAGTTCCCCTCAATACCCAGTGTCATGTTCAGTTAACGTAGTCAGAACGCCGCTCCCAAACCTCTCCCCCAGTTCCTTTCTGAATTTCTTCCTCACGATCAGCTTTGTCATCCAATCGCCATCATAACCTGGGGTTCGTGAGATCTAATACCAGTGACCACTAATGAGGTGTTCATGTTGTAGCTTGGCATACAATGAAGTTATGTCACGGAATGGTCAACAATTATTTAAGACATTTGCCTCTAAGGCTGTATTCCCAGAGCTTTTAGATCGATCTATCCCCGCGGGGAGTCTCACTAGATTACTGTCAGATAATCCGGCTTAAATGTCCGTCCCGCCTACTACAAGCTGTAAGGGGGTAATTAACTTTCGTGTCCGCCCGGCTGACAGCTATTTAGCGTGAACCCCCAGGGAGTTAGGTCGATCTAAAGTAGATCGATCTAATCTCTGGAAATGGGGTCTAAGATCTCGAGAGGTACCAACCTCTCCCGTTCCACGAGTTGCATTAACGTTGGGCTCGGAGGTTGGGGTGGGGGAAGTGGAGGGAGGTGGGGGTACAGCGTCGCTTGAAATATGCGTCCGTGGAACTTGTATTGAACAGGCAATGACTACACAGTGAACCATCTCGTTCTCTTGTCATCGGATTATAATACCTCGCGCAGACAACTCTTTAGATTTTGAGCAATGCCTAATTAGAATTTAAATGGAAGATGTGTGAAAAAAGGAAAATGAAGTACGGTCCAGCTATTTCTTTCGGACAGATCCCTGACCACTGATAACGAGATGGAATTATTGATTAGAAAATATACAGTGTATACTTGTATATACAGTGTATACTTGGTTCCATCACTTTGTATCCAGATTTATGAACAATCAAAGTATCGTCGCTATCAGATGATTACAGAACTTCATCAAATCTTTTTAATGGGTGGTACCAGGTTTGTAGAACATATGGCGCGTGGAAAAAGTATTTCCCATTGCATGAGATTTGATTGGGGCAAATACCAGCTGTGTTCGGAAACAACTTGTATATTCATCTCTTCCCATAATATTAATTCGCTGCGTTCAATCATTTTGCCCACATATGGAAGTGAGTGAAAGGTCATTAAATTGTCCTTGTGACACAGATGGGTTTAAAAAAGACTGTCCAGGTAAAAACTGTCATTTTAAAATCAGAGTTCAATATTTTAACACCTTTGTCGGGACTTGATAGCAGAGGGCACTGCTTGTGTTTTTGACCAAATAGCCTTGATTGATATTAGAGCAGCGGAATGAGCGACATGGACGAGATAGCCGCCCTGGTCATTGACAACGGTTCTGGGATGTGCAAGGCAGGGTTTGCAGGAGATGATGCTCCCAGAGCTGTGTTCCCTTCTATTGTAGGCCGACCCAGACACCAGGTGAGGAGAAGTTGATACGATATTTGTAAAAACTCTTTCTTGGTGATTATAATTTGAAAGGGAAAAGCCAGTTAGAGGGGCATCAATATATCGATACAGTGGCCGGTGTTTATAATGTCTCTCTGTCTTCGATTTAATTACAATATACGAAGTACTACTCGAGAAATGTATCACTCTAGAAAGCCTATATCAATGATTAAATATATTTCTCGTTGGTAATTTCCATTACTCATTTTATTGAACAGAAAACTGCAAAATTTTTCTTACGTGTTAACCTATAAAGAAGTCTATGATGGTGATTTTCTTCTAATTTAAAGGGTGTCATGGTGGGTATGGGGCAGAAGGACAGCTATGTCGGCGATGAGGCCCAGAGCAAGAGAGGTATCCTCACCCTGAAGTACCCCATTGAACACGGTATCGTCACCAACTGGGACGATATGGAGAAGATCTGGCATCACACCTTCTACAATGAGCTGCGTGTGGCCCCAGAGGAGCACCCAATCCTTCTCACTGAAGCCCCCCTGAACCCCAAAGCTAACCGTGAGAAGATGACTCAGATAATGTTCGAGACTTTCAACACCCCTGCTATGTACGTGGCTATTCAGGCCGTACTGTCTCTATATGCTTCTGGTCGTACCACAGGGATCGTGTTCGACTCGGGAGATGGCGTCACCCACACAGTACCCATCTATGAAGGCTACGCTCTCCCCCACGCCATCCTCCGCATGGACCTGGCTGGGAGGGACCTCACCGACTATCTCATGAAAATTCTCACAGAGCGTGGGTACTCATTCACGACCACAGCCGAAAGAGAGATTGTGCGAGACATTAAGGAGAAATTGTGTTACGTTGCCCTTGATTTCGAGCAGGAGATGGCGACTGCTGCTGCTAGCTCCTCCCTGGAGAAGTGTTATGAACTGCCTGACGGTCAGGTGATCACCATCGGTAACGAGCGGTTCAGGTGCCCGGAGGCGTTGTTCCAGCCGTCGTTCTTGGGCATGGAAGCCGCCGGCATTCACGAGACCACCTTCAACTCCATCATGAAGTGTGACGTAGACATCAGGAAAGATCTGTACGCTAACACTGTGCTGTCCGGGGGGACTTCCATGTACCCAGGGATCGCTGACCGCATGCAGAAAGAGATCACCAACCTGGCCCCGGCCACCATGAAGGTGAAGATCATCGCTCCACCAGAACGGAAATATTCCGTCTGGATAGGCGGCTCCATCTTGGCGTCTCTGTCCACCTTCCAGCAGATGTGGATCAGTAAATTGGAGTATGATGAGTCCGGTCCTGGAATCGTGCACAGAAAATGTTTTTAAAAGAACTCCACGGCTTCAAAGCTAGATTTATGACAATACATTTTAATACAACTGTGAATGAGTTTGTGAAATTTGACTTTCTTTGATACTAGTGGCTTTTGATCACTGGTAGAACTTCATTGGTGATGGTGAGCAGCGGGTATCTATGTATTTATACTAAAACCTGGTTGTGAAGAAGCGTGTTTCCTGGTGGTATTATTTCTGATAATGTTTAAGATGTAAGTTACAATTTCGCCGTTTACTACGTATTCGCAGTGTAAAGCGTGTACATTTGCATGATGAACGAGTAATTATATAAATGTGTTTACAAATATTAATACATTTATGCCGGATCGAATGATTTCCATTGTGTATATAGCTGTTAAAGTTGAAGTTCAATAAAATCTAATACATGGATTCTCAGAGTAAATATTGTTTGTTATAAAACTCAAGCATACAGTTGAAAGGAGAAACAAATCATCCGATTTGTGGAATTAAAAAACTAAATGCTGTAATTAACGAAACCTATAAAACATTCCTTAGCAATTAAAGCTACATCTGTTTAATGGGTGGTCCTTATTTCCGAGAAACAACCTCTTATCATTAAAATTATTCGATTCCACTGTAAGTGTTATCTTTTATTAAAGTGCATAAATCAAGACGCTGAGATTGCCATATGGCTTTTTCCCATGAGTATGGAATAAACAGTTCATCCAAATTTTCAATCCTCAGAGAATTGCAATCGGATCAAGAACTAAGTCAGTTTGATCTCTACAAAGCAGAATAATTTGAGTTAACCATGATTACAATTTTGAAGTCGGCTGTCGTATATGTCACCACTGTTGCATTTGTCTTCGCGGCATTGCGTTTGGTGACACCAGTAAAAGTGCGTTCCTTCACTTTCTCCAGCTCGTCTGGAAGAACGAACCGCATGTTGAGCGACAGTGCGTTAGTTTTACAAGAAATTCAAAACATTTCAGCTGTAGGTTGCGCTTTGAAGTGCCTAGTTACCAGTGGCTGCCGAGCGTTCAACTACGGATCCACGTGCCAGCTTTTATTGAAGGCGGTATGCGATGAGCCCACACTGAAGTTGGACGACAGCGCACGCTACCGGTACTTTGACATTTTGACCAAAAAAGAGGTAGGTTGGCCTTTGACTTCTTAATGGCAGTTATTTCCAGGGTAATCTCTGTATCGGGTAAATTATATATCGGGTATATTTTATCACCAAGTCAATTTTGGGGATTTTGAAATGATAAGCGTATGACCTGTACCTTACGCTCAAACATTGCGTCCTTCAACGCTTTCAAATATTTTCAGAGAAACTTATTGTACAGCGAGGAAAAGAAAGCATCATGTGTACAGCTTGGAAGATGTCTGTCGTTCTGCTCACCTTGAAACACCAGGGGTGGCAGCCGCCGCGTAGGAGCACGAGCAAATTCTGTTCATCGACAACGCCGACCCCACCGACCCTCTGAATATGGGGTTAAAAGAGAAGCACGAAAACAGAGAGCCGTGCAACTGCAAACATTTTGTGAAAGCAAGTTAACTTTGTTTAGGAAATGTAAACTTCTAATGTCAGCTTCCTTTTCTAAAAGGAACAAACGGTCAACAATCTCGGTTCGTACCTGGGAGATCAGCATGAACACGCGATTTCTGTTGTAAATTTTAATGTAATTTTTAAGTCTTCTGTCAGTTGCTTTTTCTGCATGGTTACTTCTCTCAACAGTAGACAGCACGAACAATGCTTTTTACTATTGAGGGATCCTGAGATGATGACACGGAAAATGACTGTAGTTACAGTTGAACTGCTGTCTTTTGAAGAGATCTCGTTGGGAAAAACTCTCCATATGTGACAGTGCACAAATCACCAATATCTTATATTATTGTAAATAAAGCTGACCGTACAACGATGCCTCCGCAATTTACATGTCTAATGATACATTTGAGGCCGATTGTCGGTTTAAAATTATATTAGTCTGTTGTCTTTTTGGCCGATTGCCGGTTTAAGATAATACTTGTTTAGACGTTGATTTACGGGTCAGAAGGAACCAATAGGCGTTGAGAACGTCAAGATATCGTTACACCATACGTAGTAAAACGTCTGATTATAGATATGTCTAAATACCCGGAGGACAGAAAAAGTGTGACTCAGATGACGCCTCAAATGTTTTTTTTCGCCCATCGCCTCACTTTCAAGCAGCCACGTCATGGGACATGGGAAGAGACTTACTTCTCTTGCCTCGGAGTAACTTAAAAATTTCCACAAGCAACATCGGTAGAGGGAGTTGAGGTTTATTGCTGCTATTCTCAGCTCACCAGCCTGGTTGAATCGCAAGATATTTTTGTTCAACAAATTAACTAACAAACCATCCAAAACATCAAGTCTAATCTGTGCAATGTAATGAAAAATACAGGTTAAATATAATAAAAGACACAAATGATTATCAAACCAGTTCTTCTTCCGACTTTGCACTTGGATTGCCTCCACGTGCACGGAAACTGTCCAGGTCTGTTGACCAGCTGGGCATATGTGTCCTCCTCTCTTTTCATCTGCATACATGATCCCCCCGCCAAACTGTGTATGTGTCTGCCATCTTCCGTTTTAGAGTAGTAAGAGGCTGTACCACAGATAAGTTAACTTAGGCCCGGAGCCCCACATTCTCTCCTGGGACTAAGGTTAACTTACAGATGATGAACCTCGCTCTTTTCCTCTCTCATCGATCTCCGTCCCGCCAGTCGGTGGTCCCGCCAGTCGGTGGTCCCCAATGGCTTTCATGGCATCTAAAACTGCGCATTTCTTTTACGTAAACAATCGGAAATTTTACGATTTTATCAACCATTACCGTCAGTTTAAAAAACAACCCCTGTCCGGATTTGACTAAGTTCAGCTTTTGTTGTGCAACAAGGTACATGGAGTCTAGTATGCCTCTGTCGCCATCTTTTCTTTTTTCTTTCCTTTTTTTTTCGCCCTGCGTGGCACATATGAAATAAAGCGAACTCTAAACGACGTCATTCTGTATGCTAAGACAATGCATTGACCTCTTAAACATTTTTTTCAAAGTAAATACCCTTGTCCTGAATACACGGGTCACAACTAATAGCGTTCGTCACGAAAATTGCTAGAAAATTCCTTAAGAGGACAAATGTGATTAATAATCGTAAATTACTTTGGAATTTTAAGAAATAAAAAATATAAAAATGACTTCTTAACAAAAACGTAAGTCCTCTTCGGGAATTAAATATACATTCAATCGATGCAGCACTTTTATAGTTAAAGCTGTTCAAAAACTGACTTTGAGAATATGTTCGTGCGTAAACAAATCAAGGTTTAATATTGATGACGTCTGTCTTGGTATCCCAGGTTTTGCAAGGTTCACTATAAATACCTCATTATATATCACTGTACATATACGCTTGGTAAATTTCCAAACGCCGTTTAACTTGCACAAAGGGTAGGCACACATACACCCTTTTGCGTTTTGATACAACAATCGGGGTTTATTTCGACTATCCTGCTTTTTCCGGGGTTTCAACACTTTCACGTCATTCAACACATACCTTTGTGTCTCTTCCATTATTCAAAAAATTTTGAAAATCGCTGAACAAATGTCAATATGGGAGTGAGAGAGATTTAGGTATTGGTATATTCACTATCTCACTGCTTATTTCAGACCGTTTTTCAGTGTAAAGATTAAATATATTTGAAGTTTCATTAGCTTAAATAGAACCCGTTCAATTTGTCATATCACCGAAATTGTTAAAGTCAAAAACATAAATCAAGACATTCCACTCATTCCAGATTTTATCTCTTCAACAATAATAATCTAATGACTGCTTTCAATATTGATGACTGAAAATAGTTCTGCGATAAAATGGTTCATTTGAAATTTGGAGTAACCTACATGTAGCACCAAAGTGGGCACTTTCCATGTAGACCGAAGTGTATGCGCCCCCTGGCGATGGTGTCAATACTGACTGCAGAAATTTCTAAGCACTTGCAGTCAATTGTGACATCATAATCAGAGACTGGGCATTCTGATCTGCCCGTCCTCTTCATATTTTCCATTATATTAAAATAATTTAGCAGATCAGTAACACGATATAATGAGTCTTATTTGTTGGCAAAATCATTTGTCTTATAAAATACTCTCGTGCATAAAAACATTATTCAATCTAGGGCAGGCTACTTTACATTTACAGCCCCGACAAGAAATCTTTTTCTTTCCTTTGACCCGTTGCAGATCGCGTTATCAGTAGTTTTTTGTGATATCTTGAATAAAAGAACAAATTGTCTGTCCTGTGATTACACCCTTTGAAATCTAATTTGGTTTTCTCTCTCTCTCTCTCTCTCTCTCTCTCTCTCTCTTTCAGTGTCTTTTGCCTCTCTCTCTCTCTCTCTCTCTCTCTCTCTCTCTCTCTCTCTCGTAGAAGTCAGTGGATTGCTCGCCGATCACTTTCAACGCATCCCGCAAGTTATCGCAATCGCAAGTTTCAAAGTCTAAACCTTGGACTACGTTAACTTACAAGTTGTGAAGAAAGTCGGTAGAAGGCAACAGTTAAAGAAAATAACCAACTTAGTAAGAGTTAAAGCCTCGTCAAACGCGCGCTCGCGAAGGCAGATAGTTTCCTTTATAATGTAATAATGTATTCCCGTTTTTTCTCTATACCAGAATACAATAAAACTGCGTCCAGACAATCTCGGTCAAGCACAGCCAATGGCCGCATTTATATCAATTAAACAAGTTTACTTATTATTATTAATTTTAAGAATAAAAAAAAACGCGCTAAGTATAAGACTCTGCACATCAAACACAATATTGTCAAATATCATTTTGGCCAAATAAGCAATGCACAACCTTTAAAAAATAAAGGAATATGAACGAGTGCTTCACTTACTCCTATACCACTTCATTTTAGTAATATTACAACATGGCAATTATTCTATGGGCTAGTCTGAATATGAAAACAATGAAATGTGGTCTAAGGATTGCAGTGGTCGCATAGTTGGCATAGGTTTACGCTGACTTGCCATAAATCGTCTGGAGGGCCTATTGCCTATACATTATTCAAATACACATCGTACCTATTTTCATCTTCGTCTTTGCTGTGGTCAATGAATTGTAAGTTATCCAATGCAGAACAGAGAAATTACTTTTTAAAGCATTATTTCACTAAATCAAACCATTTTAGGTAAAACTTATTTCATTTTCCTTGGGGACCACTGAATTCTCACGAGAAATGCTAGTTATTGTGGCCAGGTTCAATGTTAGTGGCATGAAGCGTCGTAAACTGCCGAGGCCCGAGGCATTGGTGCTACCGCCACCACTACGAGAGGCATGGTACGGCTGCGATATCCCACCACCGATGATAAACAATAAAATAATTGCACATATGCTGTTACATTGGAATGAGAAAAGTAACGTCACTGCATCCAGATGAAATGGATTTTCCAAGTCTTGGCTTTATTTTAAGCCGTCTAAATAAAAAAAAAGCTGGGTATACTTCAGTGCTTGGTCACTTCATAATAAAGATGCAAATTCTGTAAGATAAAAATGACATATTCATTCGAAAGTAAGATAAAAATTTATATCTATCTGTACTATTGCTTCATATGTCCCCTTTCTTTTTTTCCTCTTTTTCTTTCTTTTCCCTTGATACTGAATAACTTTTTTTCGAGTATTTTTACTCGTCAGTCAGGTAGAAATAAAAAATGCTGGAAATGTAAACCGTACATGACAATTAGCGGTGTGTTAAAAGGCGACATCTCCATGTGAAGTCATAGAAAACAGAGATATCTGGAAGCTATTGAGTCTTAAAATATACTCTGGATACGGTCTGAGGTGACTCGTGCTGATAGAGCGTCACGCTCTTCGGAAAGTTGAATATTCACATATTACAAAGTTTGGATATTGCCTAAATTATAAAAAAAATGTTTAGATTCACGGTTTAACCTTATTTTACTGACTATTCGAGGACTTTTCTTACAAAAAATGAAAAGAATCGCACCTGAGTTTATTGTTTTTTGAATACCTTGACAATCGTTGCAATGCATTCAAATACGTGACTTGTCAAACAAATGTGTATATATATTTGGTAATGTTAACGTTGTCATTTAGCAAAACATAAGGATTAGATATAGTTTCATATTTTCAATGAAGAATTAACGCCGAAATTTTTTAGGTTAAAAAAGGAGACATTTTATGAGATCAGAATTCATTATTAATAACAACGAGAACAATCCTAAGCTTGTGCCGAAAGGGCTTTTAAAATGAATAAATAAATAAATAAATAAATAAATAAATAAATAAATAGACTGCAATAGTACATATTGTCATACAGGGAGCAATATGTTGACGAAAGTTGAAATAGTTTCATGGCGGAGGAGGGAAGCAAGCGTCTCCTTGTAGGACATATATCAAACAAATGGCGCAGATAACGCAGGAGTGCAGCCGACCAGCGAATGAAATAAAGCGCAAGAATAAAGCAAATGTAATAACTTGTTATTAAATTTAATGAGATGGAAAAATGTCACACTCACTTAAAATGGTATGGGTTGAAAAAATTGCAAAGAAATGTACTTGGGAGAGAGTATCGCATATATGTACTTGGAGTATTAAAGGTACTTGATATACCAGTGGAAGCCAGGTCGCCATAATTCATGTCAACTTGGCCCGTTTGAAGAATTTTCATATGACCGAGCAAGACTTACCTTTCTAGTGCCCCTGCTTGCGGTTTTATGCCTATAGAATGATATATATTATTTTGACATCTCACGTGCATGTTACACATTATTTCATAGTGATAAGAGGCGAAGGACAACCGCTGTATTCAATCCCACAGAAATATTACCACCGTCTCAGGTCATATTACTCATTTTGCATTCCTTATAACGAACAGTTATTTAAAAAATTAAATTAAAATCTGTCCCTTATCTAATTATCGCATTTTATTAGTGGCGCTCCAGAGTGAAGTTCTTCCTCACTGTCGTGACTGAGAGAGAAAACCACAAACACCTTTATTCAATGCCGTGAGTGTTGTGAAATAAATAGGAATTTTTTGCTGGCTCACCTGTCTGATGGTTATAGAATGCTTTTATGCTAACACTATGTGTATTTTGGAATAAAGATTTTTTTATATTTTAAAATAGTAAGCTGTCCACAAGGTAGCAGTATAAAGCACGTAATACTGCTCTTATTTTTTGTTCATATGGGATAAGAGAATAGAATTTATGTTGGTGCATTTAAATCTTTTAAACATTTCGCATCACGTGGGAAGTAATTTGTTACTGGAATTATAGCAGTAGAAATGTAAAACATGCAATGTGTGCGGCCAAACTCTCAATTTTGACTGAAATAGATTTAAAACAAAATAAGAGCGCAAGAGCGCGAAAGCAAATTTTATGAGATGTAGCCGGGTTTCTTTTTATTTGAAAAGAAAAGTAATACCCCAGCTTATCATGCTAAAGGAATGAGAAAGAGGCCCGCCTTAGCATTTATCAGCGTTGCATCTATAATTATTGGTCTCTTCATCACTTACCTGGCAGAGGCAGCACATGAGGACGTGATAAATGAGGACCCCTTCTCTCACCACACCACACCCTCTTCTTGATTTTGGCGGTTCCTCCTTTTGTCTTCCTGTCGCAAGGGAATATAATAGTGAACCGAGGCATGACTAAAATACACCTGTTTTCAGCGTCCTGGATATCTTTGCCGCTTTAAGATGAACTATAAGTGTCTGTGAACGCCCCGGGGGACAAGATAAGGTTGTGGAGCCCCTTTTGTAACGTGACATCCTCTCTAGGTGCCGGAGTGGTATTACTGGACTGGGTCTCTCACTGGAAAGATAGTCAAAATAAACGGCTCCCGTTTAGGTCCAACTTGAAGCTTCTATTTAATTCATTCGAACAGTGTCATGTAGCGAGTCCACATAAATACCACTGAGTAGGCAGAGGAGGAATATATGTAAATGAAGAGTGAATTTCATGATATAAATACAGGCTGAGCAAGGTTTATATGTCAGAGGTCATTTCCTCGCTCCCCTTAGGCACGCTCAGCGTTCTTCCACACAAAGGCAGGTCCTGGTTATTCCCACGAATTTTGGAGCGTTGTGTTCTCTGTGCTGGTTTCACCCAGCTCACACCGACACACTAACATATCATTGAGGTGGACGTATAAATGTCACAAGAATGCGGGATGACCTGGTACCTACACACCTCACATTTTTGCATTCAATGCGCTCTTTGTTTTACTGGCTCAAAAAGAAACATGCGTACCTATACAGAGATAAAATCATTCTCTCGACTGCTAGTAGCGTGAGCGAGCTCAAAAAGGACCTCCTCCATTCAACACACCACCAAATCTCACCTGGGTGGATATCACAGAAATTTACCTAAAAAGGAAACGCATTATCGTCTATGTTATATGGTAGGTTCTCTATGAAACCACCAAACCTATATAAGGTGGTTATGGTTAAGGGCTTAAGCAGTGAAGAAAAGATTAAAAAAGACGAGAAAAAATGCTCTTACTTCATAAAGACTGAAGCGACCGGATAGACTTGGCAATATAAAGGTGCATCGTCCATAAATCGAGGAACGTTTGTTCACCTATGTAATAGGCCTTCCATATAAAAGTCCCGGCAGAAACAAGCGACGACCTTAAGTTACCTGCTATATTAAAGGCGACCACGAGGAGGTCCTGGAAAGGACGGCCGCTGGGTCTGTCTCCAGTCGGCAGTGACAGTTATTCATTTTTTAACCTCTGAGAGTCGCGGACATTATATTCAACTTCAATGACTGTGCGTGAGAAACTTGTTAGTTCAAATAATGAAATGTTCAGAAGGAATGACTTTTAAATGTTCTGTTTTGAACTAGCGTGAGAAAAATAATCGCTTCTATGTTTATAAGCAGATTTAGGTCAATAAATTTCAGCGGTTGACTGAGAAATGCAGGTGAAAACCTTGACAACGGAAGGCCTCACTTCTGTTGTTAGTGCCCTAACCGAAAAATGAAAGGGGGTTTCTATACCACCCTTGTGCCCCCCTCAGGGTGTCGCATATAAAGGAATAACATATCTATCTGAGTAATTTCTACGAGCCAAAACTTTTCCCCCCTAAATCTTTATTTATTTATTTATTTATTTATTTATTTATTTATTTATTGTCAGCAGTGTTAGTTTAGAATGCAGTACAACAGTACTCAACAAATAATGAGATTCAGCAACAAAGTCAAGATTGTCGTTGTGCCTTCAATCATAAATAAATGAATATATTTCGATACAAGAGAATTTGTTCAAGAGAATATGTCATGATCATTGACTGAATCATGATGCACAAACAAGCACGAGTCTGTGTGAGCGCATGCGCCGTGTGGTGTCCACAGATCCAGCGTCCGAGCTCCAGTGTCCGAGTGTGCAGGTCAATGTTATAGAGTATAGCAGCAGAAGATGAAGGCACTAAAATAAACATTTGTATGTTTGCGCAAGACAACATTCAAAACACTTCGATTCTCTGTTTACCCTTTCCTTCAAATAATAACAACAATTCTATAATAATAATAATAATAATAATAATAATAATAATAATAATAATAATAATAATAATAATAATAATAATAGATGGAATAATGGTAATAGTGATTTTTTCTTTAAAAATAAAAAAAGGGAATAACATTAAATATCTTGCTTTTTTTTTGGAACAACTTGAAAGTTTTGAATGTCGAGAATCGCGTAAAATGCGCATGAGCGCAGATAGTTTGAACGTAATGCGTCCCCAGAGGCAAAGCGTCGAACGCTTGGGGAAAATCTCCAAAGTTAGTTGTCACCTAAACAAAAAAGAAAGTCATTTCTAGCTTCGCCTTTGTATTAACTTCCCATAACAGCTGACACTTCTGACAAGATAGAGGGACGATAAGCACGCGGGACGCTGTACAGAGCAGAGATACAGGGGCCCATGTGACGGTCAGAAATCACGAGGAAGAGCATAAATCTGACAAACATTTGATAAGGTCTCAGTGGCCAGCGAAAACGGCACCTTGGGACATCCTGCTCCCGTGCAGAGATGATGTAAGGGAAGCCTTGTGACCAGGGCGGGGGCCTATATCAAACCTCCCCCGGCACACGGCGGTACCAGTTCACCACGACACACCGGGAGAAACACACGATGGACTTCTACGGAAAACGACTTGTTCAAAGGTAAGGGCGTTTGGTGACTTATCCGAGGCTATTTCGTCCCCGAAAATTGCGGAATTATATTCGCGCTTGTAAACGAAGATTCTTTTACAATTGTAGAAAGTGTCCAGCTATTGATATCATGCTCTTTCTGTGCTTAAATCGGTGTCCAGGTGTGTTTTATGTGAATATCCATGTAAATTATAAAAAAGAAACGACAGTGATGATTGGATAGTTTCTTTACCTTTTGAATAGGCCTAATTGAACTTTACGCTATACCTATACTTTACTTTACGCTATACCTGTTCTCCATTTTTAAGGCTGAAACACAAATTTGTACATCAAATAGTATTTACATACAAGTTTTAAACAATAGTAAGTGGAACGTTGAAATATCATCATCCCGTATTAAATATTCCCATGAGACAAAATTAAAAGTTTAGATGATTAAAAAGTGTCGTCTGGCACGAAAAAATTCCCGCGCAGCCGCACACAAAGGTGATCCATCTCGCTGTCATCGCCTGACCGCAGGCTATATTTAGAATTGCACTGTGATTTATGGGCCAATCGTGGATATATTAATCTTTGGTTTAAAAGCATTTAATTTTTCACAGGTAATAAAAATACCTTGCCTGACGACATATTCTTCCAACAGAGATAATAAGAATGCATTAGATTAGAGAAAAGTGGTGGTTAATTACGTTAAATGTGTTAGTTGGGATGGCGGCAATCTCGCAAACAGACTGTGGCGGGTGTGCAAACACTGGGCCGCCTTCCAATAAATAACCTATGAATGCAAAAAGGGGTATAAAATTAGACGGATTAAAAAGTGCAATCGATCGGGAAGGTTTATGGAATAATATCAGACAAAATCGATGATACTTTTTTTCTATTTAGACAAGTAATAAGAAAATACTCATGGAAACAACCCAACATGTTTTTTTAACTTTTTGTCACTCGCGTAGAATCATTTCGACCGCATGGAATTTTAATCAAAGCTATAATGGTAACACATAGATTTGATGCGTCTGGTCCTCACGTCTTCTGTGCCTGAAATGTGTGTTAAATGTACACATAGGTATATGCAGGGGCGCAGTGATCTACCCCTCCCTACCTTGTATAATTGAAGAGAGTCAGGCGTCATACATTGACAGGAAGTGTTCTAACACCTGCCAGTTATAAGAACACCTGATGTAACTTATATTAAAACAAGTTGTTGCATTTGAAATGTCTGCACGCCGTCTGATTTCTATTTCAATACCACGACCGATTTCAACTAATAGTGTGAAATAATGGATCATGATGAACTCTGTTTTGAATTGACGATGTTCAATATCCTAAGCAAACTTAATAAATACGTCCAAACTTTGACAATATTCATCTTGGGACGTATTGAATTGGTTTGGGAAATTTTGAAAGGACAGTCTGCCTTACTATTTCACTACTATGTTATTTAAACATACATGCAGCAAGGGTTCTAAGAACTGGCACACTGTCAATAATATTTCAAATTTTACTATGAAACCAAGCAGTATTGTGAACTGTTAATCAGGTACCAGTGATTTAGTTGACACCAAAAGATGTGGTTTTCAGGCCTTTCTCCAAGTCAAAACGTATCTTAATGGCATCTTTGTCAAGGTTTTTAAGTATAAATTTGCCTACCACTTTCTTAGACTACAGATACTTGTCCAAATGCATATCCTTAAACCTGTAACAGCAAATAAGATAAAAATGGCCATAATTATATTGAAAAAAAAACAAACAATAAATTAGTTTGTATTATCTAAAAGTATGAGTGTGACCGGAAGTGGTCCCAGAAGAAATATGGTTGGAGTGAGGTTTATGTCCCGTTTACGACTTCTGGGATCACGAGATTATTGATTACTCTTACAAATCTCGTCGTTTTCTACTTTCGTCACCTTGTTAAGTGCCAGCGTTGGTATAACTGGCAATACCTTAAGTACCATTTTACCACCTACCCGCGTTTACACTTAACCAGTTAAAGCAACTTAAATGGGCCTATCATTTGAACCGCGCTTGCAACCGCTTGGAGAGTGATTTTCGATCATCTCTCGCCTAGAGACTTGTGGGATCCTTGCAAGCCTCATGACGCCCTCTGGCGATGGCCACTGTTCGCAAGAATTTTGCGGGTGTTTTGAACAGTTTCATAAAATCGAAATTCCCCTCGGGAACCGACGAAGATGGAGTTGAAGAGAGACGGTCGTGGGTGGGGGGTGCGATCATTTGGACGCGGTTTTAAGGTGTAATTTGGCGATTCTCTGCCACCAACCTAGAGGGCAGGTCAAAAATCGCTCTGCTAAATAGTGGTCGTAGGCAAGTTGTAAACGGGGTGTTAAATTTACCTAAAAACAGGGGAAAAAATCAATTTTGTGCATATTTCTGTGTTATTTTTACACCGAGCAACTTAAGTGTGAACATCACTGAACAACTTTCTGTTCCGGATCTTTGCAATTTTTATCTATTTCTGTTTTAATATCCGCATCTGTAACTGGTGAAGACGCCTTTGTTATGCTCTCTGACTTGACTTTGCTCGCTTTGAGTGTCATTTATATCGTCCCCACGTGGCGCCCCGCGCAACTGACGCTTCAAATTAACCAAATACTTCGCCACTAATTGTGCGTGATTAAATAATTAACCGTCTCGATGGATTAACGATAGATTGGCGGAAGCCTAAGACTGAGTAACGACCTAGACAGGTAATTAAGAAAAAACACGCACTCCCTGCCTCCTCCCCTGTCTCCACAGACCCGTGTTCCAAGTTCTAGGACCGGGAGTAAAAATTGCCACTACGTTGAAATTTCCCGCTCAGTTAACCTGAGTCGATCCCCGTATCTCGTAAGCATTTTGTTTTATTGTTGAGAAAGAATATGGAATTCATAAAACATTTAATTTTATTTAAAAGATCTTCGGCAGTCCATGGTTAAGGTCACTTGTAGAAAGCGGTGGTATCGTATCAGCCGTAAAAAGTTATGTCGCGTACCCAAACCTTAAATGAATATAACACAATGGCATCCTGGACCAGAAGGGGGGGGGGTTGGTGCGGATATTCTGCGGACATGTGGCCTAAAATTAACTCTGTAAGCTTGTTTTAATTTATTCATCGACAGCAAAGAAGTTGATAACCCGTTTTATTTTACGCATTACACGTTTTAACAGGGAGAATCTTGCAAAAAACGTAAATGTCAGTTTTAGATGGCTGGTCTAATTGAAATAGTAGTATTATAAGATTCTTACATCTATCAAATACTAACAAATACAATGTACATATACTAAACGACAGCTTGCATATCTTGCTTTCCTTCTTGCTGGAATGATATTCACAAGCTCTTATTTTTCTTATATATTTATATTCGACGTATCATAAAAAAATTATATGCTACTACTGCCATAGATGAGTTGATATTTTTCTGTAAACTGCGCTCGATCAGACCATCTGTGATAGTTATTTCCTACTACGAGAATATCTCTTGGTGCTCAAGTATTACGTGAACGTTCATGAGAACGAGAGACCAGCGAGAAGTGTGACTGTTTGCAGTCTTTTAGTGTCACGTTGACCGTAAACTGAAGGTTAAGGATCATGGATCATCCTGTTGATATAAAATAGACTCATTCATAGCGGTGGTCAGGCAAATGGACCGGACGGTTATTTTGGTCGAACAGACCTCAACATTTTTTTCAGAAAAGCTAAAAGTCGAGATGAAGCGTCTCTCTTCCCCTCTTTTTATTCACGGTGTGATCCAGGACTTGGGGAACGCGGGCTGCGTTCTCTCCGAGTCCCCATCTGTCGCTTGTGTTGTGACTGGAGGGTGGACACATGAGGGTTGAGGCGAGCAGCTGGCGTCGCCATAACCTCCGCGCGTCCACAGCTGCCTTCCTCCGCACTAGTTAATGTCACTGCGATTGTTATAAAAAGATCTATACAGACTTTTTCTCTTCAGTTTCGTCTTGCCAGGTGGCAGGGGAGAGTAGCACGTTCCTGTGTCACACAAGGACACGTCAGTTACACAATATAGACAGAGAGGAAGAGTTCTAACAACAAATTACAGACGTTATATACCTATCTAGTGTAGTGGGCTTCTGAAGACAACCATGTTGTGAAATTTCGGAAATACTGGTGATACAATCAACTGCCCCTACGCCTCTCTGCGACAAGTTTCTAAGGAGGACGTTTTTTTATCATTTTAGGTAGAGAAAATTCTACATCAATCCTAAGAGAAGGCATTCGAGCATGAAAGAAAGGAATAGCAACAAGCAGAGTCCAGGCCGACCTATTGATATGTGGTTAGCTAATTTAGTCTCACTTTCCTTTAAACGCTCTAAAAATTGACAAAAGTTCAATAAAAGATATGCGATGCACACTGATGGCTGGAAGTTATATACTTTAGGGGTGAGTATAAACTTGAAATACCAGTATATTGTAATTTACTCTTAAAAACAGCACCAATCAGTAATACTTGTAGTGCATTCAATTGCGTTTTACATGTAACTGTTAGATAAATGTGTTATACCATGTTTGGGAGTTCATAGTGTAGACAGTTCTGTTCTTTCACGAAGGCAGACGCCTGTAACCGACGCACAGTGGGGGGCAAGGAGGAGGTGGATTGGTGGAAATTGACCAACAAGAATTTGGGGGTTCTTAAGAAGTATGAATTGCGTGTAAGTTGACGTAGTCCCAGGGTTTTTGAAAATATCGACTTGCGATTACGTTAACTTACAAACAATCCTTACCAACATAACAACGCACTTCACATGTCTTACTCTGTGGTGTCTTACTCTGTGGTGAAAGTTGAACAACGTTTTAAACACATAATACTCAAGTCAATGGTGTCTTTCCGGGTGTGGTGAAAGTTGAACAACGTTTTAAACACATACTACTCAAGTCAATGGTATCTTTTCGGGTGTGGTGAAAGTTTTTAGCATATAACAATACTTCTGTCTGGAGACACCTTTTAATAGTTCCAAAACCTTCTACTTGTGGTTTGTAAGAGTTAAGTTTCTGGATGTGGTGACAGTATCAACACTCTAAGAACTGACATCTTGCGCGGTGAAGTTCTGTCTACTAAGGAAGGTACCAGTAGAGGGCAGTGCGAGCGTTGGTGTCCCATTGACCCAGGGTTGTCACTGTCCCCAGTCAATGTTGACACCACCGCCCGAACTGCCCGTGCCATCTCTATTACTAAGATTGGGAAAAGTTTTACTTAACGCGTTTTACCGTCTTAAAACTATATTTTTCTGTTTTCATGGTTATTATTATTATTATTGTTATTATTATTATTATGGTTTTTGTTTTGTAACTGTCTGCAGAGAATTGGAAGGCATCAGATATTGAACAAAAATTCTGGTTGAAAGCATTTAAAGGTATCACGTGTATATGACGTACTTCTATTTTATCTTTTGTTAGAAAATAAATGCAACACAATTCCTGCGGTGACAGGAAAAATTAAAACCGTGGCCGCAAAATGTAGCTGCATATATAAGCAACATTTTCCGTCTGTATTATGCAGAATATTTTGCGTCTCAAAAAACTTAACAACTTGTTGCTCCAATTTGTTTAGATTTCGATGTTGTAAAACGTCAGGTTGAATCTTATAGACCCAAATATTACCTTTATTCCGAGAAAACGCCAAATTAATCTGAATTAAGTGCGCCAGTGATTTTCGCCAGAATTTACTGATATTTAGGCATTCGTTTTTATTTAGGAATCCGCATTTTTTGCATCTAGCATCCACAGTTTGGGATCCTATAAAACTTGTTATTACACTAGAGGTAAAGAAGGTGTAGACAGACTTAGAAGATGTACACAGACATAGGAGATGTACACAGACATAGGAGGTCTCGCGCTGTAAGTTTACATAGTCCCAGGTTGTGACGGGTTCCCGGGACTATGTCAACTTCCAGCTTGGCACCCTTCTCATCACCACGCACAGTTACCATTTTCCTTCTTCCGGTTTGGCACCTCTCACTGCAGCAGTGTCATCTACAGATATATCCAGCCCGGGTCTCTTGGCTATTGCTTACATTTTCAACGTACCAGTTTTGTACACTTTGAAAACTGAGACAACCTTATCATTTAATTATCCTCCTCGAGTACGTGCGACCATTGCAGGACACTTCAAGGAAATCTTCCTCGGAAAAGAAGGCACCACTCCAGCCGTGTCTGATACAGAAGTATATGGCGATAGTTAGCGCTCCCACAACAATAGAACTAGTTGTAATTTACTTTTCAATGACGGTGGTTTCTCCAGGAGGTGACCAGTGACCAGTGACCCGTGACCAGGCGGCTACATTCGAGGGTCCTGGGGAAGCCGCGGCTAATGAGCGTGGATTTCCCATGATCCGTAACTGTAGTATGCTAGTGATCGTCCAATGACATAGTTCACTCCATACTCACTCCAAACGGCGTTCATATTTTGCAGACAGTGGTAAATAATGTGTAGTAGTGAATCAAGGTACTAGTAAGCAATTTTTGGTGCCAATTGCTAGTTTAAGAATGGCATTACGTCAGCTTTATGAATGTAGTTCGATATGTTTGCTAAATGACAACCGTAACAAAATTCAAATTAGTGAATCAATAATTACATTTTGTATTGAGCACGGTTCGCAATTAAAATTTTATTCAGAGTCAAACCTCAAAATTCGATGAAGTGGCCCTGTCAGGTTGAAAATTATCAAGAAATATGACGATTTAGTTGAGACTAAACATAACATTTAAATCGCTTGTCTTTCAGGTTAAAATTATCAAGTAATATGAAGATTTAGTTGTGACTAAACATAACATTTAAATCGCTTGTTTTTTACGTCAATCTATTGTACTGCCTTTATATGGTATTCCCAATTTCTCGATTCCTCCGTTAAATTAAGACCCATCGAACGTGATATAGTGTAAGATATCAGGAATGGTATGTTAAGCCTAAAGCAAGTGCTAACGTATGGTAACAATGGGTATTTTGGCGGGATTTGACTGTTTTGTGGTGGTCACTATATTTCAGGCTCAGGATTTTTTCTTTTTGCATTTCGATAATCGCCATTTATCCAAAGTGAATCAATATATCGGAACTCAACTCGAAACTGTTTTATTATAATATCTTTGAATTAGCTATTTTCAGCTGTCTCTCCGTTTGCATTTTCAACATTGCTTCCTCAAGTAAAGCGACCCTAAAACAAATGTGATTTGGTTTGGAGAAAACATGGTATGGGAGGAGAAACAATTGGGAAGTCGTATAAACAATCATGGATCAGAGAATCACACTTTAAGAAGTGTATTCAAAATCAAAGAGCACGATTTTAATATAGTGACGCAGACATGACAGAGATTTAGGCAACACATTTTATGACTTGTCAACACTGCTTGCTGCTAGCTGTTTTTGCCCACAGTTGCCCCCCCCCCAACCTGACTACCCCTGTTGACGGCCACATGTGACTACCCCTCTTAACCACCCCCTGACCACCCCATTTTGAACACCTCACCTGACTACCCCAACTTAACTGCCCCACCTGACACCTGGCATCTGTTACGTTGCAGATAATTAACCATTCGCGTGCAGGAACATCACCTCGCCAATTACACGTAATCAACTTTCATCTGCGACGAACAGCTTTCAGACACTTAATTCTAGCCATTATAGAATAGAAGCTGGTCACATATGATATAAAATTATCAAGTAAAACAAGATGTTGTTGTACGAAAATAGCATGATCGAGAATATTAAAGAGAAACCGAGTCCAGTATCAGACAATAGTCCACGATTGCAAGAACTGCATTCAAACAGATTTTGGTTGATTATTGATTGGACAAAATGTCTCTGGCGTTTTCAATACTTAAAAGTAGGGACCCTCATATAAATCTCTAAAACTCTACTAGTTTCTTACACGACTCAAATTAAGTGCCACAGGATAAACAGAATTGTTCTTTTATCCATAAAAGAACTTTAAACTTAACATTCTTCAAATTTTTGGTTGTAAATTCCGTTGTAAATTTGACCAACTTACTTACTTACCACGGTAAGCAAGCAGAAATATCCGTTCAAATATCATTTTTCGGATAATATGGAACGTTGCCTGTTGGCATTTCTAATTTACTATTTGGTCTGCTTATGTGGCAAAACGTTCGCTTGAAATTCATATTTAATAGACACAAATTTTCAAAATGCTTTCTTAATATCCATTTCAATTTTGGAAGATTTAGAAAAAAATATTTTTCGATTTTTCACGCTTTTTCATTAATTATCTCTTTTATGAATGAAAATATTTAGTAACATTCTTACTTTTACCAACATTAACAACACATTTCAGTGTCATCCCATCACAATATATAATCACAGATCGCCATATACAGTATTTACTGTCTCATAAATAAATATAGAATTAATTACAAATTTCACTGCCGTGATTAAACTTCAGATAAAAAAATTTGAACAGAATAGAAATAATTAACAAAAGATCCCATGTGTGCTGGACTATAATACGTCGAATAAAGAAACTTCGATACGAAAGTGAACATATCAAATTTACTCTAAATTCATTGGGAGGTTTTGTACATTGAAAAATGCAGAACAAGTATCAAAATTAGCGTAATAAGATTATTCTAGGAAAGAATTGCCTTTTTTTGTGTTGTTGTGCGAGAATTGGGGTGTTGTAAGCCCGTAACGTACTTGGGATAAAGATTAAAAATTCACTAAAGACAAACCAAGCTGAATGTAGAACCAGTATATCAATATAATTTAATAACACAATTTAACGTTTAAAATCACATCAGAAAAAAAGCAAGTGTGCGTGTTGATTTTTTGCACAGCTCACGTGGATGTACAGTTGGCAAAACCATATATAACAGAACAAAATTAAACAACAGGCAAAGCGACTAAAGTAGGGCATGGTCCTGCTTCTAGTCTACTAAATGCATCGATTTGTTTTCATAAAATAAAACACAATTTGCTCCTGCCGACAGGCAACACGTTCTCTCGTGTGTTTTCATCTTCAGTATCATTGTGATCGACATGTAAAATGACTTTCGATCTAAACTTGTCTCTATTTATATCATTCATCGAAATGTTGAGA
Organism: Lingula anatina; assembly: GCF_001039355.2. The sequence continues at coordinate 425,279 of NW_019776002.1, read as the reverse complement.
TCATTAACTTCTTTCTCTTTTCCGCGTCTTTTACCGAAATCATTCATTCTGCTGGCATGCAGATCCTCGCCTGTAAAACTGGCATGGGAGGCGCTATAACTACAGACTAACGAAACTACATCTGTCTGGTCGACCTCTCCGAGTAGAGAAAACACTTCTGTTCTCTCTTCAAACGGTTCCTCTGCCAGACTATCTTCTGTCTTCGGACACAGAGCAGCTTTGTACGCCAGTTTGGCGTATTTGGTGGGATCCCGGCCCGGAATTCCCGCTAACCAGTAAGTCTTCATAAGGCCTTTGCCCTGAGAAAATGTTAAGACGTGACGTTCATCAAGTTTCAGGACAAAATACAACACTTGGCCTTGTCTACCTGTATAGTAACTTGTGATATATTACCAATATCGGTTATCTATCCAATAATAATAATAATAATAATAATAATAATAATAATGATGATGATGATGATGATTATGATGATGTTGATGATGATGATGATGATGATAACATTTTAATAAGCTACACATAAAACAAACAGTATATTAAGATATTAACTTAAGTATGTCTAAAATATAAATACATTAAGCTACTGAAACATCAAAATTATGAGAAACAAATTAAAAGGTGAAACTGTTGAAATGATAAGATCATATTGTCTTCTTATTTATTTCATGGAATAATGCAGAGGAGAAAGAGTGTAAGAAAAGTTACCATCCAAAAACATGTAATCATGTTTTAAAAATACTTTCGATCCAATCATAACATCATTGCCCCAATAAACGCAGCGATTCAGTTAAATTTCGGTCGTTCAGAATAGAATTTCCATCGATTTTTTATAAAATTGATTTACAAACATCACCTGCTTTTTATTTCTAATAAAAAATCCCTTTCTTATTCAGACAAGTCCCCACAGCTGCTTTGTACCACGTTAATCTTGGATGTTTTTTTTACACCTTTTTCAGCAAGACTTGAGGGGAGAGGGGGTTTAAAAGTAGTAGGTGCTACAGGTACCTTAACTTGAAGCGTTTTTCGCTCATGCAGCACGTAGCCCTCTCCGCTGTCAATGAGCTGCTTTGTTGTTTCGCTGACGTGTACTTTCATTGCCTGTGGAAGGAGATTATCAAGTCAAGGCGTATATATATATATATATATATATATATATATATATATATATATATATATAGTTTATACAGAGTTGCTGGTAATGTGCAACATAGATAATCACACTGAAAAGAGCATATCATTGATGGTATTGCAGTGAATACGTTTAATAGCATCACCTCAAAGTGTGGTTTTATCATGAAAATTTTTTTGGGCTTACACCTAAAAGTGTCTTATCTTATACAATTATATAACCTTTTTTAAATTAAGCCCCCCACTGTCATGGCGTACCTCTCCCGTGGTCTCCATCCTAGAGGCTGTGTTCACCGTGTCCCCAAACAAACAGTACCTCGGCATCTTCATCCCTACCACACCTGCTACCACTGCACCCGAGTGAACGCCTTAAATAAGACAGATATACATGGTGTATAGAGAGAACGTGTAACACACACACACACACACACACACACACACTCACACACACACACACACTCTCTCACACACGCACGCACGCACGCACGCGCGCACACACACACACACACACTATAAAGTTTAGTTATTAAGCTCATTTCTTCATTATTTGACTTGCAAAGCTAGAAAGAGTACATCCATACCAATATAACAACAAAGAACGATCTAGACGGCAGATACCTATTTCCATGCGTGTACGCCCTGTATTGATTTGTTCATCAGCGAAAATAAATATGCACTACTGCAATAACAAGAAGGTTACATACGAGTATACTAATAAATTCAACAGACCAGCCGCAGAAAGGTTGGCACTCTCCCTTGCTTGAGTGCCATGATGAAATAAGGCGACTGTTCTATTAATAAAGTTAACATTTTGTGAAAAACACATTTCTAAAAAGACAACCCCATTCATCTATACATTATTATCTATACATGATAGTTGACGGCTCTTCATACTACCACGACAAAGGAGAATTACTGGAATTAAATAATTAAACATTAACAGTTAAATTGATTTTTTATACAGAGGCACTTTACTGCACCATATTGAAATGATGAAAACAACTTCTGGAAGTCAACAAGTCTCTCATTTCATTAAACATTTCATTCCAATTATCGCGCTATTTCATCCTCTCCATAATGTCAAACAATAATCAATATCACCAGAATAATATATTATTAATAAACAGACAGAGTGTGTAACTTACCTATACGTATGGCCATGTTTCCTTCAGATGAAGGATTTTCCAGGTTTAGCGTGGCGTCTAACATGTCAAACGCCATGTTACAGATGTGATGCGCGTGGTATTTGGTTTTGATAGGTGCTCCCGCCACCACCATGTAAGCGTCCCCTATCGTCTCCACCTGGCAAATAGAACAGTCACGTGGTTCACATGTTCAGACTGAAACGAGCGTTCCTGTAAATACCACTAAATCTGGATAGTTTTTTGAACTTTCATAAATTTTAATATACAGGAGAAAAACATCCCAGTTCTGTACCTTATAGACCTGGTTCTTCTCACTGAGTTGGTCAAATATTGTGTAGATCACGTTCAGCATGCCCACCACTTGCATGGGAGATATTTGACTGCAGATAGTAGTGAACCCTACAACATCGCTGAACAACACGGTGACACTTTCAAAACTCTGAAAAAACATAAAGGAAAATGCACGCACAAGACTTAAGTGCAAGGAATATATAATAAAATGCTAATAATATTTAAGATTTAAGGTACAGCAGAGGGTAGTAAATTTAGATTGTACAATTATATAAACCCAGAGCTACATGTATTTGTGCATGATATTTACAATAACACAGTGCCAGAATATGACCGGTTAGCAACAAGGCTTAGACTCTCCGCGCATTATTTGGAAAGAGACAAAAAGGAGGTGGGCAACGATTTGCATGGAGAACCGTTTTTGTAAATGTGAGGATATACAGACTGAAAAGCACGTGGTTTGTTTATGTGCAAAAACAGCTTCAATTAGAAATCAATTTCCACAGGTTCACTGAGGAAACCTTGCAAATGTTTTAATAGTTTATAAGTGCAAGGTACCTCTAAGGTATAGATAAAGTACGAGGTGCTGAGCTTTACGAGAAATAGAGCAGATAAATGGCGAGGCGAAGCCGAGATAATTATCTGCTCTATTTCTCGTAAAGCTCAGCGCCGAGTGCTTTATCTGGCTTAAAGCACGAGTAATTAACACTGTGCATTGGTGCGTGGAACGCATTCGTGGATGACGTGACTTTACACGAAATAAAGCATGGCGCGACCTATTGTCTTTTGACAGGAGAGTGCTTTAAGTGTATAAAGTTACACCAAGAAGCAGTATTTTTATTTTTTTTGGTTAAATCCATGAATGTTCATTCTGTTTTGCCCGAAATTTCTATATGTATTTGTCATATTTTGTATATTATGGAAATAAATGTATCTATCTAATTGTTTCTTAACCGTGGTACAACGCTGTCTACAAATATCGTTACATTTTTAAAAAATTCAAAACCACAAAGATTTTAATAAAAAATATTCAAAAATAAAAACTGATGAAAAGCTAAATAAAACCCAATGAAATATAAATTAGCCATATTATACATTTGAATAAAAATTTTGTCTTTAAACTATCGAAATTGTCGTTTATGTGTCAGAAAAAATTTGACCATAAACTTTTAAATCATGACAATGTATTACTTTAAACAATATTTACACGGATTAAAAAATATTTCATTTACCTGGCAGGTGTTAACGGCAGGCTCTCCTTTACGCAGACGATCAGCAACAGTCTTTGGGATCATTTGGTACAGCAACGAATCTGTTCTCTTCATTTCTGCATCCAACTTCTTCATCGTCTCCTCCAGGTTTTTGTTTTTTGACTGTTCCTGAAAAAACGATATTTTTCTATGATTTACTTTACTATCTCCACATTCCTCGTTTATATTGACTTATGCAATCTGCTACTTAATCGTCGAATTTTGTTATTTTTCTGTTTATGGCTCTAATGTTGGTTGATCTGATGAACGCATTATAAAGCACATATCACAATTATTTTTAAACCTTAAAGATACATACAAAGTCAATTTTTTGTCACAAAAACCAACCAAATGCCAGCATATAGTTTCAAGTAGTATAACTAAGAGAATTACCAAAAGGCATTGTTTAATTTTACCCGAAAATGATGTTTGAACAGATTTTTCTGCTGGCATTCTAAGCTGTATGTCAATGGGGCAGGAAAGTAGGTCACGAATGTAGGTTAAATTTACAACCATAAATTTAAAGAAAGGAGCAGTCTAAAGGTCTTTTATGGCTGATCGAGTGATCTATTCAGTTTATCCCTTGGCATGTAAAATTTATTTGAGTCATATAAGAATCTAGTAGAGGTGGTTTACATGTGTTACTGGGAATCCACGCTCCACCGATGCTCGGTTCGTATGTACCTTTAAATAAGCCTCAAATGTATTTCTGATAAATGTCTTACTTGGTCCAAGGCTAGTTTGAGTTCTGCAGACTGTTGTGTTCCAGCTAACACCAAATCTCTGCTGGAGTCGTGCATACTAAGATCGTTGATATAGAGACCGGCCCGGAACATGACGTCAAGATTCTCCATGCTGATTTATACGACAATAATAGAATGATTCAATAAAATCGGTGAAATTGTTATTTTATAGTCTTGGCACCCTTCAAGATAAATCTTTAAGATGTAATACATGTATATAATAAATAGAATAGGTACATGTAGGTAGTTTGGATGAAAAAAAAAAAAAAAAACGAAAAAGGGTTGATAATGTTTATATATTCTAGGTAGGTGCATAAAAGGAGGAACGTGAATGAAATGGTATCACAGAAGGATTTAAAATTTTTCATTTAAGAAAACCTTACATTGGTGTTCCCAGAAATAAGATGGAGTCCCATTCCTCCACGTACATCATCTGTCCCTTCAGACGCAGGTAGGTGGGACGATGGGAAACGGGACAGACTGGAAAACACATCGAAGCAGTGAGATAAAAATAGTGAAATAGCTTGGAAAAAAAATGAAAATATACGTGAAGCAGATACCACAATTTTCCAGTATAATAGAATTTCCATTAACAAAATAAGTAGAAAATGAAATAAAATGAAATAAAACAACGGAAAGAAATTAAAAAAAGGATTTTAATAAGGGATATATATGATATTGGAACAGATAGTTCATAAATATTACTGGTTGATTTTATTTGGCAAAGGAACGGTGTTATGCTATAGTGATCTGATACCACGCTACAACCCAATGAAAACAACGCCATGTAATTATAACTGAGTTAAACCCCCTTTACACTGGACGTCCTCCTTTTTGCGTCTTTTTTGCGACCATGAAACTGGCATCGCTGTGGTCGCAGAAAGGACACAGTCCAGTGTAAAAGGGGCTTTAGTATTGCTGTAGACTAATCACCTTCATAGTCTGTTCCGCCCTTCTTCAGTGCCATGGTCTCATTGACGGATTGTAGTGTGAACACGTTATTGGTGTGAGACATAACCTGAAAGACACGCTGTCAACTGACATTGGTTGCCATTGTGCCTTTTCTCATGTTCCCTCTAATTTGTCGTTCATGCGTCTAAGTTTCATGTATTTGGTATCACGATACGAACCAACATTATTGACAATAACAGAGAAATATTTGCAGGTTTACATAAAGAGAGACACTCAGAACACACTTTAAATTGTAAATTGACAACGATCAACGTTTCAGAATATTTCGTTTATACGCAGCTGTTGTAATTTATAATTTTAACTTTTCTAGTAAAACATGGAAACTTACGTTTTTCCAGGTAAATTCTAACAGAGGGCGCAACATGCTGAATTCTGTGTCAATTTGCTTTCCTTCCAGCTTCTCTAAAACTTGCTCTAGAATTTTACCTGCACTCCTAATCAGCATATCCCGATTAAATACAAGATGGAACGGGAATGCATTGAAGAAGATTTTCGAGTTGACCGGCAGGTAGGTCTTTTCTGCTGTTATCTGCGTGCCGGAGTCCTCGAAACTGCTATTGTCAAACTTGAGTTGGAATACAACTTGGGTTAAATCCTCTGTTTCAGTGTGACTTATTACCTCAATGTCAACGTCAGTGTTGTAAAAGAGATTTCCAACGGCTCTGATTTGACCTTTAACGTAATATAAAAACCCTTTCCTCTTAGTTCGATAATAGAGAGTTAGTCCTTCTTTGGTTTCGTTTTGACAGACGAAGGAAGGGGGTTTAAGTTTAGGATAACTGAAGCGTAAATATTCGTGAAGATTGTCCAAACCATTGATGAAATCTCTCATTTGACGGCCGAATACCTTGAGAACTCGTTCGTAGCCATGTTGCCGAACATAGTGTACAAATGCCACTCCTAACTGCTCCATCAACTCATCTTTGGGGGTTCCAGTAATGGCGTAGGTAGCGTCTCGCACTCGGGGAATCAAGGTCTCACTGTAGACTTGGTGGGTGACAAAATTACTCTGGCTAATATTTGCTCGTTTTCGTATTTCATCGGCAACGTTGTTGCCATATGTTTGTTTCAAGTAGTCGAATATATTTTCTAGGAGTAGGCCATACATGTTAGCGTTGTCTTGCCCTGCAATATGAGTGATAGGACGTACGTTCGCATTGAGGCGTAGCTGAATATACCAACTGAAAAATTGGTTATTCATCAAAAAAGAACTTACATTTTATCCTACCTATTTTCTTAAACCAAAAGTAATACTTACCAGGGTGAACAGATCTTTATAGTATAGTAAACAGTATAGTATAGTAAATTGTCACTCCGCTCCCACTAACGATTGTAGTCGTCAGATGAAAATTGTAAGATAATAGTTCACCATTTTCTCTATAAAGCCTCTCTCCAGAGGTGCTGTGGCAGAGGATTTATATACTAGGATCCGGTGTCCTAGGATACGTCTAGAACGCAACTCCAGCGATGACAATTAATAATAAACACTATCTGCTGTTTTCAGCAACGACACGATGAATTGCGTACTCCAATAAAAGGAGACAAAAAGCCCGGCAATAATACCTGTGTTTATTAGTGCGTTTGTAATAAGTAAACGCAACGCGTTGATTGTTTCCAGAAATGATGGTTGATTTTTGACGTAGGGTAATACTATGGACAGCGTCCGTTAATTGGTGAGCGTTGAGTGTCATTATCGTGGTCATTATCACCGGTCAAATAACGTTGTAATTTACTCTCACATATGATTTTCCACAGTTTATTGGAATCACTGGTCCTAAATGAGTTTTCAGAGTTGTATGGTAATGATCACAATATTACCAAAACAATTAACTCGTGATTGAAAGATGCATTCGAAATTAACTGAACTTTACGTGCACTGGCAAAACGGACCAAAACATTAATAATAATAATAATACATAGGTAAACCAAAGTCAACTCGGGGTAAATGACTCCCTTGAATATGAACTCATCATTAACCTTGTATTGAAATGTCAGTGTCTAAATGTTTACATAAGGAAGTGATTATCGAAGGACCTCGAAATTCTTGGGACCATCTTTAGACCTCCCAAACAGTTACATGTACGTCGCTTTATTTATATATATATATATATATATATATATATATATATATATATATATATATATATATATATATATATATATATATAAACGCGGCATAACCATAAAAAATGTCACACAATCTCAAGGTGTGGATGTCTTCCTATCACATCAGACCGTGTCACACAACCCATGCAATTTATCTGGTCGGGATGCTATTTGCAGTGGGCGAGAAAGCCAACAAGTAGTGCTTCACTTAGCGATTTGGCACATATTGTGACGTACCTGTTTGGGAGGCCTGGCTCTGATTAAAAACCACTGTTCGAAAGCAAACACTGCCCAACCATTCAGGAAAGAAATTCAGTATTTCACCTAGAATTCAGATATTGGCTAGATTGACTTGCTCTTTCATACCAGTATGTAGTTGCTTTACTTGTTTACTGATATTGTGAGGTGTAGCCACCGTATCAGTAATTTCCTGTCCTGTAGAGCTTTTGTAATGGGAATTTGATAAGGTTTTTTGCTATGAAGTCTTTTAACCCCCCCCCCCCCCCCGACACCCATCCGCTTGGCAGTCCTAAATAGTGACCGGCAAATCTATGTCACAGTTTGCCGAAATGCATTTTACTGTGGGATTGATTTGAGCATAAAATGGCAACTTACATGGAAGGAGTAGTTTCGTTATATTTGAATAAATACAAACAAGGACATCCGTATCATTTTATTAATTCACAACGGTAAAATGATTTATTGGAATATGCATATTACATACAATATTTCGCTTGAGCTCTCTTTTAGAGCTTCAACGGACTTGTTGTTGACGAACAACAATTTAAATGAAGTGTTTTTGACAAGCATAAAACGCAAGTGCAATATGGACGTAAGTATTAATTTTTACAGTCTTACGTCTTACAATCTTAGTTATACGCGTAGAGTTTACGTTTGTGGGCATATGTAACAACGTGTATCAAAAATATACCAAATGATTTCCAAAGTTAAGTCTACTCAAGATTTTGAAAGCGAATAGGTGTCGTTTAATTTGCAAATCCGAGGTGGTGCTGCTACAGCAGAAGACCTAAATAGAAGCTCTAAAATCATTCTTAAACTACTTTAAAACATGCAGCTTTTTTTATTTTAATTCAACCCAAAAATGGCACCAAAGCGTATTTTCTACTTTTACTTACGCACCGAGGTAGTAACACCTTCTCGCACGTTGCTCATGAACTTCACGCAATATACAAAAAATTCAATTAAAGCAGTATTGCTTTGAAGTGAATGTGTTCCAGATACTCATGTTATTGACGTACATTTCAGTACAAGGTCGCTGCCTGTCGTGTTGAGTTGACGGCTTTATGTAACCTATGGTCCACAACCCATTTATTTATTAGTCAAAACACACCGCCACGCCCTTCTCGTGCCCGTTTGCCTCTCGAATGAGAACCACAACCGAGAACAACACCACGGCGGGGCATGGAGCTTGGACCGAACGATAAACCCCCACGATTTGTCATAATTTACGTTGAAAAAAAAGGTGATAAAAATTGAGTGAAATCCTTTTTTTCCCACCTTTCTTTGCTTGAAATTTTTGTGCCATGTAGCCTACATGTGTAGGTGTCATCAGAGCGCCCCCCCCCACCCCCCACGTGGTACAATGTGCGATATTATGTAAAGAGTTGCTGAGCAGTTTCAAGACTATGAAAGATTGAAAACTGGAAGCAAAGCTTCAATGGTATGGGGATATTTTACATTAGAAGTTAAGGGCAGATATAGGATTGATGGAAAAATGCTTTACCGTGTATAGAGCTTGCAGTCAGGATTTGTAATGTTTGTTACGACTCAATTTGAGAATTTACATAGAACCTAGGCTATTTTTTATTTTGAGGGAGCGTTTTCTCGTCAAATGACCGCTTCTTTCGACTCCCACTAACTCCCCTGCCTACGCGCCTAAATATTGTTCGATAATTATGCAAACTTAGCTTAAAAAGTAATGATACTAACAGCAGTGCGGATATAACACCATGATCTGGTAGACAGTGGTGCACAGTGCATTGATTTTTTCTATAAATATTAATGATGAAATGACAGACATATAGGCACTTTTTACTATTCTCTTTGAAAATAAATAGTGCGAATCAAAGCTCTTCATAATCATAGAGACTGTTGCCTTGCTTTAATTGATTAAAACATATCACTATTTTATGCTTCTAGTAACAGTTGCCGTGCATCCACATTCACGCCACTTTTGCATTTTGTCTTTGTTAAGTGCTGCAGATGAGTACAGTAATTGTCGCTGAACAAAAAGGATGTGTCCAATTGTGCTGGCTGTCACAACTGACACAATCTTCATTCACTGCCATCCATCATTTGTACAGTTCGTGTAGTTTGAGTGCAAATTTTGTAACCTGCATAAAGCAGCAACCTTATATTGGGTTATAAAGTAGTATTTTCAGAAGGCAAAGACAATACAAATGTGATGATGATTTGAAAGATATATCTCATCTTTGGTTATTTATTCTCACATAGATTTGACAATATACAGTGCTTTATACAAAGGAGAATTCGGATCACAGGAAATAACGAGACAATACAAACTCTAGCAAAGAATCCTTTACTTGTGCGTCGACCTGGTGCGCCAATGTTAAGGCAGTACAATATGAAGTTGATACCGATATTAAAAGCCCAGACCTGTCATTATTATTTTTAAACTCATAAGAAATCAATAAATAAATGACATGAGAATCCAGATACTGCATTAGGTAAATGAGAAATGTTACAAATAGTGTTTTATGTGTATCTGAATAAAGTCATCACAATTTAAACTCAAATATAAAATTATGTAAAAGCGTCTTTTAGACCTTTTGTTTTCTATGTCTGTATTAGGAAGAGCTTAATAAAAATATGACCATATACATGTATATACTTTACACTTAGATATTCGCCACGTCTCACCATCTTCGGATTAATAGACGAATTGTTACACCTGACTCTCAGCACAGTCATCCACTTAATTCCAACATTTCAAAAACTGGTAGCAGTCAATCGTCTTATTTTTCATTCCAAAAGAAGTAAGACCACAGTGGGGCCCAGCGATGCCAACGTAACCAATTGTATGTGTTATGTGGGAATACGCGCATTTTAGTATTGAACTTCAAATGGCATTAAATAATTATATCATGGGCAATTTAGTTAATGCTATAAAATGTGGTAGTCGTTTTTCACTATTGTTAGTAGCTAATAATGATAATAATATTCATCCGCGGGTCATCATCAGTCGTATCAAATTTGGTAAAATTAATTGAAACTGAGAGAATTTTAATAATATTTTGACCAAATCCGCCGGTAACTGCACAGTAGAATGCTTTGTTGACAATACGTCAACTTGCCTTAGGGTCGATTAAATCACACAAAAAAGCTATATAAATCAATGATCGATTGTTTTCCACTTAGGTTTCTTGCATTTGTTGAGAAAGCTGTTGACCTAAGGTCATTTTGTCCGTTATTTTGATGTCCAGCAGTGAAGGTGCTGTGATTTTTAATTGACTCTCTCAAAGCCTGCAAGAGGACCAAAGGGACCGTCATATCACGTAGTACACAGTAAGATCACAAGTTAGTTCAGTTACCCAAACATATAATACGAGGTCGAATTAGTTAACGTTTGAAACACTTCTATATTTTATGTTATACACAATAAACAGTTATCTAGACGTGGCCAGGATGGGTTAATGTCACATTACGTTGACTCAACTGGGCCCTATACAGTTATAAGTGCATCACAATAAACAAGGAACAACTACATGCACAAGTAGGTAGCGGCCAAAGACAAATTCTCTCCAAGTCAAAGTCGTCAGACACAAATAAGCTCAGCCTCAAAGTTATCTTCTCAGGATTGGAGTCCTTGTGTTTCAGCTATTGTGAATGATCAGGCTTCGGATTGTTAACGTCGTTAGAGTTAGTAGTAGTAGAATGCGCGCGTCACTCTCCAAACACGTTAAGGACGTTGTAGACTGTTGAGTTAGATGTCATACATGCAATCCAGTGGGAGTGTCTGGAATCAGGTCTGTAACAGAAACAAAAAAAGCCATTGGTGAGATGGTGCAATCACGCCACAACACGCAACATGCTCTTAAAGATACGCTTGATACCGCACTGCCATTGCCTTGCGCCACAGGATTTACCGCGTTTAAGGGGACGGTTACACCGCGGTAAGACCAGGTGACTGTAGCGAAAAATATGGGCGGCGCTGTATCAGTTTGACACAACACAATAATAAAACCAATATTCTTGGTGCAAACAAATTGTTTTTCTTCGGAAAGGCGGGCGTTTTATCCATAAATGGACATTCTCAATATTAACCTGTCATTTTTAGAGCGAATATAAAGACATTTTGCATAACATCAAAGATAGTGATACAAACAGAAATAAGTAGGGAAGTTAAAGGCATGCAAGGGGTAATGCAAGTAACATGTCAAACTAGAAAGACGAAAACACTGATAAAAAGACATTCAAACAATACCTCACACGGATTGTCCTTACTAAACATAAAACTGGGAGGAATGTGGATATGAAAAAAAAAAATCTATGCTGAGCGACGTGGCACGCGCGTTCATCAAACAGCTTTGGAAAGCGGATTAATTTGTATTTTTCTTGTATAAACAGACTTGGATTGTTGAACCGCAATCGCGACTATGGATTTTGAATATAATTAAAAGGCAAAAGTTAAAAAAATGAAAAGGAAAATGTAAATATTTCACAGCTCGGTTGACAATTGATTTGGACGGTTTTGTGTTAATAATTTTTCAAATCACGTGTACCTCTGAGCTCAGTTTTTGACAGCACCTGTTGAGTATTCTTGATTTTTTATGTCCACGTAATGTACGCATGCGCGTTAAGGAGCGTTGACGCACCAACAATTTTTTTTCTAGAAAAATAGAGCGTTCTACCAACTGGTATACGATTAATTTTCAAAGTAAATTGCAAAATTTGCTTTTCTTTGTGGGAGCAGGTTTCTTTTCTGGCTCTATATCAGGATTAATATCATTACGTAACATTTCCTTACGCGCCTTCTCTGCATTGCCAACCTTCTTCATGGCAACGTTTAGGCTGTTGTTGGAGTAGTGAGAGCCGTTCCCTTTCCCAGCCCCTTTAGCAAACACGTCTGTCGGTTTTACCCTTTGGTCGTCTACGTTCACAGCTTTGCCCTGGTCCTTGTTTGGACAAGGCGACTTGAGACCGCTTTTCACATCGTCCTCAGAGGGCTCAGCGGGTTTATGATCAATGGACAGCAAAGGTGGGACAAAAGCACAGTCACCAGGCACTGGGGGAGGGGATACCAAAGATACCTTATCGGACTCAAGACCATCGAGTTCTGCGTCCTCGGGACCCAGTGTATCGAAGCCGTTGACGTGTTTGCCGTTCTCTAGGGGGGGCATGTGCGAGCCTCTCCTGGCCAGCTCCGCGTATTTCGCCGGGTCGTGCCCAGGAATCCCCATCAACCAGTAGGTTTTCATGGAACCTTTGCCCTGAAACATTGGCCAAGGAAATTACAATAAAAAACATGCAGTTAGTTACACCTTGTCAAATAGATCGTTTGACGTCCAGTATTTGAATTGTAATTTTGAGAAATGTGCATTACGTAGAGAGGAAAGCCCATGAAAGCAAATGGTGGGAGGGGGGTTCTGTGTGTTTGTGTATGTGTGTGTGGGGGGGGGGGAAGGGGGGGCAGAAAGTAGGAACAAAGTTTGTTATTTTACCTTCACTTGGATAGATCCACGTTCCTGTAACACGTAGCCGTCTCCGCTTGATATAAACTGCTTTGTGGTTTCACTGACGTGTAACTTCATGGCCTAAGTGAAATAATTTTTTTAAAGAAGAGCAGGGATGCATATTTCTTGTAATGAACAAATTATTTTTTAACTAATGTGAAAAAATTAGGGTGTACGAGAAAAACAACAACCTTTGAAAACGTGCGTTAATTGTAATCGTGCAAAACTTCACTTTGTATTAGAATGTATACAGTGTGTGTGTGTGTGTGTGTGTGTGTGTGTGTGTACGCACTTCACAATATTGTTTAAATTAAACCCAGTGTGGATAGTGTTCCAATGTGATATCACATTACCTCTCCCGTGGATTCCATCCTAGAGGCCGTGTTAACAGTGTCCCCAAACAAACAGTACCTCGGCATTTTCATCCCTACCACACCTGCTACCACTGCACCCGAATGTACGCCTTAAATAAGACAGATATACATGGTGTACATAGAGAGCAAGTAAAACACACACACACACACACACACACACACTCCTCTCTCTCTCTCTCTCTCTCCCTCTCTTTCACACACACACACACACACACACACTTATGAATGGTCATGGATGACCAAAGCTTTAGGAGCACGAAAACAAAAAAGTCACAATGAAATTCGTATACACATCTGATAAAACATACACAGCATACAGAGTGGCAGGAATACATCACACAGTAGGGATATGCCGTATATTTATATGCTGAGTATAACTTTCCTTGGTTTTCTAGTATTCCTATGCCATACTGCACCATCTTGGATTTTTCAAAAAGTCCAAGAACACTAGTTTGTAATGTAATATATATGCATAATTTACGGGTGATAAGGATGTGGAAAACACTGAGAAAATGCTTAATTTGATAAAAATCAACATAGGTATGTATATATTTCTATAGAATTTCATAAATTGGCGGCCATTTTGGATTTTTTGACCAAACGGTAAAATTTTTTAGAGGGCTACGGGTCTAAAATGATTTAGTATGTCAAAAGGTAACCACGTGCAAAATTTGGTGCTTTTATCCGCCGTGTCATGATTTGGCCAATTTTTTACCCTAAGCCACTCTACCCTCTACCAGGGCGAGTGATAGATTTTTTTACAGATATTCACAGATATGTCTCTAGCTAGATAGATGGCTTTAAATGACCATCTATCTAGATAGAGACATATCTGTCAATATCTGTAAAAAATCTATCATGCGCCCTGGTAGGGGGTAAAGCCATTCCACTATTGTCGACACTTACCCACTCGTATCCTCATATTGCCGCCTGTGGAGGGGTCGGTGAGGTTGGACATGGCGTCCAACATGTCGAATGCCATGTTACAGATGTGGTGCGCGTGGTATTTGGTTTTGATAGGTGCTCCCGCCACCACCATGTAAGCGTCCCCTATCGTCTCCACCTAAGGAACATGAATTCGGATAAATAATTATAGTCGAACCTAGTGCCCCAAAGTGACAAAGTACATGTACATGTATTCAGTTGAAGTTCAATTTTTTGGGCTCTATCAATATGACAATAAAAGACGAGGCAAGGTGTTTAACAATCGTCACTGGGAATCATCCGTGATAAATCGAAGTCTTTCATCCTAGCGTAAACCAAGCGAGATTTCAGTTTTTAGGAATTTTATTTTACGAGATTTTAGGAAAAAGGGGGCTTGGACAAAATTACGTTATTATGTCCAAGAACAGGGTTAGGTATAATGGCGATGCACAGGATTATCAGTGTATTATCTACATGTAGTTTTTCTCTAATTATGTAGTAATGGTCTTTTGCACAACAGTACATATTCACCATGTTTTAGGTATCAACTGTATATTGCATTCTAAGACGACATTCCCACCTGTAGTTTCACCCTTACTGTTAGCCCCACTTCACGCGGATTCTCGCGCGTTTTCCAGTCTCGCCTAACGTTAAGCAGTGCCGACAACCTCGTTTTAGGTTTTTTCGGATGGTTTCCATTGATTCGTATTAGATGATAACTGACTGAGAAAAACTACCAGCTTTTGAGTTTATCATCCGTAATGTGTACCTTATAGACTTGGTTCTTCTCGCTGAGTTGGTCGAATTCTGTGTACATGGCGTTGAGCATCCCCACAACTTGCATTGGTGTGATCTGGCTGCAGATAGTAGTGAACCCTACCACATCGCTGAACAAGATGGTGACACTTTCAAACACCTGTGAGAAACAAGACCAAATAGCTTTCAACAGACAACGAATAACACTAATATTGGTAATTAGCTTTAAGTGGGGTTTATAGTCGGATGTAACAAGAATTATGTCCGAGGATATAATATGACTACTTTACCCGTGGTGGTTACATTTTGTTTTTGGTATTCCGGCGAGTGACTAATCAATTTAAGCCCGCACGCGCTCTCGCACACACAAAGCGAAAAACAATTACCTCACAAGTGTTCATGGCTGGCTCCCCTTTACGCAGACGATCAGCAACACTTTTTGGAATCATTTGGTACAGCAACGAGTCTGTTTTCTTCATTTCTGCATCCAACTTCCGCATTGTCTCCTCTAGCTTCTTGTTTTTCTGTTGCTCCTGTTAGAAGAAAGAACGGCCCCATAGTCACAAAGAAGTTATGTAAATTAGATACACGCAACTGATAACAGAATGATTTTCATAATATTCATAGAGAGAAGGTAAAGAAGCATTGTAAACCAAATAAATTGTACACAGGTGTTCTACTGTTTTTTTTTTTAACATTAAAAATATTAAAACTGGTCGAGTCTTGCCAGATAACATCACTTAAAACACAGCAACTACGTGTAGGTGCCCAATTTCATTCCAGTTAAGTCTTACTTGGTCCAAGGCTAGTTTGAGTTCTGCGGACTGCTGTGTTCCAGCTAACACCAAATCTCTGCTGGAGTCGTGCATACTGAGATCGTTGATATAGAGACCGGTTGTAAACATAACATCAAGGTTCTCCATGCTGAAAACAAACATTGGCATCGACATAAGCAATTATGGAACACTCCCCTTAATAAATAAATAAATAAATAAATAAATAAATAAATAAATAAATAAATAAATACTGGTATTTGGTTTTAACTCTGTAGTAGTAAACGTTTTTTATTAAAGTATATCTCCAATTACAATAATAAAATGTGGTTCACAAGGAAGTTCAACTGACACCATACAACTGCCTCTTCAAGAATATGTTTCCTACTGTAAAACAAATCTTACATGGGCGTCCCCAGAAATAAGATGGAGTCCCATTCCTCCATGAACATCATTTGTCCCTTCAGACGCAGGTAGGAGGTCCGCGCGGAGTTGTAAACTTGGTCATGCGCAGGCTGACTATAGATGGTGCCACAGTCTAAAAATGGATAAACCAATTTTGACAAGTTTCAGAAACTTCAATTTTGGGCTCCATGCGAATTTGTGTCGACTAACTAATTTCAAATGGTTTTATATGGAACAATTTTCAAATTGATTTTCAAATCTTAAAAATAAAATTTCCTAGTAAAAAAATCTACAAGAGGCATGTCTTTTAAGACAACTGACGATCAAGGCAATATACACAATAACAAAAACATGCACTTATATTGACAACAGTGTTTCACCATGCTAAAAACAAATCAAGTATAACCAATGTCAAGGCTTAAAATTGTATAGATTTGTATAGATATTTCCGTTGCAAGAAAGAGAATAGCAATGGAAATACGCCATGATAAGGTTGTTCAAGAATTACCTGAATCATGCCCACTAGAATCGTCATGTGGGAGGCCGTTTTGAGTAGAAAATAGGCGCCTTGGATCTATGCACATTAACATAAAAGAAAAAAAGGTGTAGAGCAATAAAAGAATAAATAAGCATGCACACACAAAATAGAAAACAATGCGCCATTTCAAGCGCAAATAAATATCAATTAGAGAAAGCAAAGATAATGAAGCTATAATATGATGATAAATAAAAGTAAAAGACGGAGCCGTTGGTACCCTACAAAAAAGTAAATAAAAAAATGCACAGATCAAGGTGTTTGACTGAATAATGCCCAATAGAAAAGAAAACACATAAAGGAGCGTGTGAGGTCAAGTGATCCGTGTTATGTGCAAGGCCCGTGGTGCAGTTGTGATAGCGTTAATACACACTGGATCACTGGCTGGCATGCTTGTGCAGTGAAGTAACGCCAAACACACACAACGCATCGCATCGCATATCGCATTATGACATCAAAAAAGAAAAAAAGCCAGAAAACACATTTAGGGCAATATAAAAGCTGGTGAACAAACGCGTTTGTGCGTTGAAATATTTAGTTTTCATAATCCATAGAGACAACATTTTCCTTAGAAATCCTATAAATGTGTTTCGTTTCCATGGGGATTTCTAATGCGCTCTGGTTTGTTACTTGCAGTGATGAAATAAAAACCTTCATACACTTTCAAGTTCACCAGTAAAAATAAAAAGGTAAATGATAAGAAAACGAGTGGGAAAAGCAACTAAAAATCCACAACGAGCGCAGCCACCACACACGTATTGTACAGCGTCTTGCTACCGTCAGTACCTTGAGATTGTGCATAACTGATGCGTCTGGAAGCACGACTAACACGTGTGCGTCTCGATGCAGTCTCGGTTTGGAAGCTGCAGACATCTAGTGAATAAGAACCAGCCTTTCAACATGTGACTGCAAACAGCGGTTCACGTTCAACACAGTCCGGATAGGTTTCGTGTATTTTACATGAAGCAAGAAATAACCTTCATAGTGTTTACAATAGCTTAGGCAAGTGTTTCCGTGGGTTAAACTGCCACTGCCATTTATTCAAATCAAACCTGCAACTTGATGTAACATTTTTGAGAGTAATCTGACATTGAGGAACGAAATCCAAATTTGAATAATAACTTTTTGCAATTAATTTACATTATTTGTTGGGGAACTTGTTTGAACTGAAATATGATAAAAACATTAAAAATGTTACAAGAGTGTTGTTTGACAGCGTTAACTTAATGTCGACGCATGTTATCGAACACCTCACCCTTTTTAAACCAGGGCATCAAGACAGTTACCTGACCAGGTCAATTAGGTAATAAACGCGCTAATACATTTATCCCAAAATTTTGGGTAGATGCCTTCAAGGGATGTAGTACGGGGTTATAGGAAACCATCATCATCATCTTAAATACTCGTCAAAATCAACACTTAACAATAATCAAGTCCTCATGATAAAATCAATCATACTAATATCAGTCCGTATGCCTCACTGGCGGTTTCGGATTTCTAAAGGGATATCATTTTAGACAAGTGTAGATCTAACCTTTCGTCTCCAAAGAATCGTGAGAAAAACAGGCATTGTGTAAAGCACCTGTCATCGTGACTAAAGAAATCAAAATGTAAGAGGCAGCACAGTTCCATCATTTCAATAGGGACGTCATTCCATTTTCAGTACGCACAATAATCCTACTTTTAAATGTTACATCATTTCTTGATAAAAAAAGGACATCATTTCTAAAATCACCAAACGTGTTTACTGTCTACGAGGTATGACTTTCAGACCTTTCCTTAATGGGCTTCGAATTTCTTTAGAAACGATTTTCTTTTTTATTCTCATTACACGGGAGACAGTGGTAATAACTATTTCGCCAGCATTTTTAAATGTAGCAACCGAATCGTTAGCAGCACCCGGTCTGTTGTTTAAAATTATATCTGGTGATTACTGTAATTATCTGGCATCTTGGTCAGCTTTAATAACTCACAGGGGGGGAGCAAACATGATATCTATATATACAGATGCAGTATTTAACCTAGATTATATAATAAAGAGTTTATTTTTTACAATAACGTTCAATTAATTTTGATGTTTTTCAGTGAAATATCACGCCAAGGGATCTATGCTCTCATCAAACATTCTAGCTTCCCCAATATTGATGGAATATGATCTAAGACATTATTCCGTGGGGAACTACTGAACCAACCCATGCCTAGATGCAAAGTCTGCAGTCTTCGCATGCAGAACCAGCGGCCGTACTCTGCCCGTCAGAGTCTATTATACACATTTAAAGGACCTGAAAGGGGCATTTAGAAAAGCAATGTTCACGGATCTCCCGTAATTTGTTCGCAAGCTGCTAAATATACGTTAGTTTGAAGCGCAAATGCACAGCGCAAAGGAAATTCTGGATGAAGCAAGATGCTGAAAATATGCGTTAAATTCATTATATATGTATACAAAAGTTTGAATGGAGACATTATATGGCAATCAGCGAACAAAAAATGCATTATGAGATTGTTTTAAATATACGGATTAACAGAGTGGACCGGGTGTTAACCTACCATCGTCGCTTAGATCATCTAAATCTTGCTGCCGCTGTGCTTTGGTCTCATTAACCGATTGAAGTTCAAACACGTTATTAGTGTGAGACATTACCTGGAAGGAAGAGAGAGATTGCAGTACAGAAAATAGACCCTCTTTCATCAATGTCAAACGATGGAAGTAATATATCCGTGAACGCAAATATATTGACAAAACACAATAATTGTGAATTCCAACATCCCAGGCAGTCAGTGAACTCTAAAGCGGAATATAGTTATCAATCCGTGACACTTTCATTGCTAAAATGCAGACGTGAGGAGATGTCTGCTCAAATCGGTGTTCTAATCCATTAAAGGTTATAATAATTAACATTATTAATACAAGGTGCTTTTCAAAATCTTTACAGTCATTTGTTGTAATATAAAGGCTATAACATATATAATATAGAATATATATAATGCTCAATAGAACAAGATTACAAGGCTGCAATATTTCAGTAGGCTCTACTAATTAATTCTCCGTGGTTTTATTAATTTCAAGTCGTGGTCAGGCGTTACAACTCATTTTTGGTAAGCGACCCCATCGTGCACTGGGCAAATAAACAGAACAGTACACTCGCCACACGACCACTGCGTACTTTGTGAAAGTAAAGAAAATATTTACTTACATTTTTCCAGGTAAATTCTAACAAGGGCCGCATCATAACGAACTCCGTATCCACCTGTCGTCCTTCCAGTCCCTCCAGAACCTGCTCCAAACCCTTCCCGGCACTGCGTATCAACATGTCTCTGTTAAATACCAAGTGGAATGGAAAAACATCGAAGAACACAGCAGAACGGACGTGAAGTTTTGTAGTTTGTGTTATGTCCTTTTTCTCAACAGGTTCCCTATATGCGTAATTGTCAAATTTGAGCTGAAATACAACGTGGGTGAGATCTTCGGTTTCCCGGTGGCTTATCACGTCTATCTCCACATGTGTGTTATAGAACAAACTGCCCACCGTTTTAATCTGCCCTTTCACATAGTGCAGGAATCCCTTGCGTTTACTGCGGTAATGAAGAGTTAGTCCTTCTTTGGTTTCATTTTCACAAAAGAACGACGGAGGTTTAAGTTTGGCATAACTAAACCGCAGATACTCGTGCAGATTGTCTAGTCCGTTCAGAAAATCGCGCATGTGCCGCCCAAGAACTCTCAGCACGCGGTCATAACCATAGTGACCTACGAAGGTTACAAATGCCACCCCAAACTGCTCCATTAACTCGTCCTTCGGCGTTCCAGTTATGGCGGCAGCAGCGTCCCCCATGCGTGGGACCAGTGTCTCGCTGTACACCTTGTGTGTGACAAAGCTGTGCTGATGAATATTGGCACGTTTCCGTATCTCTTCAGCAACATTTTCGCCATAAGTCTGTTTCAGATACTCATATATGCTCTCCAGAAGAAGTCCGTACATCCCTGTTCAGATAAATCAACTGAAATGAGCAAATATAACATCATCAATAATTTATAAAAACAAGGTTCCAAACTCGAAGGAAGAATAAGTAGACTTCATAAGATAAATATATCCCATATATTGTATCTGTCGAGAAGTATTGTCTCTGTCACAGCTGACGCCAATCTGTACATTTCGCGTTTTGAAAAGAAAAAGTGAACACTCATCAGGGTAGTGCTGACAAGAACAAGAATATTTAAGATATTTGAATAAAACCCAACAATTGGGGCACACCCTAGAGTGGATTACGCTTTAGCATCAACATTTCACACTCATTAAAATTTAAGAAAAATAGTATTCGACACAAACAGAGATAGATGAAAGATCTTTTTTGCTTTTTTCCAATAAGACATTAGAAGGATCAATCGATAATCCAAGTTAAAGGAAAATAAAAGCTACTAGGCAATAAATTTCTGAACAAACAACTAAGAAAGATAAAGAAAGATCTCATGTTTAATTCGTGGTAAATTCCAGTAAATACATTTTTGTGACTCCAATTTGTCTAAGGATGGCCCCTTTAATTCTCCCTGTAATCAGTCTTCTACCCGATGGATAATTTTATTTATAGCATCGCCAGATTTTGGTTAACTGAGAAAATGGTCAGGCCAGCAGCGCACCCTATGGAGTAAAAGGAAAACTATATACGTCGCACTGCTGGAAAAAGAAAGACAGAAAGAAAGACTGGACACCCAATTGTTTGCTTTTCCATTCAAATGTATTGCCTCATTGTCTGGATGGCAATCTTTAAAAATATCCACTCCAATAAATCAACCATTTTGCGCAATGTTGAAAATCAAAGCAAAGTGAGCATGTCCCAGCCACATATCAACGCAAACATCGGAGTTTCAATCAAATAATTGCTTTAAAAGTCAACAGAAGAAACTATGCATTATGTTTTACGAGGCACCGTCACCCTTGTGTATTACGTGAACATAAGTCTGGTTTCAAACCTCCTAAATCATTATTATAAAATTGATCAGTTGAATAATTCATCTCAAATGTGAACACGTTGCGAATCAAATACCTGTAGCTCCTTCAAAGACCTACTTCGTTCTCTTTACTCCATGTATATGTACAGGCCCCTACTGACGGCCAGGAAAAAATCTGACAGGCAGACAGACAGACAGACGGACAGGTTCGCTGACATAGACATAAACTGCACCGTACAAAGATACTTTACGATTGTGTAATGCGGAGCTTATGCCGCTGAATCCACGGTTCCTCAACAGCACTTTTAGTCCGTTAGTCAGGAAGACACCAGTGTCCAAAACAAGAGCCGAGAGCTTAACTGAACCACGAGGATATCAGTCTCAGCAAGCAGAGATGTTCTTGGACCTAATTGCTGCATAGACAATTCCCTTGTGTATCGACAATAAAGAGCAAGCTCATATTAAATATGAGAGGAAAGCGTAGTACTACAAAAGCACGATGACTAAATACTGTGTGATTAAGTTTACCACACAATGTGAACATTCATTCACGTATTCTATGGAAAAACTTTTGTTTCAAGACGCATACACCCACATTATTTAATATCTAGCATGTCACTCTTAAACCTTTCAAATGAAACCTCTTTTCCAGGACTAGTTAAATTATCTTTCATTGGGCAAGTGAAACAATATTTATTTGCAAAAAACTGCAAAACACACAAATATAGTTAGTAATCCCGTGACGTTTGTTCCGATCTACGGTACTGCAATATCAGAAGGCCACATTTGTCGCTTTAACTCCGTCAGGACATGATGTATGATGTAACACGTGGAAGTGCTCCCCAGCAGGCACCTGCTACTTTTTAAACACTCCAAGATATAAATGTCGGCCTTTGGCTTGCCATACCACTCCTCATCCCGTCATCATACACAACTAAGTGACTATTAACGAAACTCCGCGAAAATGAATATGAGAAAAATAAACATATTTTTTAAAAAATACTTCCGTATGGGTTTAACGCAAACGTGAATTGGCAGAAGCCCATGTAATCCATTTTATTTGCTTTACAAAGTGCTGGTTGTTCCTTCACACGTATATCCATTAATTTCTTTTTAAAATCGGTGTGAAAAAGAAAGTCCGCGCTGTTCTAAATAGCTGTCAGGCCTGCCGCACTGCGACTCTGTGTTGTAAATG
This sequence comes from Lingula anatina, assembly GCF_001039355.2. Next base: position 402,023 of record NW_019776002.1, on the reverse strand, counting down.
GCAAATTAGGAAAACGTGCGTCAGAAAAGAGCGCAAGTTCATCACCAATGAAGCCAAACGGGATCGCAGACACTGCAGCAACGAGTTCAATTAAACAGCGGCTTCCACTGATCATTGCTTTGAGTTGTGGTTTAGAAACACGGTTCTTGCCGAAGTGCAGTTAGCAGTTCTATAAGCTTGTGTTGTAATTAACAAGCTGAATCATCTACAATGCTATCATGTAAAATGAAGGCATAACCTAACTTACTACAATGTAATTGTAACTGATTCTATATTCATACGTATATAGAGGCAGCTAAACTGGGTAACGAGTACAGTTGTCGCGGTCTATATGATACAACGGGAAATGACGAAATCAGCAGAAGCAGCGAGGGAAATGACGGGTTTAGGCTGGGTTCGACTGTCGCCTGACTGTCTGCTTCTATACCAGTGGTAATTGACTGAACAGAAACAAGAACAAATATCTGCGTTAATAAGGCAACAGATTGTCGACCTCTAAACATAAAGTATAATTGCCTTGGATAGTGGCGATCGTGTAACGTCAGTTCTAATACAAAAACAAAGCACAACGCATGGTAGATCCAGAAGAAATGTGCGTTTTTGGACCATTACTCAATTATTGAAACCATTTCAAACACAGTGCATTGTGTGAGGGACTGTGGCGTATTTGAAAATCCTATATGACATCGAAAGAGAAGAGATCAGGTTTAGCTATAAGACACCTAAATACCACTACCATCCTTTGAACATAAACAACCGGACAGAACCTCGAGTCTGTCACAAAACGTTAACAATGGCAAGACTTCCTGCGAAGACCACACCGTCATATGTGGTAAAATTATCTAATCGGTAAAGACACTAAAACGTAATGTAGCTATGGCAACCAGCTTTAGTGGATGTCACGGATCGTCAAAGGTCGATCTTATATTGAAATCTAATACAAGTTATTACTTCAATGCTATACAATACCAGGTAAACTCTCTTCTCAACCGTCACCATTGTAACACCATGTAGGAATCAACTGAAAAAAAAAAAAAAAAAAAAAAAAACAGCCAATTTATGCCCACTTTGCGTTTCAGGTCAAGTCAATTTCGAACAAGAAGCGCGGCACTTAGTTCAAATTTCAGAAGAAAATTAATCCCTTCTCGATCTGAAGTGCTAAGGCATTTAGCGGCGATTGCTGCTCATAAAAAACATTTCAATGTTATCTCAGCGGGGAAATCTCAAAAGGAAAATCATATTTTGAATGGCTCATCTGGCATCCATCTATACAGGGTATATTTAGATTGATAAAAGATGGATTGTACGAGTAGAATTAGCCAAATTGGTGGAAATCGAAAATAGAATTTTCATTTTTATACGTATAAAAAGTTAGGAAATACGTACGTAGTAAACTACATGTTCAGAGAAGCAGGACAGACACCACCTCGATAAGAACTTGGAAGTAATAAGACAGCATCAAAATATTCATTTCAGCCATGATCTTAAATGTACAAATGTACAAAAAGAAACATTTGAGTATGAAAATCAATTTTGATATATATATATATATATATATATATATATATATATATATTATTTAACATAAACCTATAAAAGTCTCATCGGCCCATCATAATTCAGAACAGTAACTAAGATAAACAACCCCTACAACAACAGGGGAGTGGCAAAAGTATTGCATCATATTTTGCTTGAAGGTGAACAACAGCTGGAGTTGTTAGGTTTTTCATTAGTATTTTATTGGAAAATTCTTGTAAATTTAGTATTTCTACTACAAGTTTACAGACCAGTCTTTTGCCCTTACGAAACCCATGTTATTATGTCAGCCCATATTCAACCTGTTGTAGAATAGCTACATGATCTTGTTCTAGCCACCACCCTTCTGGGCATAGGTTCCGTTATCTTTTGAGGGTTATATGTTGTCCCAGGCGCTAAAAACACTTTCTGGGTAAGAACATTTTTGGTAAACGAACGATCTAATCCTCTGCCGCTTGATTTCCAAGCTGATCTTCGAACTCGACCTGTATTTTGGTAATACTGATCACTTTTGGAAATTTGAATATAAAACGCCCATCACATAGTGTAATAAAATGCTAAAAAACATAAGTTACATGAAAATGATCCAATGAAGCTGAGATTCGAACTCGACCTGAATTTTACTTCTGTTCATCAGTTTCTTAAGTTTGACACCAATAGGCCAAACGGTTTTCGACGTATTGTGCTTTCTCTGAATGTGCACTGCGGCGGCGACGTCGACACTGACGGGGACGACAGACACAGGCGATGGCTACATAAAAAGACACTATATCTCTGTACATAAAAAGACACTTTATGTCTGTACATAAAAAGACACTGTATGTCTGTACATAAAAAGACACTAAATGTCTGTACATAAAAAGGCTGCGCTCTAGGTAATTACTGCTTATTTCTTCATCAAATAAAGCCAGCTTAACTATGCCATCGGATGCCACGCAAACTACGAGGGGTATTTTAAAATAATGGCATAGGAGCACATTTCTTTTCTACTCGGAGAGGCACGTGTAGGAGGATATGCTTCTTTCCAGAATGAATAACGATCAACAATAGTGGACAGCACTGCTACTCACATATTGTACACACGCGTTGTCTAACACATAATCAAATTCACATTAACGTGATTTGTCTGCACTTTCTGGGGACAGTTTATTGTAAAACATTGGAATTAAAAGCCACATATAACGTTAAGTGAAAATGCAATACTTATAAAGTTGAATGGCGATTGCAATTTACAACAGCCCAGAATAGTACTTCAACGCCAATAAATTGCAGTACACCAAATGAAGTATCGTATAATAATTGTGAATTATTGAATGCTTACCCCAGCTGCCATCAACAAGAGTCTCAGTGTATTGTTCTAGGTGCTAATACGCAGCTATTGACGACCTGAAATCCAACTTAAGTCGTCTATATGGGCACTTGGCTGAAGTTTCTACAATTATACCACCGTTGTCAGGTGCATCCTAATTTCAGTAATCAACGAGCGAAACACTGTTAGTAATTGAAATATTTTCAATAAGAACGTCCTTAAAATGTTTCTGATTAGATGTAATAGCGTTAACAAGTGTTTTCCGTGAAAACTCATCAACCTGGAATCGAAGTATGAAAAACATGGCATCACCTATTTCAGTAAAAGTGTACTTCAGTTTGATTTTGAGCTATTCTGTTTCAACTCGGACAACGAAATAGCTCCATCGGCGCTCTAGAATGAGAAATGATCAGCCCAGATCTCTGGATAAGGGGACTGCTCGTATCATATACATTTGTACAGTGAGGCCACAAACAGCCCTTATACGTATATAATTCCCAAAGTTAACGTCCTAAAAATTGCCATGTTTCAAATGACATCCAGTTTCCAGGGGAATAAGAATGAATCGATACAGAAATGAAAAATTCAAAACTGGGAAAAAGAGACCAGTGACAGAGAAGAAATAATGGTGTTTCAAATACGCAAACAATTGATTTGAAGGTTATTCCCATTTCTGTTCATTTCAATATGGCCATGGTGCGTTCGATTCATACCTATCCAAATCTCTTCATACACAAAGACCTTAAAAAAGGCACTGTCCACAGAATTAGTTAAGAACGACCAACTGTATGCCTAATAAATAAAATTTACCACCAAGCATGTTAGATCCAATCCTCGAATGATTCTAAACAACCCAAGCCAGCATCTAATTCCAAACAATAAATTGAATAAAAGCGGGCGTCCGCCTTTAACCCGGCCGATACCGAATAAGAAGTGACATTCTACACGCCTAATTATAACTTCCACAACCTACATACGCCACAGCCATGCAGGTCTACCGGTACAAGCCGTAAATTTAATGTTCTTCTTTATCTTTCTTACATTTCGCAAACCGAGTCCTTGCGGACCACAGCAGGTCCTACTACATGTAAATCCGGACATTTTTATTGTCCTCAGAAAAGTTTCCCAAAAAGCTTTGCTGCGATTCTCTAGTAAAATCAGCGTTCATAAACACACGTATTATTCAAACAATTGAACATATTAAAATATAGGGAGACAATTTTGACGAAGGGGTGTACCTACATGTAGTTAACAAAGGGATTCGGTCGTACACTGCTTGTGTTCATCGTATGAATCTTTGGTATAACAAGTTCCAATTTCATTTTTGGATCCGAAATGACAGAGAGTACATTTGCAGCTACACATCTGAAGCTCACGAAATCTGGTGCTCTTCACTCTGAGTAAGTTGCGGTTGCAGAACAATTTTCTGTTAAATAGTTATTCTTATCGATTAACATGAAACTAGCGGCATCCTGAACACTTGAGGTTAAACATTACTTTCAACTGTTTTTATGGTCAAATTTCCAGCCACAACTTACTTGACATACGGAGTTGGTCAACTTACTGGCCTCTGTTCCTGCTCCAAGTGCGGCAGTGGTCCTCGGCGACCACCAAACGCCTCTTCTACAGCCCCAGATACACTCCAGTGCTGCCAAGACGACGCTGCTAAAGTTTTACCAATGAACCGAAGGCGCATATCAATTATAGCACATAATTTTCAATATTTCGAGGCAGTGAACCAGATCTACACATCAATATCTCGCACAGCGTCTGATGGGCCCGCTAAGTAGTAAAACCGATAGATTACTTCAACATACGCGTTTCAACTGTAACGTATTCATCTATAACTTGTAAGACATACCTTATCTTTAATATAACCAACCAAGCAAACGCGCAATTAAGAACAATATACATCCATTGTAAAAATACTCTTGAAGCAATTCCATGAACTTAGGCCATGACGTATAAACGTAAGTAAAGGTCTATGTTTTGTTTCTCAGCAAGGAAACTCCGCTTCCGCTATCTACGATGACTGCTGAGGCAGCTAACGCAACTCGACGCAGATGTCTAAGTAGATGAACTACCACGAGAACTCAACTCTTTTGCTACAGTTCATTGCTGTTCATTGACTGCACTTTGTGCCTCCTCAATGCTGCACATATGTATTTCTTTACTCATCTCATCTCGGCGACCGCAGAATCTCAGATTTGGTGCTGGGACAAGAAACCGCGCGGTATTACCGTTATTCTTAGATTTCTCACAGCATCTGTTCAATGTCACTAAAACCCACTCAATTTATGACTGTGCGGTCAAATCTAGATGGCTGGTGCAATTACATGGAGGCAAAAACATATTAAAGTAATAACCAGACTTATCTGAGCCTATCTTTGGCGACAAGATCAAGAGGTGTTTCCGCTAACCCATTCTCGTAATGCAGAAAAATCACCAAAGACCTGGTTCAATATTGCACTGACCTGGTATGCCAGTAAGATGTTCTTTTCCCTTTGACATACCTTAACACATTTCCATCAAGACTGTATAGTTCTCTTTCTAGGTTCCACGCGGACACACTGCAGCCCGAGCCTTTCAGCAATCACCAAGATTTGATCACAAGTAATAAGAGCAGGTGCCCCACCGGACATTAGACTGCAGTCCGTGCAGTCCCAAGGGGGGATTGTTACATAGTTAGTGATTTGGCATTTATTGTCTATGTATTGGTTCCAATTGGAGGATTTCCCCCATGCGGACCAATAAGTCATAAATACTAGAGTAAATGGACGCTGATTTCCCCGAACTACGCCGGCTTTTCAAGCATCGAGTTTCATTAATTAATGTCATTATACTTTAATGAAACCGCTCAAAACTATTGTAGCAACAGATAGAACTAACTAGAGTCGATCGGATATTAGGGACGTTACATAAACTTTCATCATCCTGCCAAATAGAATTGTCGTCAAGAGAAGAGCACGCATCAAGAACTGGCAAGCACCTCCAAAATAAGGAAGAATCAAGACTCAACGAAATAAAAAAGAAAAAGAAAAAAGAAAAACAATCACCAACAATGTCGCTCTGGACTATTACACGCAAATGTTTGGTGGTAAACTAAACGATATACACATTTCAAACGCTGACCTCTTTGGTCACAAATATGATTAGAAACCATGATTTATAGTGGTCATTAGTTTGTGGTTAGTGGCAATCTCGTGTATTGCTTCATGATAATCATTTAGGGAATTAAAGCTACAACACAATTCCAACCGTTTCGTAACATTTGTTCTTGGTCAAGTCACGCAATGTGTGCTCCTCAGTTCGCCACGAGACCAACAGCAAACGCACCTAGCGGATGGACTCAATCGTATTTTTCGACTCTCTCTCTCTCTCTCTCGCTATATATACAATGCTATAAATGATACATAAGACGCTAGCGTCCCTTTGGATTTCAGAACTGATATGACCAATGTGCCTTTCATCTGTCGAAGAGATCGTGAAAGGGACAAACATGCAGTTTCATATGGGCCTTTGTAACTTTCTTTGGTACGAAATGTGTAATCTATAACTCTGAAGAGGGGTGCTTTAACAAGTATCAATTACAGCAACGTAATTTTCTGCTTTAAATGTCAAGAAATAAGTCTTTTAGCACAAAGGCGAAGTATTTTTACGAAAAAATTGCATTCTTTCTTTTTCTAGGGCAAAAGTACATCGTCCCTTAAGATCTAAACTGTATGGGGGTGCATAAAAACTTTTCTCTTACTTATGGACTGAGAATATTTACATATCTACAATTCTGAACGTCAGCAAAGAGTTTCTCTATCACATCTTTACTATTATTATTACCGGTCACTGCTGTGGGTATCTCCACAGCCGTTCTATTTCTGTTGCAATTCAATATTTCATCAGTAATCCTAGGCCTCCTTTATAGGAGATAAAACTATTCTAAGTTAGCGGTTTAAAATAATTTAAGCAACGCGTTAAAAACAAAATGGTTTAGTGTTTGAAATACTACCAAGCAAACCCAAAACATTGTTATAACGTTGCCATAACGTTCTATATCCCAAAAACGTTACGGTAACATTATAAAAGGTTTTGTTTGCTGGGTACAGGCTGGTGGTTTGTATAAAACAGCTACTATGTTATATTAAAACATTTTAGGATACTATTGCATTGAAACAACCTAGGCTACTTGTTTATATCAAGTTAGTGACGGTGACACTCTAGGTCAGTGACAGAGACACTCTAGGTCAGTGACGATGACACTCAAGGTTAGTGACGGTGACACTCTAGGTCAGTGACGGTGACACTCTAGGTTAGTAGCGGAGACACTCTAGGTTAGTGACGGTGACACTCTAGGTCAGTGACGGTGACACTCAAGGTTAGTGACGATGACACTCAAGGTTAGTGACGGTGACACTCTACGTCAGTGACGATGACACTCAAGGTTAGTGACGGTGACACTCTAGGTCAGTGACGATGACACTCAAGGTTAGTGACGGTGACACTAGGTCAGTGACGAAGACACTCTAGGTCAGTGACGGTGACACTTCAGTTTAGTGGACAGAGCCATCTTGCCTATTGCATCCTGGCGAAAGGGCACTTTGTATATGATACATGGTTTCCACACCAAAGAAGCCTAAAACATCACTGAAAACATGGGAACTTTTGACATTCTTTCAAAACAGTACCAGAGCTCTGCTCCATACATAAGCATTTTGTATACACGCGTCGAAAATATCTATGAGGTGCTACCGAGTATGTAAACATGTTAGTTCTGCTCTGGTTTAACGAATCGTGACCCGTGTATGAAGTCTACAACGGGGACGCGGTCATAAAACTCAAAACGCCAAAATATCCAAATCTGCGTTATAAATGACTGCCGTCTATCTTTCATTTGAGACAGCGGGTATGCTGCGGTTCTTTAGAGTGATGAAATAAAATGCAACTGTTTAACTTTTCCTGTCCAAACTCAAATTAATAGCATATCTTATGTCTGCCTCAAACACCAGGGACCAAACGTGTCTTTGTTATACACACGTACGCCCTTGCAGACAATACGAAGGGGGGCATGGTATAAAAACCTCTCTACTGTTGTACGTAGGTTATAAGAGAAAGAACAGAAATGTTTGAGAAGTAGACCCATAATTAGTTCAGGTAGCACTTGCTTTGGAATAATTTAATTTGTTTCACTTGCCGTCAGGAGTTTACTAGGATAAAGAGCATTCCCGCAAGCTTCTGGTTGCGCAGAATATTTAGTGATGGCATTAAGTGCGTTTTAAATGGTTTTTTAAAATACAAGAATTATTTGCTGGCAAATTAGTGAAGATATGTAGATTGCAACGATGACTGAAATGCTCTTCGATAAAATAATATTTTAAATCCTACATTAGAGCAATATAATGACGCGAGCATTAAGAGTGAAACGTGTCTTTCGCTTACGAAAGGAACTTAATCGCAACTGCAGTAATAATAAATCATCAATTCGAGTTTTCTGAGAAACGTTTTAATGGCTTGGCAAAGTAAGATTCGCACTAAACTTGGCACTAAAACAAGTCTCCAATGGGGGCTTATTGCGTTCACAGGAAAAAAGAAAAAATATCGAGTCAAGAACCTGAAGCGTGTATAAATGTGGACCGACGAACCGTACGTAGTGCTCGTTTCAGAGGTTAAACCTGCAAAACCGTGTATACGTAGGCAAAGCAGATGCCATTTTTTCACTTCAAAATAGAAATTTTATCCTCTGGATAAAGTCATCCACACGTCAGACATAAAAACGCGGGATCACGAATAACGTAAACTTATATGGGAGGCATAAGTCTTTTCCAGTGTCTGCGTTCATACCCTTTACATATGCCCCCAAATAAAACTCAATTAATGTAAATAAGTATCAAAAACGAGAAAGCATCAAACTCACCGTGGTTCGTACAGGAAAGAACGACGCTCTACAAATACACTACTATCCAACTTGTCTGTCGTTCAAGACGCTTGCAAATTTTCCGAATCCCATAGGTCGGCTGTCATTTCGCTGTTGTTATGTCATTCAAATGCCACATTAAATAAGCAAAGGAAATATTTCAGCGGACTTTCAGATGAACCAAGAAGCTGCATGTAAGAGAAAACTGAAGAGTGACTTAGAAATCGTAGTTACACTCCACGTCTTCGACTGCCTTTCCTGTCAGACAAAATAACGCTCGTTTCCAAAGTCCTGTGGTAATTTAGTGGTCTGCCTGGCCATGTGAAGCATAGGTGACATGTGAGCGGGTGCTGTGAACGACCTCTTGCAGCAAGTGGCACGACTCTAGCTGTTCCAAACGTAAAATCTAAATATATAGTTTAGAGTGAAATATTAAATGCGTCGTAATTCAGAACGACAGCAAGCTTGCTGCGCGTCTGGGATTATCGTAAAAAGGCCTCTGTTTCCTAATTAATGTGTTAAAGTTACAAAACACACACATTAGCGCGGCTGTAGCTGGTTGTTAATCGTAGATGTCCCGAACCAAACATGAATCCACAGAGCACTGTTGTACTGCTACCGCTCTCTCTGTAATATACCTGTCGCAACAAGAGTAGGAAAAAGAAAAAAAGAAGAAGAGTCACGTCAGCCCTGTGATTGAACACTTTGATTGGCTGAACTTTCCCCTTGTAAACTCACGCTCTGACGATTTCGCTCCAAATATTGGATAGTTAGAATTCTTCACTCACACATCCAGCAGGGACTGATATGCAGTAGAAAAAACATCAGCCAGTCTATCCCTCCTTTTTTGCATTTGTATCGACAACTGATGTCATTGTTGTCAGTTTGTAATTTTTTGCGTGTCACTGCCTCTGCTTGGTCGGATTCTATTTGTTACTTTTGATAAGAGCCGTCTTTCCGAGACGAAGCACCCCCGCAACGCTGCAGCTAATGATCTTTAAGTGCGCTCATACCAGTTGAACTGAAATTGTTAGTTGGACAAGTTAAATTTAGGAGGTATAAGTCCATTATTTTGAGACGCATTTGTGACTTGAACTGTTCATACGTGCCGTAAGCCTCGTAATTTGAACATTGAGTGCGCAGCCTTCGGTAAATTAACGAGGCCGTCAACCAAGCCTAAACAGATGACAGCGCAGAGAAAGCTCGAGGCCATTCAAGGAAACCCCATTTGCTCCTTACAACCGACAGATTTTCTTTTATGAGATAATTTCCTAAAGCCGATCTGTTAATTTTCTACGGAAGCAGCATCAAGTGATAATGATCAAGAGGAAGAAAGGAGCTGAAAAATTCCACAAAATGCAGTCAGACCACAAATAGCTTACTCCCACTTTTGGTTTACACTTTATTTTTTTTATTCCATCTCTGCCATAAATTTCTTTAAAAAAAGCATTTTGAAAAAGAAAAGTATCAGTACATTGGGTTATTACGTGCCGTCGAGACACGTGGCGTGCGTCCTTGTGACTTTCACCCTCCGGTTTGCTGCCTTCACCCGTAAAACCCCAACGTTATCCAAGGAAATGGCTCTTATATTTTGTGTTCTTCATACTCAGCCTATCAAAAAGCACATTAGCAAAACTCAAAAAGCTCTTAACAAATCTGTGATTCAGTTGCCGCAATATAAGCTCAGAAGCTTTGCGGGGGGGGGGGGTATATTTCTCAACGCTTTTTAGTTCTTCGCAGACAGGTTACAAGATAACAAGGCTACCTACAAAGAAAACACATTGCTTATTAAAGTTCTCCTCATTCTGTACCTCGTACAAGCCAAAGGAATCCCAAAACCACATTGTAACCGCTAAGGTCAGAGGTAGGTTGGATGGAGTACTATAGAACTTTTCTTTACGAAGCAAACGTTAGCTGTAGTACATTTCTATTAATTATTATTCAACTATGCCAACAGATCCAGTCGTCATAAATGCACCACGTCATGGAGTCGTCAGTGTGGGCAGATCAGATCACTTTAGGTTATTAGCTGATCAAAGCACACGACGAACATCACAACTGCTACTCAATCGAACAGAAGACGCTGCGTGCATTTTTGTGAGATAAACTCAAGTTCAAGGCAGCCACAGATCCGTCAATTTTAGTATTCGTTTTACCTTTTGTTTGATTCCAACATTTCAAAGTCTGGTACTTATTTTCTTCAAGCCAAACAGGTAATGTTATAAGCACATCGCCCCAAACGCCCGTTCATAATGATCATAAAAGCGATCACGACCCCAACCCTATATTTATTCACATAATAAAGCTACCCTCAGTCAACTTTGTCCTGCGTCGTTTACCTGCTTCACCTCGTCCTACGCCGCCTCGGTTACTCAGGTGAGGTGAATTCGCAGCAAACGATCAATTATTGGCGTATCAGAAAAAAATAAAATTAATAGCCCCAGCTATTTCTATTGTTTTTCTAATGACAAATGGACAGTAATCTGACAAAATTCTTTCTTCGATAATGCCGGCCAGATTTAATACTTAAACCGCAGCATATTATTGTCGTCTGAATCATGAAAACTGCCGTGCAAGTGATAGTTTTGTTGGCTGTTCAACTCGCTGTAAAAACGGGTTTATACTCGGGCACGCTGTCATCTTTTTGATTGAATGTTCGACTTTTACAACAATTTCCAGTTCAAGTATATTCTTAACGACGAGAATCCAAGAGTGCAAAGAAGACGATACGTCTGCAATTGTAAAGGTAACTTTTAGCCCAACGTGTGACGGAGCAACTGATATTTGCTACCCAGCTCGTCTAGTTAACAAATACTTTTACAATTACATGCATCATAAGGGTCTTCCTTGAATATCATAAAGCATGGATAGAAAGAGCATATTATCATTTCCCTGTTTTAGATCATTTCTACTGTGTTTAACAAGAACGGCGTCAGGACCAAGGTCATTCATTTTTTCCTGGGGTTCATACACTAAAGTCTCACACAGCCCAGTAAACACAAAAATAAATAATAATATAATTCAGTTAATTCGAAATGCAATTAATTGAAGACCTAAGGCCGTCGCCTCACCTGTAGCGTTAAGTCCATCCCACAGCGGGTATCTAGTCATCAAAAAAACACGAGGTGATCGCGTTCTGCTCAGGGTAGGTGAGAATAAATGTGCTAGGAAATAAGTCAAAACGAAAGGGAAGCTCGATTTTATTGACCTTCTCTATTGATTGCCCATTGTTGTAACTAAACAAGTATTCATATGTGTCTTTGCTCGATATCGACTGGCACTTTATTTAGGGCAGAAATTCTGGCCATGACACCTGCTGGTATTGACGACAAAAACATATTGACCGGAAGGGACTTACATTTCAAAAATACATCAAACATGGGGCAAAGCTGTCCGTTAACTAAAGTATAATTAGAAGAAAAGGCAGTTCAAGCAAGGAAGATTGAACCAAAATGTTTTATAGCTATTATTGTCGAAAGCACGTGTTTCAAGTTGGTAGAAGCTTTTCCAACTTTCATCCAATTTGCATATAGGGCGACATTAATATTGAAAGTCGGGTATTCTCAAATTACAGGATCTTTGGAAGGTTTTACGCTAGCATTTTAAGAACCTTTCAGAAAATATGTTTTTGGCGCAATGTTTATTGAAAACCGCTCTACAGGAACCTTTCACTCTTATATTTTTTTAACTGGATGTTTTTCTATTTCACCATTAAAATTCAAGGTCACTCATTTCAACTCACAGCCGACCCTATATGCGTAGGTAAACTGTCAAAATGTTTGTTAAGAATGATTTATCTGGACGGCAAAGAGAAGTTTGAGGGCCAATTAGTGCCACTGCAGCAGCGAACACCGATCGCGCTAATCGTTAAGGCGAGAATCAAGGGAAAAACAACACCACCTATCTGCGTGATACCTGGGCCCGCGCGTACGTTAAGTCGTATACGTAGTTGGCTACATTGGGTGGATAGACGATTCACTCACAAAACAAATACATTGCAGCATATCCAAAACACATTTTGCTAATTAAGATAAAACCAACATCTATACAGTACAGTTGCAATAACGTTTTATTATCAGTAATCATAACTATGATACATTACAAAACCATTAAACATTCACGTTGTCTATACAGTATGTCATATATGACTTGTCCAGGTGAGTAACAGTCCTCTCACCTTTTATAGTACAGAAACAGATTTTAATACCATTTAACTACACTATAAATACATACATACAATGAACACTATTTTACAAAACAAATGAGGTACATTAGGTATACAGTCAAATACTGTGGACACAGTCAGGTCTTGGTACCAGCAACTCAGCTATACTATGGTCATCTCCCTGAGATACCCGCATATTAAATATCATTCTGATAGAAAAAAATCAGTCTACACTTTGGAAAACTGGGCACTTGCATATTTATACAATTATCACAACCAGAGTGCAGGAAAATATCATGATCTTTGCCACAAGCTAGAGCAGCTGCTGTCACTCAAGCATTTGCAGCAAAAGCGTTGAACTAAAGTACACATACACTTAACAAAGAGGTTGAAAGTAAGGTTGAAAAAAAAAAGTGAATTCATGTTGCGAACAAATATGCAAGTTATTATTTAGCTCAATGTGGCATTTTACAACACAACTTACACCTTGAAGTCAAGCACTTTACAATATCCCAGAAAAAGAATCCCCTGCATATCAACTGTGAAAAAAAAGCTATTTAACATAAACAAATAACACAGACAAATAGTACAGTTAAAGCAACAACATATGCATCTGACATGTGAAATAGATCAGTTTTTATCAAAATCTTGCCATATATCAGCAACACGTGTAACTCTTTCCAAACTACAATATACATAGCTGTACTCTTTCATCTCTCTTTTTGATAACATTGATCAAATATAATTGAATTCCTTCTAAATTGATCTAGTTTTCCTTTCACATAATAATTTCTAAGAAATGAGGCCAATGATGATAATATGAAACCAATAATGAGCAGCATGACATGAACACAATAAAAATTTCATAGTCCATTGTGAACTCTCTTGCCTTGCACCATTTACTTTCCATGATAACACTGACCTTGACCTGACACACCCTGACCTTGACCAAGTATAATCTGACCTTGACCTTGAAGTGGTCAACACCCTATGAATGGGGTGTCATTCACAGTAATAGAATTGGAGATGAATTTGGACTGCAAAGTGATTACAGAGCAGCTGAGATTTTTAACTTTATAAAAGTCCATGTATGTGGACCTCATATGTGATGGACATGTAACTGGCATGGCCTGCTGAGAGTGGCAAGCTATTACCTATTAGACAGCAGAGCAAGAGATTGCCTGCAACACACTCTTGATGCTACGGATAAATTCCAGTTGGCTTACTGATCCCAAATGACAAATCACACACAATACTTTACAGAAATAAAAAACAAAAACACAAGCCATTTACCAAAAACAGAGAAACCATAAAACAACGGACAATACAAAAAATAAAACTATACAACATTCTTCAGAGATGTGTACCAGATCAGGCATCAAAATATTGTCGTGAATCCAAAAAAAAATTTTTTTGTCATCCACATATCAAAATCTTTTTAACCATATCACTGAAGTAAAATGTGACTTCCTAAATTAAACTTGATGTAATCAAATAAAATAGTTCCCAGGAAATAAGAACTGTAATAATGGTGGTACACATTGTCAAACGAATCTAATTCATTAAGATATATGACACTTATACAGAAATAGCATATCCTTTTCAATATAAATTTCCAATATCAAAATAAAAATATACATTCATGTTTTTCTTAATGCAAACAGAGTATTCAAAAATTAAGCTTGCAAAATTAAGATGAGCTCACAGGCCACCACAAAACCTTTATTTTTAAGATCAGCTTTTAGTCTTTGCTCATTAGAGAAAGAAATCAAATGGCTGACCATGAGTCCAAACTTACCCAGACATAGTTTGTGTATTCAATAATGACTGGATCTTTTCAATGGGCAAAAATTATTAAACTTTCAGATACATCATCTTAATATCATAAAAACTATTATATTTTTGTATAGCATTTGTGGTGCTTTTAATGCATAGAATAGAAGTATAAGGTAGTCTGTTTTCAATTTTGTTGCAACAACTCAATAGGAATGCTCCTATTTTAAGAAATAATGACTTACAAAATACAGTATTTGTAAAATTCACAATTTCCCCCCATAGAAAAGATTTAGTCATTATTGTACTATTGTTATGAACTATTGTTCAAGAAGAAGAAGCAGACCTAATCATTAGTCTATGATATGATATGTACCTTAGGTTACCATGATCATTAGCCTATGATATGATATGTACCTTAAGTTACCATGGACTGCAAGGCAGGGACGTCAGTGCAGCTGAACCTCCACACGGCAGACAGGACATGTTGGATTATCCTGCAATAACAACATGACAATAGTTATACATATACACACAAGGCAGACAGGACATGTTGGATTATCCTGCAATAACAACATGACAATAGTTATACATATACACACAAGGCAGACAGGACATGGGTTATCCTGCAATAACAACATGACAACAGTTATACACACAAGGCAGACAGGACATGTTGGATTATCCTGCAATAACAACATGATGATGGTCAAACATAAACACATCTTTAAGTATATTCTGTTTAAGAAAATAACTATCAAATTTTATGTTGAATTGACAATAACAATATATGCACCAATGTTTGCATACAGTCATAAGCACTGCAGATGACTTTAAAATTCTGAGACTGTCATGGACCTACATTTAAAATCCTATTATAGAAACTTATAAGGAAAAGTTGTATTGCATTAGATCTTCCATCCTTTGAATTAATCTTAATAAGTTATTCTCAGATACAAAACTTAAATTTTTTAATTAGCAATATGTAATTTTAGATCTTCATTGATTGCACCATATAAGAATAAATTACTGTAATTATTTATTATATCATAAGACTGTGGCTTCACAGCATTTGACATGTAGAAAAACTCTTGATCAATTCAAGTCCACATATAGCTATCATAAACTAAAACAAACCAATCTACTAGTCATTAGATAGTTTTCAACAGAGGAGTGTTTCGTTATAGAATTCTGCAAAGAAGGCCTTCAGCTAATCAAACCCGACATATTTAGGGGAGTTTTGGAGCAACCAATGTTATGGAACACTGACATATGAACTCACTGGTCAACTTGACAAAAGTGAAGTAAAACCATCATCTCAGTAACAACCCAGGGGACATGTCTCTCTGCCCATGCAAAAAGCAATCATTAATCCACAAAATATCTTTGTCGGGCACTAGAATGAAGCCTTGAGACCTCAACTCCAGCCATAAGGAAATATACAGACATTAGCCCTGAAAAAATACATCAACCCTTTTTTTTTTATAGGAAATCCCAATCCACTGTTCAGAGCTTAGGAGGGTCTCCAGTGCCACATGGAACAGTCTCTGGGGTACCTCTTAACTTGCCACAGCACTGAAATAATGGAATGCATACTGAAACTGATTTGGGAAAGATATGAAGTCAGCTAGAAGTCTATCAGTAGATAACATTAACAAGGCAAGATTGGAGAGAGACATATCTGATATTTTGTCCCATCAGTAAAACTTGCTGTTTGCTAGAGATGCACTACATAACAATATTTTAAATCTTGTGGTGAAGTGATCAACTCCGAAAAAAAGGGTAAATATTATCCATTTTAACCGAAGGGAGGGACACCAAGGAGTCAATCTTTATTGATCATCTGTCAACCAGATCAGGTCAACTTCAGTCAACTCCATATTATAACTGTCCTACATGTACCCACAGACATATCAGATACCAGTGTGGAATGTCAAATTAATCCTATTATTTATTAGAAGTAATAGAATTCTTTATATTCACTGTTTAAGTGACCAGTGGTCAGAAGTCCCCGTGTTATGGCCAGTGGTCACAAGTCCCTGTGTTATGGCCAGTGGTAAAAAGTATCTGTGTTGTGGCCAGTGGTCAGAAGTCCCTGTGTTGTGGCCAGTGGTCAGAAGTCCCTGTGTTGTGGCCAGTGGTCACAAGTCCGTGTTGTGGCCGGTGGTAGAAAGTCCCTGTGTTGTGGCCAGTGGTAAAAAGTCCCTGTGTTGTAGCCAGTGGTCAGAGGTCCCTGTGTTGGGGCCAATGGTCAGAAATACAGGCCTTTGTTAAATTTCAAAGCAAATTAAAAAAAAATGGTGTTGTAAATGCTAGTGAGAAGATGGGGATAGGAGGGGTCTACAAGTGTCAAGCAAAATTGGACATCAGTACAACTGTCCTTGTGGTCAAAAGTAACTGTGCCATTTAGCTGTTGTTCACCTATTCAACCAGATTATCTGTTAAATCCTCTTCACTTGATAGAAGACTTGAAAGATGTTTTATCCAGTGGAAATAAGAATGTCAAATACAATTTCATCATGATCATAGTCTTCACAATGCTCCTCCAATAAGTGGACATGATGATGTTAGTTGCAGGTATTCCGAGTCTATTACTTGTGAGGACACAAGTTCTTTGAAAGTCTATGTTGAAAGTCATTTGTACCCAAGGTCACTCTGAGGTCATTTCGGACATAAGGTCTTGGTAAAGAATTTGTACCCAATATATTTGTTAAGACAAATTTACCCAAGGTCTTTGCAAAGTCAATCATAACATGAGTGTTTTGCTAGGTCAATTTCAACCTGGGGTCTTTGCCCAGTCAATTTAAACAAATATAACTGTCAGGGCAGTGTAATATTTACTGGAAAATTCAAAGGGAATGTCTGCTTTCAAATGCTGTGACATGCATAAATGTTTTAGAGTGATTCAGTCTAATTCCCAGAGCAACTGACAGCTTGAAAAACTGGCAATTATGACCCAGGGAGAGATATATCAGCTCCAGATTTTCTCAAGGAAAAATTTAACAGATGGAGAATTTTTCTTAATATTTGACTCCACAGGTATATCACATCCTGTGCCCCCCCCCCCTCCCCCTTTCATTGCCTTAAAATGGTAAAAAAGATGGGTTCACATATACTTGGATTAATGAACGTTCCCTGGTTAAATTGAAGTGGTAAACTTAAAAAGAATATACAAGTTTTTGGATGGTCATGAAATAATAAAACCATGCAAACATTAAAAAAAAATGACACATTTAAGTGTTTTTAATTGTTTCTATCCTGTCATGTTTTTTTTTTTTTTTTTTTGGGGGGGGGGAGGAGGGGGTTAGACATCTAGTAAGAAGCTCTTTACTCTGTAGGATTTATTTTCAATAAAATATGGGGCCAACTTTTTCATCAAATCACAAACACTACAGTATGATTACAAAAACAGTCGTTTGTTGGTTGGGCATTGATCATTTTTTTCCACTGTGAATAAATTTCAATTTCTAATAGCTGAACACTGGCTTGGCTCATTGCCTGCACAGAGATATGATGCTGTTTGTTCCAGCTACTTAACCTGTCCACACATAATACCCTCAGCTGAAGACAAACAGTTTACATTGCAGAGGATGTAGTGGATTACAAGCCAGTCTTCTTATGCATGTCGGTGATTTTTTGTATCTTGCCTTGTGCCTCTTTATTTGACAAGGAAATTTCATCAAATTGTAAAATGTTGTCTTAATAAAAAGGGCAGGGTAAGTGAAGTAACAGCTGGTGGAAAAGACCCCCATTTAAAAATAATTGAAAATGATATATACAAAAGAGTGGAACAATGTCCTCCCCAAGTTATATTTGGGTGAACAACTTAAATTCAGTATCAAACAACCATCAACATCAGTAATTTTGGAAGTGGTGCCATTTGTCAAACCAGAAATAGCTCTCTGAAGAGGGTAAGTATGGTAATTTATTGGCTTGCTTTTCAGGTAAACACTTACACTAAATGTACCTGCACTCAATTCAAGAGGCTCAAGAACCTGGAAAGCATGCTGTATCTATTGTAGATTATACACACAAAAATGCCAGTGCTCTGCTATCTATTATTATGAGTGAAACCCCCTATTACCTACAAGTTACCCAGTACCCTGATTCATGTCTGACAGACCAAACCCCAGCCCCCCCCCCTAAAAAAAAAAAAAAAAAAAAAAAAAAAAAACTTCTGGAAATTTTAAACAAGTTACCAAACCTAAAGCTCCTGAGAAAAAGAACATCTAAAAAATCTGATTTGAGTTCTTAAATTCTCATTGCTACTGTTATTACTGAAATTTACCAGCCTCTGTCTCTACTAGGAAGTGATTGACTACCAAAACTGGGTTCATGGATGGATGGTAATCCTGTCAACAGTTTTAGTATGGTATACCCTGTAAATAATAAGAAAAGTGTTGAAATTTCCTGGGGAATACTCACTATCTGCTGCAGGACATAATATTCTTTGTGATAAAGATAAAAGTTATTTGTAAAGAAAAAAGGAAGATCTTAGATAACAACAGACCTTTTGTCCCCCCTCTTTCTGGCATCATATGTCATAGGAGAAACAAAAAAGTAGTGCAAGATGTTAATTTGCACACGGCACAAGGGAGGGATAGAAACAAACGGGAAAAATAATTTGATTAACAGGTTGCACCACAACATGTTTCAGTTCTCATGACATGACTGACTGAAAACAGTGAGAGAAAATGCCCTCCCAAAATAAATAATTAGTACCCATACCATTTATAATTTTGAAAAAAAGGGACTTTCAGTGAGATATTTAGTTAATAAAGGAAACTATATTCCTGAAAATCCTAGTAAATTAAAAATATAATAATAATAATAATAAAACCTTGTAAAACTGTTCCTCTCACTGTGGTTTTAAATTAAGCTGTAAATTTGGCCTTGGTCCTAAGTACCTTGGTGTATTCTTATAAGAAAGCAATTTCGTTAAAAAGACAAACCTGCTCATCAGAGGTTTTAAATTCCATTAGGCAGACCACTTAAAAACAGGAGCTAAAAATCTCTTGTGAGACATACTCAATTTGGAACAAGGTAATAAAACATTCACAAGACCTAATGGAAACGGTGTATACTTCATCTATCTCTGCAAATGCATTTTGAGTTCAGTTTCACAAAGCGACTTCTTGAATTTTTTTCTTGCGAACAAATGTCAGACAAGATGGTTGAAAAATTAAGTACAAACGATTAATTGTTATTGCTCTTTTTCAACAGAATATTATTCCAAGCCACTGAGTTTTATAGAAATTTTCCTACCATCTGCAGCCATGCAAGAAGAAGGAACAAAATTCAAATTCCATAAATTTTCAACCAGAAGAATGCACCATTTTCTTTTCAGTTACCTGTCATTATATCATTTTCAATATTTTATTGTCACATATCACTGAAGAAACCCTAGCCATCTTCCATGACCTTTCAAGGCCAGACATAAATGACAGCTTCTGCTGTCTAAGCTCAACACAGTCATGTCTAATGAATTAAGTGCAAAGACAAGTTGCAATATAGCACTCTATGGAAGCCAGCAAGCACTGGGAGAAACCCACCATATCTGCTGATTCAGAAAAAAAGAATGCAGAATACTAAGCGATTTAAGTCTCTGTACTGATGCAACTGAACCGAAGAGGACAGACAATATTTGGAGATGAGTCTGCTGCTATTTTCCAGTGAGGTTTAAGAATGAGATGGGAAATATGATTGATGTAATCATGTCAGAAAATATAAGCAACAATGCCATATTCTTTATACAAGAAGTGCATGCTATTTGGGTGCTGTTCTGAACAGTGATCACAGTATTTAAGTCTGCCTATTGTATAAGCACTAGAACCACAATCAATCAATAAATAAATCAATTGAAACACACGCGCCTTTAAACAAATTAAATCTTTGCTCCGGGGTTTAATTGCTAGGTCCTGTGTTCCTGGAGACATCTTTGTTTGTATATAAAAGGGGATTTTCTGTACTGATGTCTTGTATAACTATGTCCCTAATCAGAATGGATGATCCGAGTACTTACTCATCCGCTGACTAAATATGGCCGACCACAGTTCAAAAGCGATGCCGCTGATTCCTGATGTTTTCCTCCCCCCTCAACATGTGCCGTCGCTGCAGAGCCCTAGCAATTAAACCCCGGAGCAGAGATTTAATTTCTTTAAAGGCGCAAGTGGACTCGGGAAGACCATCAGTTTCAGGAATCAGCGACATCGCTTTCAAACTGTGGTCGGCCATATTTAGTCGGCATATCTGTAAGTACTCGGATCATCCTTTCTGAATGGAGCCTATGATACAAGGCAGTTAGTGTTCAGTTCAGATACAGACAAGACTCCACTGAAGTGTAAATGACCAGCATTGTAAGGTACCTGAATGGCCACCATCTATGACTAGCATTGTAAGGTACCTGAATGGTCACCATCTATGACTAGCATTGTAAGGTACCTGAATGGTCACCATCTATGACTAGCATTGTAAGGTACCTGAATGGTCACCATCTATGACTAGCTTTGTAAGGTACCTGAATGGTCATGATCTGAAGACCTAATGAGCAGGCAAAATTAAAGGGATAATAACTCTTTGTTTCGGCCAAAGAAAGAATTTTCCTGGAGTAAACAACAATTTTCCCATACTTACCAATGGTCAATGAATCAATTTTTACATTCAAAGTTAGTCCCCGTTTTTTTTCTAAAAAGTTTGTTTTTTTGTTAAAACCTCTTAAGAGATTTTAACAGAGTATAGCCATCAATGGAGGTCATGTGGTCTAAAGACAAGCTCAGATAGCAGAATAATAGCTATAACTGCTGTTTTTGTGGTAAAACAGAATATATTATATTTCTATGAGTTATTCACAATGTTTATATTGTGAAATACAGATCTCATATGAAGAGTTATTACCCCTTTAAAAGACTGAACAAGATCCCTAACAAGAGATGGTAATGAAAACAGGGTAATTAACAATCAACTCACTCCTGCTCTGAAACTATGATTATATTCTTTAACCCTGGCATGTTCTCATTATAGTAAAATACTGACAGACTGAGTATCATTTTGAAAATCAAACATACCCATATTACCATATATACTACTAAAACCATACCTGAATACAAAATTCTCAACAAAACTCCCTTAAATTGAAAGTTTAAAAGTTTAAAACTCATATCTAAATGTTATCATCAATGTAAACATTGGGAATATTATTTGACAGTGTACTACAACTGACTTGTGTCGTAATGTATCACTAATAAAATGTCTGTAAAAGCAAACAGATCAGCTCCTATCAAAATGGCCACTTTCTACCACAGATAATTCAGAAGACAGATCTCTATTCAGTGGGATAACAGCCTAATGCCATCAACATCACTATTAATTCTAGAAGATATGAAGTTTGCCTGTACCACATTTGACACTGAATTGATCACATACAAGTAAACTACATGCTATCTAAATATGTGTTACAATTGTACAACCACGAAAACCTACAATTCAATTTTCCTTACACATTATAGCATATCTATGTAACATCTTTGAGAGCTACCAGTAATAAGAGTAATCCATTATCTAATAATGACCATTTGTATTGTTATATTTGGAACATGGCCACCTTTGTTTGGAGTGATTGAAAAGAATGCACCTGGGAATTGATAATGATCTCAATTCTTATCATTTTTCTGGCAATGGTACTGTATCTTTCTGTCTTTCATATTGCCAGGAGCTCTAGGGCTACTATTTAAGCCATTATTAACAGTGCTGGTGCCATGACAACCTCTTACTAGATCAAATCTGCTGCTGCTGTAATTGTTCATTTTCAGCAAGTATGACAATGTGGGCTCCACACAGACACACAGCAGTAATCAGCCATTCTTCTTGAACAGAACCAGGATGAAATGTCAATGAACCGTTAATGAGCACGAAGAATGCTCAATTCTATCTCAATCCTTAAATATCTATAAATACAACTGCCAGCAACCTTGTTCCTGCACGGTTTTATCTCTCCAACTCTACATCATAATTTACTTAGCACAATGGAGGTAGAACCATTGAAGTGTGTCTTGTGTTCAGGACCTGGATATTGAGTGAAATTCAACTGGAAAATAACCAAGGTCAGTGAATAAATGGTGCAAGTCCCCGCAGAGTTTACAAGAATATCAACCCAAGAAAATATGTGGAAAGGCAATTATTTCTGGGAATGAAAAAACTGGATTGCTACTTATGGGGGTATGGTCAAACACAAACATCATCAATGTACAATTCTACGTTAATAACAGTTGGGAGATATTCTGTGTTCCCAACTCATTTGACTGCAGTTTAATGACATAATATTATATTTCCACCCACATATCACAAAAAGCCACTCCTGGGTGACAGGCACATGACACCCAACAAAAATAAAGCTGCATCATAGGTTGTCAACAAACATCAATTATTATATTAGCTCTTCTACCACATGGACAAAAAAATGATACAAAATATCATTCTCCAATATAATATTACATGTCCTATATAGATATTGTACCTTGTGTCCAGGACAAAATGTGTGGACATCCATTGACAGAAGTACCAGCTATAATCTTAGACAAGAACTGCCTCTAAAAAGGACATTGTAAAAAGCATTTACTGAACGCCATTTATACACACACAACCAATTGTGCTTCACATCTTCACTTCTTTACAGAAGTAATCCACAGAACTTAAAGCACAAGAAGTAAACTAGATGCTGATCATCTCACTCTTGTCATTGCCTCCATTCACTCTTCCTTGACCAAAGACGAAGCAGGTACCCTTGTTTCTTAAACTAAAACATCAGACAGTCAAACAATAAAGCTTTCTCCCAAAACTCAAAAGCATATGGAAGTAGGTACCTGTGTAGAAATCTGCTGTGCCATCTTGCTGGATTGCCATCAATCAACCCCTGGCATATTGATTGAAATTCAAGAGCTGCAAAGGTTGAGGAGGTCAGCAGGTTTTTTGAAGTGGGACTCTGAGCAGCAGCCACTGATCAGCAAATTACAGTCCCAAAGGTAAAATGACACTCAAATGTTGACATATATTCATGCTTCTCAAATTCAAAAAGCACCAGAATCTGTAATGAGCACTTGGATAAAAGTACAAATTTCAAACTTTAGATGTTCATCTTTTTTTTTAATGTCAATTTTTTTTCATAAAAGCCCTGAATATTTTTTAACTAACTGTGGCCATTTTAGAAATTTTGCAATGTTTGGATCACTGTTGACCCTAAGGAGGTCATAATATTAAATGGAAAACAACTCTTTATAAAAATTTCATAATTTCACAATAAATACATAGTGAAAAACATTTTAAAATATAATGAATTCCATTTTACGACTCAAATGGCAGTTATCGCAATTATTCTGAAATCTATGCTTGCTATCTGATCACATGGACATTCAAAGATGGCTACCCCTCCATAATAATCTCTGAAGAGAATATTAAAAAAAAAAGACACTTGAAAAAGAAAAAAAAACAAAAAAAACAATGGACTAATTTTGTATGTCTGAGCAGAACCAGGAAAGCATGGCAAAATTGTTGTTTACCCCAGGAAAGTCTGGTCTATGCAACTTTTCCCACTAAAATGAGTGATCCCTTTAATGACCAAGAAGTCACCATTCCAAGTAATAAAATCTACTTAATATTCCTTCACCACAATTTCTTGTAAAATTATAGAAAAAAAACTTCAGCTGAATGCATAAGCTATGACAAGTATTTTGTAACTGACTGTTCCAGTGTTTATGTCATATCACTTCCAAGTGGGCTGATAGCTAGGGCATAATACGTGTGGCGTTGGACTGAAATACCCTGGATACCAATTCCACACATAGTGTGCCATAAAAGTTTCCACAACAGAGGACCATTTAACCAAAGTTTCCACAACAGAGGACCATTTAACCAAAGTTTCCACAACAGAGGACCATTTAACCAAAGTTTCCACAACAGAGGACCATTTAACCAAGGTGAGGTAATACGAATGTAGGTGCTCAGCTTGTGTCAACTGGTCAATTACATAACACTATTAGAACATCCTCATCATCTGGTTCTGTCTGGACATTGGCACAGAGCTCTTATAAACCAGATTTCACAATGCAATTTTAATCTTCTTCTGAAAATATACATTTTCACTTGAATATTGTGAGATATCTTAAGTTGATGTACCGCTTATGGAGAATCCTTGTGTCTTTCAGTTTGAATCCCTCCCCCCCAACACATACATAGATCAAAATAAAAACTGTCAAAAGATTTGTTGCACTACAAAATATCAACTATTATAGTCATGACTCTTGATAACTTAGTGGGATTATCATTATTATAATTATCATTAGCACATTAATCTTTTAAGACAAAAAAAATCATTTGCTTGGCATTAGTTTAAACAATTTTCTTTGCATGAATTCCTCCTAACTTGTTTAAATCTTTATTTTCAGTCAAACTGGTGGCCTAATTTATTGCCCAAAAGACTGCAAAATAACGGACTACATGCTGCAGAGAATAATCTTTATTACTAATTTTTTGTCATGTAAATAAACAGTCAGAGATTAATGTTTAAATGTCATTACTTCATTAACATCTTGTTATCACTTTACATAAAAAAAAAAAAATGAAATCTGCAAGTTTATATGTTCCCAATGGATAACAATTTAGAAAACCACATGGTCCAAAATATTCTTGGTTCATGACTTGGCCATTCATATAGTAATGATCAAAGACCTACTGATATTAAGAATGCACCACAAAATGTGTGGACAATGAAAGACCAATGAATAACAGATTGGATCTTCTCAACAATTTGGTCTCTACGTACCTTTTCCCAGGCTACACTATGACCCATGTGACTTCTGGGGGGAAATGATGATGTCAACAGGTGACTACATCTGGTCAGGCGGTAGGGACAAACTACCTAACTCTTAGCTTTTACAGCCTGAATACAAGGAGCAAACGAATACCTTTATATCCTGCAGAAGAGCTGTTTTTTACAGGCTTCAGCTGAAAGCAATATCATAAGTGTAAAAATGTGTTTTAAATCATAAGATGAATAATACATTGACTGAACTGATGGCCTGAAACAAACTATCTGTTTAAGGAAATGAACCCTGAAATATAGGGTAGTTAGCTTTGAAGTGCAGAATAATACACAAAATCCAAGAGTTCTTTTTACTTAAGCTATGTTATTGGGTTACCTATCACCACCATATACTAAGGGACTCTGCTGATCAAAATATCAATGACAGGCAGATTTAGTATTGTTTTCGGGTGCCATTTTTACCTGTGAGCCTGCCTGGAAACAATCAATCTTAATTGGGTGTTGAAAGCAATCAGTTTTGGGGGATGCCTCTGTAACCGTTGCAGATAAATCAGCAAAACTGGGTGTGGTTGTTGAAAAAGTAGGGTGCTATAGATTGTTGATAAGATCTTTAAAATCAATGTTAGGTGGTCTTGTTTATAAAGGTCCAGTGAAAATTAGTGTAATTTCACATCATTAGTGATAAAATCTAAACAAAGTGATTGTGGGAAAGTTGGTTGCACCCCTTTGTAGTGCTCACGAACAACTCCTATTAGCCATTAGAATTTTCCTGATATGAGCCCAGAAAATTAATAAACTGAAAATAACATTTTCGCCACCAAACCGCTGCTTTGACGTCATCAGCAAAATCACCATAGCTTATCTGGAGCTAAAAAAGTCCATGAATATACTATGATAATATTGTAGCAATCCAAACTGAATAAAGGTAATTTTAAGCTGATTTTAGCTAATGTTATATGTAACCTGAAGATACTAAAATCCTATAAAGCACAGTCATTTCTGTTTAGACTGACATTATATTATGGTCCACATCCTCTATTAACACAAATAGAAACCCTGTAAACATCACCACCCACCCAAGCAGCTGAGTAGTAACCATGTATCAGACCTCCTTTACAGGACAGATAAGTTTTTTAAATGACAAGTACGTCATGTTTCATCTTCCTGTTTCATAAATCAGCTCCTCCACTGGCTGGTAATGTGTGATCTCCTGCAAGTTTCAGTAGGCAGAGAATGGTCTTCATCTCCCCAGTGCTATCACTGAGGACAGAGGGGATGAGACCTGCAACACTTCACAAGTTTATTACAAGCTGTGATCTATATGTCGTGCTGTACATCTACATGTGAGATAAGGTTGAAAGTCTCAAAGGCTCATTCCCAAGAAGCTATCATTCCACGTAGATCAATCCAAGTCCAAGGGACTCTTTCTGAACTAAGATATAATCAGCAGCTTTTTCTGTACTCTACTCAACACTAGGAGGAGGCATGTTAATCTGTTAATTTGACTGCATTCAGCAAGAGTCTCCGTAGAGTTGGATCGATCCATGTAGAATGATAGTTTTATTGGGAATGAGCACTAAGAGACATTCATATTTTCTACGATCTCTACTCAATTCATTTCAAAGCTCATGGTGCATCGTCTTTATACAAAGATATGTGGTGATATAACTAAGGACAAAAGGTGAAACTATCATGATATTAGTTTTTCCCCAATCTAAATCTAAATCATCCATGTTCTCTGGGCTCAGTCAAACATGAAGGTTACCCTTCAAAATGATTAGGGAAATGTATTAAATTGGCAATAAATCAATTTTCAAAGCAGTGTGCTAGTACTTTAGTGCTTCCCTGTGTTCAACACTTGAGCTCTATCAAATAAGGGAATAAGTCCAAATGAACCCTCAGGAACTCATTACAAGAACCATGAATCTAAATGAAGTGAGGTCAAGGGTATCGGTTCATCTTTGAGACCCAGCTGACCTCTGCCGCACAATAAAAAATTTCAAAGAATAGCAGTACATAGATGACATCTGTTTTAAATGTGGGTATACTGCATGCAATACAAGCTCCTGCAGCAGTCCAATCAGACCAAATTATTCCTTGAAAAGACTAAAAAAATACCACTGAAATTGAAAGCACACTTTTTGATGAAACTACTTAAATATCTGAATAAAGGTCTGGGCATGCTTGTTTTACATTTCTTCAGCATCTGTTATATCTGTTACTAAGAGAACTTTATACTGTATAATGTATAACTATATAAAAAATATACATATAAAGAAAGTCTCTTTTACCTGAGCTGTTGGCGTGTAGTGAACATCCTGCACTCACATCAAAGAGAAAATCAGTTCATTTATACATTATTTACAATCCATAAAAAAGAAGTTTACAAATATTTCCTGTTGCATTGTGTGTAAATACCAGTTCAACAGCGCTGTCTATGCACAGCAGACAATTCAATTGTTCACAATATCTGCAGAAATCATTTCAATTTGAACTCCATTTCATAAATGAGAAAGCAGCATCCCAATATCAATTTACTAGCTAGATTATGTCTGGGATTTCAAGGAGCTATGGAAATACAGACCACAGACCTTATTCAATTAACTGAACTTTCAGAAAAGGCAAAAGTGCTAAGTTAAGAATTAAGTGGTATTTGGATATACCCAAGGGTACAAGCTGTAGGAATGGAGGGAGAGTCAGAGAGAAAAAAAAAAAAAAAAAAAATATATATATATATATATATATATATATATATATATATATATATATATATATATATATATATATATATATATATATATATATATATCTTGCAAAACTACTAAGATTAAATTTTTTTATTTTATGATGTGACACAGTTGCAGATTGAAATCTGCACATTGCCTACATACTATTTCTATCCTTAATATCTTTATAATTCAAAAGTTAACTAAACACCTTTTTTAAATGTCAACAAATTAAGCAAAGCATATCCATTTGAATAAGTACAAATTAATGTGTAATGTACCATAGAAATTATTCAAAAACTGATAACTGTAGGAGACAACCAAGTAAATATGCATAATGCAATAGTACAGCTTTATTTTATGATTGGCAAAGGAGACTAAATGGAAATATCAAGGGTCTGATGTTAACCCATTATGCTGAAAAGTCACTTGTGAGATTCTCCTCAGTGTCAGCTGAAGATGTGTACTGTGGAGAAAGTTAGACAGAACTGATATCAGCGGCACACTTCATCAATGGAGTATCAATACCACCTGTGCTGGTGACACGCCTGTTAATCCAGCAGACTAATACCAATGGCGTGTACACCCAATTAAGCATGAACGCACAGTTAACATTACAACATTACTTTGTACTTAACATCACAGGACATTTCAACATACCTGATTACTGAGTAAACTGATATTCACATATCTTACCTGGAAAGTCACGCTACAAACCACATTTCCACAGAGTATTTAGCATTAACAGTCGCAACATGCAACCACGAACCCTATGATATATTTAAAAATCTAGTTATCCAAATTTGTATCTTATTTCTGGCTCAGTCAACCAGCATGTCACCATGGTGGAGTTAACCAGGACAACAGCTCACCTTGATCCACCTGTCAATACAGGGTGCGTGGAATTCGTGGAAACAGGTCAGAATTCTCAGGTTCTCCCCGTCAGTATAGTCACACATGCATATGTGGCATTCTCTCTGCTCCACCTCATCTGTTTTAGAATAAGATTTTGTTGGTAGGCAGGATATCTCTTCAGTTGACAACCCTCGCTTCTTCACATCTCCCAGTCTCTCCGCCAAATCCAGTAATTCCTGTAATATAAGAGAGCCACTGGAGTAGAATGGAGTGTCAGTCATCATTATTTTCAAGCCGACTAATCATTAACTTTAGCAAAGCACATCACACATAACATGTAGAATGGAAACTTTGAGCTGATGTCAGGCAACTAACTCATCCCACATAGATAGCCCTTCAGCTCCTTAAATAACAGCTAATTATAGACAGAAAATACACACTTTTGCCAAATTTATAAATAACTTGATTCTCTGTTTAAGTTTTCAGAATATAAGGCAAAATCTCTCACGGGATGGTTACAATGTGCTCTAGTGAATAGTATTGACAGGTTTATGAAATCTCTTTGCTCTCCATTCTGAGATAAGACTCAATACTACATGAACCGCCAGGATTTCTTGCACTAATGCCAGTACTAAGATGCTAGTATTCCCTGGTAGAATTATAATCATGTCTGCAAAGCAGATCACTAATTATGATTATAATGACAAGGACTGAGATGTATGAAGTGAATAATTGAATAAATGAATGCAGACAAATAGTGGTTTTGTAGTGCATAAACATAGAGGAATAATGAAGAATGTTTGTAAATATTCACTCTGATACTGCATGTATACCACATACTGCAGCAGAATGCTTTATTAAAAAAAAAGTGCACCACAGCCCAAGTCAAAATTCCTCAAATACTGTTCACAATGATTCATTGAAATTTCATTCAGTGTATCTTCTTGTTATTTTCTCTGGTGCATAAAAACTCTGCCTTGATGGCTTTCAAAACAATCTTTTGCGTTTTATACAAAAACGATGGTTGAAAAATGGGCAGCTGAGATTAAGCCTTCTTCCAGCTCATGTCAGTCTGTATCCGTAGGATAAAAAGAACATCTTCTAGTCATAATAAGTAAGATAGGCCATATATTGCAGACACCAGAGGTGTTTGAATTAAAGAGATGGATGAGTTAACATTCCAAGGATGATAATCTCATGGGCTAAGACATTGATGCTAATCACATAGAAAAGGCCCATCTTTCAGATGTGGGCACACACACGCACATAACAGCACACACACAGAAGCACACAAATACACAAATGAAATAAGTGGCACACACACACACATACACACACACACACACACACACACACACAGTGTGGCAGAGGTCATACGACAAAAAAGAAATGTATTCCCGCTAGTCTAGTAGTATATTTTTGGACAAAGATTTATTGAACATCATAGAAACATTCCAATAACTAATGACTGGAAATAGTTCTCTGCAGTAATGAGGAAATACCTTTTAGAAGTGTTCAGAAAATTTTTCTTTGAGTTATAGTGTCTTCTGAAGAATCAAAACCTCAATTTTGGTGTATTTTTTTTACTCCACCCAATAAATACCTATCTAAATTTCAATTTGTATAAATGCTGTGCAACGGAAATATTTGTTGAAATGATGTATAATTCAACTTAGGCATCAAGACAATAAATGAGTCAAGTTAAACATGTGTTCTTCTAAATACTGCATGAAGCTGTCATGAAATAATAATAAGAATACACCTGAGATCAACAGGTTAACATAACTTATGTCATGCCACATGTTCAGAGAAAATGTCATCATCATTTCTATCTAGAACTGAAAGGGCGCTTACCTGCAAAACAAAATAATAAATAAATAAATAAATAAATAAATAAATAAATAAATAAATAAATAAATAAATAAATAAATATCAGTTCAATTGTAGCAAAGTAAATAGTTTGTTTCTAAAATGAAAGTGTTTAAAAACAATTTGAACTGCTACTGATTTAAGAAATATCACTTACAAGGGTATTCCTCCTCACTGTGTGCCAGGTTTTCTTCACCCAAACATAGAAATATTCCCTCTCCCCTTTCCATAAATCAAAAACTATTGTTAATTCTCCCTTTAAAAAAATAGTGACATATACAAAACAAATTAAAGCCAAAGAAAAAATTTATAATTAAGATTTTGTGTTAAATTTCAAAATTTCAATTTCCAATTTTTTCAAAGTTGATTGCAAATACACCAACTATTCCTTAAATCACGCAGGTCCAAGCTGGATAAAGCATTGGTAACATGAGGCCACAGGTGTTTATATAAATATTGTATGAGGAGTATGGTAATGGTCACTTGTTTCTCGTGGACAAAACTGGATGATGGTATTTTGGACCAAATCTTAGTTATCCCCAATTTATGCTCTGTTATAATTATAATCACTATGTTTTAGAGTAAATATTATGATGTTGGAACATGGTTGATTGAAAATGTTTCTTTTGCCCATTAAGCAGTATATGGTTCTTATGCAATGCTGCATCCACATAATCTGCCTCACACCCCACACTCACATGACTTGTTACATAACAATAATAATACTTAGTTTTGACGCAAAATGTGTTAAGATCAAATGACACCAGGATTAAAATGCACGCCAAGTTTGTAACCTGTGAATCTTGATTTATATATTTTTTTCTGAGTCCTTCACATTGTAAAGTTATCTGAGTACACCAACTCAGACATGTTATTATAGTAGTTGTCATACCACTAATGGCTTGAGAATTATTATATTGTCTACCTCTGATACAACTCTAAATCTGTAGTCTATACTCCATTTTATTATTTAATAAGCATATTTCATGTGAGACAAACAGTATTATTTACTACCCAGGTTATCAGTCTTCATGTTTAAAAATCTACATAATAAACTTTACAATATTGGCCAGACCATATTAAAAAAAAAGTCAAAAAATAGGAGTAGAGTGCATAAAAACTAATCATTTTTTATCTAGGAAATGGGGGCTCCCATCAATCACATATGACATATACTAGTCCTAGCTTTATGCCTGGGTTACACTGGTGCTTTTGTGTCATCAGAATTATCTTTTTCTCACCTTTATTCTGAAAAAGAAAACTCACAATAATCTAGCCAAGATAACTATCACATCTCATGGCCCCCAGGTGCCACTGCCACTCCTGTGGTAAGTTTTGAATTGAAAGATTGTGGTGTAAGAGTGGTTGGGATAATAATTTTCAATAAAGTAACAGCACTGCATCCATGATTTCTTAATAATACCCCACACATGAAGTAACCACACATGCTGATAATACAAGTGTAAGTTTGGATAAGAAGATGTTTTCACAGGGTGCTACCATTGCCCCTAGACAACTTACCATGACAACAGTTTACAAATAGACACTGTATAGCTACAGTATACCAAATACAATCTATGTCACCCTACCTAAAACCCTCCACCCTTCCTCCATAGTTTATTCTCAAAGCTTAAGGAAATCAGTTTAATATTATTTTACAGATGTCATGGCTGTTAAAATGCACTCATTACTTTGTTTAAAGGGATAATAACTCTTCGTATGAGATCTATATTTCACAATAAAAACATTGTGAACAACTCGTAGAAATATAATATATTCTGTTTTACCACAAAAACGACAGTTATAGCTATTATTCTGATATCTGAGATTGTCTTTAGACCACGTGACCTACATTGATGGCTATACTCTGTTATAATCTCTTAAGAGATTATAACAAAAAAAAACCCCAAAAAAACAAACTTTTTAGAAAAAAAACAGGGACTAACTTTGAATGTAAAAATGGATTCATCAACCATTGGTAAGTATGGGAATATTGTTGTTTACTCCAGGAAAATTCATTTTTTTGGCCAAAACGAAGAGTTATTATCCCTTTAAGGATTAAAATGTTCCAACAAATACAGGCATCTTAAAATTTAAGATGGTGATCAAACTGTGGGTGGTCTCATGGCAGTGAAATCAAATTACTAGTAATTCATTTCCCAGCTCTGTCATAAGCCAGTTGAAATAATAATTCCTTCTGCTTCACAGTGAGAAATGCTTGGCAATTAAGCAACACAACATAATTACATAAACATATTTCATGGTGTTCTGTGCACAGCTATATTGTTGTAATTTATCAAGTTCCTGATCCTATCTATCCTGCATTTAAACCACAATAAGACAACATACATAGTACAAACATGTAAGCATTTATGACAAAACTGCACCACACGAACCAAAAATCAATTTAATGCTGAATAAATGAAGAGATGCAGCAATTTGGTTATCTGCATGCATCACTGAAGGCAATTTAATGAATCAAGTAAGGAAAATAAAACAACACAATAAATAATAATGATAATAAATAAACAAAAAGTTTAGTACAATGAGGAGACTTGACTTCAGTGATAAGACTGAGGGTTCAAAGGCCACACAATTCTCCTGTCTTCATTTCAAGGCAACATAAATCACATTAATCTAAGCATATCAATTATAATGACTTTTTTTTCTGATTCTCTGCAAATAAATCTCAGGACATTAGCTCTTGCTATACAATGATAATTAATCATGAAATGGTTGTGAAATTAAAAGACATGTTATTGCTTGGTTCATGCCACATCAGAGCTTTTTACTCTAGGCAGTAATTTGATTACAACAACATTATACTTCTGAGGAAAAAGTAACTTTCGTGTTTGTTTAATTGATTGATTTACTCACCAGCCAAACAGGCGTGAGACATGTCAAAAAATAAAAAGGACCTATCTGATGCTTGCAGCACAGCGCAAATATGAAAGACACGAAAAATCAAGTTTTGTGATCGAATATTTGTGAAAACATTGACGAGTGATTTAGCTGTTCTTAGAATATATAGGGAGGACAATGGGCTGCTCTCAATAACTTTATTACTAATTAAAGCTGTTCAGAGGGTTATGAAAAACACCCTTCAACAGTCATATTCAATATTCACTTAACGGAAATTAAATTGGTTTTCAGCTGATCTGAGTATTCAGGGCTGGTTCTCTAAGCATGATCTTTTCTAATCATCTGTTCAGCTGATAGCGTGTGGCGGTCCTCTAGGTGAACCAATTTTTGCAGCTATATTTCCTGTCCAATAATCTGCCAAGATATTTGTATAGAGAAAACAATACCTACTGCAGAAAAGTGAAAAAGTATCTATCAAATGACAATTAGATTTGCCTGACAACCATTTCCATTGACATCAATCATACCTGCCTTCCTGAAGTAAAAAGAACCCCAGGGGCTTTATGTACTACATGGGACGAACTAGAGTAATACCAAACCACAGGAACAAACTGAGTGAAATTTCCCCCTGGCATTCATCCTAAACAGCTTTCTTCTACTTGCTGGACAATAACTTCAGCCTTCATTTACTAGTACTACTGATCAGGAAATAGATTTTAAAAGCGCTGTTCTGTTCACTGCCCAAAAGAAATCAAGCTCAAACACTGTTCACTGCTTAAAAGAGATCAAGCTCAAACAAATAAAAATGTAGGGCAAATATAAACTGATAAACACCCTTTGATAATGCACTTTTATACACAAATATGAGTTTAACTGCAGTGATTGTATATGAAGAGCAGATGACAATGTTGTACATCAATCAAATCAAACTGATGAAAGTTGACTTGATCATAGATCAGTGACTTGCCATTTACTTCCAGTATTCTAGTTGACCTGCTTCAATAATGGCTTAAAATGTAGGCCACTAAATTAACATGGTCTGTTCGCAATAATAAGCAATAATCAACTGGCAGAATATCTGTCCTATCCAGGCCCTATCAATTAGGTTGTAAAACAAACAAATATTTCCATCACAACTGATTAATCATCTAGCCTGCTACAACTTGTTTTGATTGAAATACAAAACGAATGCCATTTGTATATGAAATAGAAATACAACTTAGGTGACCCCTGGTATCCAGAAGATGCAAGACATGGAAAAGGTCCCATTTAACTCAAAACCTCCCCCAAGACCCCTATGGGAGGATTTTCCCTGTAAACATTGGTGGTTCAATATCACCACCTTCTTCTGCTACTTCTTTCACAGGGACTGTCACACTGCAAGGATTTTTGCATCTTTATCTATAATGTTTATCAATGGGTCAAGTGTGTGCCGTTATCAAATCCACAGTGTTTTAACATGTCTGGTCACAAACCTATACTTGTAAACTACTCAAATCTCTTCAGCCATTCTGACACTTAAGGAGAGCCTTTTTCCAGCATAAGGAAAGCTTTTAACCAATATGTTTGTTTCTCATTCACTATCTATTTCACATTCTATATTGGCTGGAAGATGACTTATTCTGGAAAAGATCAAACTCATTTCTTTCAAAGTTAAACGATCTGCATTGACATTTACAGAAGCAGGAAAAAAATCAATGTGGCTGAAGAGCTCAGAGCAGTAAAGTTGCTGGTTTCAGAATATACAGGCGCAGGAAAAGATTGACTCCGTCCTACCTCGTAGTCATTGCCATCATTTGGTCCGTAGGCTGATAACCATGTGCGTCCAGCGCGCTGACGGCCCCTCCCCCTTCGCCCCACTGATACCTACAACAGTTGAAATAACACGATTAGTGCCACTCAAAAATGTCACTTTTCAACAGGCAGCATTTTCTGTTTCTAATATACATTCTAAAGAATAGAAAAATAAATTGGAGTTGACTAAACGTAAGTGCTCATACAATTATTCTTATCAAGTACAGAATCAAAATATCTGGCTAAAATCAAACATAAGATGCTTCTTAATGATAAAATGAGCTTGTGTAATTCAATTTTCTTTGTATGACTTCATTTCAGTTAACAATTCCCAGAAGTAACCACAGACAAACTGAAATTTTGAATGAAGCATAACCAAATTGAAATAGACACTATGGGAAAAGTTTTAATAGGCTCTTTTTTTCCTCTGATGCATCACTTTTTTTTCACAGCTTGGAGTTTTCACCATAGATCTAACAGATAACGGTCTATCAGAGTACCAGAAATATTTGAATAAAAATCTAAGCTGACATTCTAAATCAATAATACACAACTTATCTCTTTCTGTTTTTGAGAGCAATATAAATCCATAAAAACTACAATTGACAGGAAAGTTACTAGCAACTATGAGCTACAGTGGCTAGCTTACAGCATTCACTCTGTGATTTCGTCTGGCTGCCAAGTACTGCATGACTTCTTGATCAAGCATACCTAAACATACAAAAATGATAAAAAGGTTATTCAGACAGTTGCTCAAGTGATTCTTTTGTACTAAAAAAATAATGTAAACTGTAATAGAAGAGAGAGAGAGAGAGAGAGAGAGAGAGAGAGAGAGAGAAAAATGGAAGGAGGGATGGAGAGCGGGAGGCTAACCTTGCACTTCATCCACTGTGTAGGCAAACCTTTGACTCTGGGCTGCAAGCTCTGGGGTTGCCTGTTCTAAATGAGTCGCCTGGAATATATACATCATCATACTTACATTGATACAGAGTTCAATACACCACTGTGATGACTGATAAAACATTCATCCTCTATAATACACCAACCATTCCAGATACCAACTTATAAAACCCTTTAACCCTGTGTGGTACTTAATGCCTGCATACTGGGTATGTTCAATAAACACACTTATCATGTTAACACAGGCAAAATGTGAACCTTGTTTGTTAGCTAAAAATATATATGTTTGAAAATGTTCCACAGTCATATTTAATGTTTAAATATTCTGCAAAGCTACCAATCTTTCCCAATTCAGATCTTACAAAATGATAAAACCACTAAACCAAGATCATATATCATAATTTCCTTTTGAAATGTACATCTATACTGTACAGTATGTGACTGACCAGACATTTATAATTTAGAAATAAATTTTATCATTAAAAATTGTTTAAGTGCAGGGACAGGCTGAACAATGTTTCTTGAATAGGAGAAAAACATTTATTTTAAAGAAAAATTTCATTTGATAACCAAAATTTCAAACAGGACACCACAGAGTTCAAGATAATTACCCTTTGTACGCCCCAACTAGCTCCGATCTATGTATACCACAGAGTTCAGGATAATTACCCTTTGTACGCCCCAACTAGCTCCGATCTATGTATACCACAGAGTTCAGGATAATTACCCTTTGTACGCCCCAACTAGCTCCGATCTATGTATACCACAGAGTTCAGGATA
Organism: Lingula anatina; assembly: GCF_001039355.2. The sequence goes on along the minus strand of NW_019776002.1, from coordinate 364,736 downwards.
ATTACCCTTTGTA